>JAGTXX020000012.1:1200000-1630598 GCA_019044685.2 Nannochloris sp. 'desiccata'
CCTATAATTTGAAGGTATTAAAAGTAATAGTAAAAAAAACCTTGCTTTCAAGTCATTTTATAGTAGAAGAGGGATAGAGAAGTGCAAAAATAATAGCAAATACAGGAAGATAGGGCAGAATCGGGTATTTTTTACCACTGAGGGCTTTTTCAGCTTTGCCGCCAAGATGTTTTTCTTTTTAAAGACTCACCTCTGAATCATCAAAGTCACCACGAGGCCTAGGAGTCGTCTCAAATACAGCAAGTGCAGCGTTGAGTCCCATTTCTGGCATTGAGGTATCTTTAGGAGCGACGACTAGGAGCTCATCAGGAGGGTAGAGCTCCAGCATTGTCCTGCAGAGAAGAGGAAAAGAGAGCAGGCGAGGTAGGTAGGAGCTGAAGGAGAAGCATAGCTACAGAGAGATAATGCAGAGGTAAATTCTGTAGCGGTAACGATGTAATAAAAGGCTTACAAGGTAGTGGTGAAGCTGCGAGTAGCTTCTACATACTGCGCCAGCCAGAGAGTAGAACAAGTGGTGGTGTCGAGGGCTGCGAGGCCCACCTGCCAAGAAAAGATTTTAAGAAGGCGACTTCAAGGATGTGTTTTGAGGCCGCGCTATGCATTGGAACTATAGAATATGATATAGAGATACAGTATGCACACCTCTTTCGCTCTGTTTTGGATTATAGCGACGACATATCTTTGTCCGAGAGAGTTTTGTTTCCTAGGTTTATTTATTTTTTCTGAAGCAGCGTGCGCCTCTTCCACCTGCTGAGAATCACCATTTAACAGCGCTTGTATATGTGCTTTGGACATCCTTGGTCTGTATTATTTTAAAATATAAGAACGGCAAAAAAATTCGTTTTATTGGACTTGCAAATTGTGGGCAAGCTTTTTCAAGGCTGAGTCAGTTTGTTGACTTTCATTTGTATTTGATTCTCTACTTCTAGAAGCTCTCTAGCTTCCTCTCCTAATATCCTTGTACTAAGTCTATAGTCACAGCGTTACATTCACTTTACCATAAGATTAAGTTAATCTACTAACAAAAAATAAAGAACCCCCCCTGGTTCTTCTTGTTCAGCTCGTTGCGGCATCAAATTTCCAAATCTTAATACAGCCATCATCACCAGCAGAAGCTATTAAATTCGCTTCTTTAGGATGCCAACGAACACAGTTCACATCGCACGGGTGCGCTTGCTCTTTTCTACACTGTAGATGACAAGAAACTGAACCACCACCACCTCCACCACCACCTGCAGTGTCTCCTCCGTTTTGTAAAGCAGCCCCTGCTGCTGTTGCCTGCTCGACTGCAAAAATACAAATAGTATTATCAGCACTGGCTGTCGCTATATACCCACACCCACTATTCAAACTACTACTATCATTATCGCTGTTACTTGGTAGTGATGCTGCCCAGTCTATTGAAAATACTGTTCTATTATGATATCCTGAGCACGTAGCAGCAAGACTGCATTTCATGTCTCCGCTGCCTCGAGTGCAGTTCCAAATTTTGAGTGTGGTATCGTCACTACAAGAAGCTAAATAATCACCAGAGGGGTTAAATGCGACGTCCCATACTGTAGATGTATGCCCTACGCCAGGCCCTGTAGTAAAGAGAAATCAAATCAAAGAGGGTAAGTTAACAAGAAACAAAAAAACAAAAACAAAAAATGGCGCTTGATTTCAATATAAATCAGATTTTCAACCAGAAGAAACAGCGACATAAAAAATCCTTCTTCCCTTCTCTCTCTTACCATTAATAGTCTGTACACATATCCATTCATCGTCATTTTCCATCCACAACTTAATACTATCGTCATAAGAACACGATACTAATACCTCCCCACTAGGATGCCACACCACCGTCTTCACATCTTGAGAATGACCATGTTTAACATCTACAACCTCGTATTCATGTCCTGGAGCTGCTTCCCATACCCAGACAGTCTTATCACGTCCGCAGGTAGCTATTAAATTGCCATTAGGGTTCCAAGCAGCGGCTTTTACCTCGTTTTCGTGGCCTTCTAAGACCGCAACGTGCTCCCAAGAGTCGCCCTGAGATTCCCAAATGGCGACTGTACGGTCAAAGCTCGCAGTGGCTAGTAACTGTCCGTTGGGAGACCAGGAACAGGATCTAACAGTGCGAGTGTGGGTGCCTTCGAGGATTGCAGCGCACCGCCAACTGCCGGCAGAGTTGCGAGTCCAAATGCGGACAGTTCTATCACCACTACAACTCGCCAGAGCTTCGCCTATAAATTAAATATACAAATGATGTTGATCAGGCGTGAATAAGGGGATGCGATGAGTTAAATTGGTTGTTAGCAGCAGATCAAGATGATCACATTCAGCTTACCGTTTGGAGACCAAGCTAGATGCCAAACTCTATCATCGTGCCCTTGAAGTTGCTGTAGCTCTATCAGTTTTGAAGACATTTTTATTCTAAGGAAAATTATACTAATTGAAGCGGAGCCAGGTGGTGAATTTTATCTAAGCCAAATAAATAACAACTATTTTGCAATAAATCTCTGTCATTTATCCTATGCATGCATATTTCAATTATGACATCATCAAGAATATTCATAGGTGGGATACCTCCCGGGACCACAAATGAGGAATTAATTCAACGATTCAAATCTTTTGGAGATGTAAAATCATGCGAAGTGGTCCCAGATAAAAATTACCCTCCTCTGTTGCCTGGTTCAGAACCTATGGTATTTAGTAGAAATTTTGGGTACATCACCTTATTGCCCAAAGATGAGAAAAGCTTACAGCGTGCAATTGGCGTCTATAATGGTTCACTATGGCGGGGCTGTACTTTAAAATGCAAGCTCGCCAAGCCTACAGCGATGGAACGCCTGGCTGAAGAACGGAAGGAGGAAGAGGAGATGTCAAACGAGCCGGTGCGTTTAATTGGATTTGTTCTTCTGTTTTAAAAAATGTTTTTGCTTTCCGCCCCGCCTGCCTTTCTCCTCGTCAGCTTTCCATTCATTAATATATTTATTCTACTTTCTCTCAACGCAGGTTGACTATACACTTACTCAAGCTGAAGAAGGAACAAAGCTTCGAATAAGACAGCCATTTAATCGCCAACTTGTCTCCGTCGTCTTGGGGGGCTCAAAACTGAAACTCGAAAAACTTGATAACACCGCACTAACTTTACCTGCCTCTGCTTCTCTGGAAAACAGCAAAAATACAGTCTCTACTCCATTAAAACCTAGAAAATTGTTTGAACAGCATCTACGAGAATGTGCTGAAAAATATGCAGCTTCTGAAGAGGGACAGCGGGCCGCAGCAGCACGGCAAGATCGATTGGAGAACACCAAAGCAGCAGCTGCAGAAGATCAAGAAACTGCCGTTAACCTGTCGTTAAATAAAGATGCAGCAGCACTAACAGCAGCAGCAACGAATAGAAAGGGGCAGAACAATACGCAAACACAACGACAAAAACAATCTGCTGTCCTCCCTGCTAAGCGCCCGCTTGGTGCTACACCACTGTCATATGCTGCACCTCCTCCTGCACAGCGTAGTAGAATTGTAGATTTCCTTTCTGATGAAGACTTTACAGCTATCAATCAACTACAGAACACAGCTGTCGATCTAAGTCGTTTTGGCAGCGACAGCGAAAAAGAAGAAAATGTCAATAAACAAGGCGGTACTGTTGATTTGAGTCGTTTTGGCAGCGACAGCGAGGAGGAAGAAATTTGCGGTGATGGTAGTGGTGGAACTACTAGAAGAACCATCCCTCAAGTAGATGGTGCTGCAGATTCAGAAGGTCCGACAACACGTGACGACAACGACAATAACGACAGCAGTGATGAGGATGGAGATGGACATTCTTCTTCTGAATCAGAGGAAGAGAAGGGTGATGGTGATGACAAAGACACCAGCAACGGTGCTAATGATAGTACGAATAAAATTACAAGTACGAGCAGGAGTGGAAGTGATACTAGTGAATCTGGTACCTCTTCTGGTACTTCTTCTGGTACCTCCGATTCTGAGGAGGATGAAGGTGGGAATGAAAACAAGAAGAGGACCACTAGCGAAAAACTCGCGCAAGAAGAACCTCCCGTTCAAAATGCCGATGGCATCGTTGGTGGTCTACAAAATAAAGAGGTTGGTGCTGCTTCTTGGATGGCGAAGTATCTACCAGCTGGAGCATCTTTCTTTCGTCAAGATCCATTAGTACAAGTAGAAGGAGCGTGGAGAGCTGGGCGTGAAGCAGCAATAAGGGAATATAAAGAAAGGCGACGACAGGCGCTGAGGCAATCAGGGAAAGCCGCCGGTGGTGGAGGAGCCCGTAGTGGAAAATAAAGAAAAGAATAAAGCAAGAGATGAAAATTCATTCATTCTTACATGTAAAGACAATTGACAATAAACTATATGATCTATCAAGTGAAGTACGGGAAGGGAATATGGTAACAAATAGTACAGATTCATTTGTAACTATTTCTTTAGTTGGAATCTCTGCTTTGCTCCTTGTACTTGAACTGAGCAGTGCCAGCAACAAAGCCTTGTTTTTCCTTCGATCGAGGATCTTCTCTCTGTTGAGGCTGCGCAGCATTTGGTGATAGAGAGCTCTTTTTACTTTCCTCAAACCCTAGATCACGTAAACTTTGCTGTGCCATTAGATTTTTATCCATTCTGCATTCTAAATAAAGCTTGGCGACGTCACGACATGCCTCTGTTTGCCCGCTATGCTCCTTTAAGCATGCCATGTATTTCTCTTTGACAGCTTGGCATTCTCCAAAATGATCTAATGGGAAGACGCCCTTCTCTGGAGGCTTGGGTTGGTAGCCACGAGCTCCTCCAAAACTTCCACCGGCAGACATCCTGTGCCGAGAAGTGGATTATAAAGATGTTAGGAATCTCAAAGGAAAAATCTCCCTGAGGCTTATCTACTGTGAATATCAATCTGACGAAATGCCGGGTTCCTAATGCGATTATTGCATACCATCGACTGGCCTATTAAATTACAGTTTATTGGCAGCTTTCCAAGCTAAATTTAATCATCAGGTGTTTCCTCCAACTCTTGTAGCAGCTCTTTAGCAGATTTCGGAGCCAACCCATTAATTGAATACTTCCATTGATTGCGAATTGAGAGGTAAATTGCGAATTGAGCACTGCTTTGCGGCAAAGAGCCTCGTGGTCTCTCTTAGGCTGGCGCTCGCTTCAAAAGCAAGCTCTCTTGGCCTCCTACGCATATAATTTTTAATGAAGGTTATAATTGTATTCTGATATCCTTCATACGTATTTTTTCCCTGAAAAGTCGCAACTTTTGTATTTTTTTCTTGATCAGCGGATCATTTAAATATACTTTAACCTCTGAAACTTAAATTTACTTGATGCCCAACGAGCGAAGAGTGGCATTATTGGGTCAACGTCCTTGATCATTTTACAAAGACAGCCGACCTCCCCTGAATACCAAAAATCCCTAGAATCCAAAGTCTCAACAAAAATGGCGGGCAGCAGCACCCACGGCTCAAAAGTCTCTAACTCAACCCACAGTAGCAACCAAAATGGCAACCAGTACGGCAATAACAACAACAACAACAGCCATTACAACAATGGAAACAATAACTACCACGGCAATAGAAACCACTATAGAAAAAGAAAGCCTCGAGGCTTCTTTGGGCTTTTATGGTTTGCTCTCAAGGGCGCCTACACGGGCACCCGTTCCTTCATTATTGTAGGCAGAATGCGCGGCAAGCCTATTATTCTAACCGATCATGCTAAAGAAAGAATGGACCAAAGGCACATTACTGTAGATGAGATTCGCGAAGCGCTACGAAAAGGAAAATTAAACGACAAAAAAAGTGAACCAAAGGAGAAACCATTCCCAAAATATGTCGTTAATGCACATGTGAGAAATAAGCACCCTGGAAATAGTAGAGGACGGACAAAAGAAGTGGAAATTGTACTTGCTGCACATAAAGACGAGACAATTGTTGTGACAGTGATTGATAAAGATACCGATTGGCCTACCCCTGATGTTAGTTAGAGAGAGTTAGCGAGAGAGAGAAGATTTAACTGTTGATTGAGTTGACGGTTACCTATGACTGTCGTATTTGTAATATACGTAGATTGGTTATCATATATCACCGTATCAAGCTTCAAAACATTTGAACTGGCGCCAAGGACCGCCAGCTCAGATCAATGGATGACTGAAAATCCTTGCATAAAAGGTAGTGTACCGCTTCAATAGCCTACACCCCATTTTTATATGGTTTATATGGGTTTCTATGCGTAGGCCTGTATCAAATTGACAGAGAACACAGAGGATGCCGGTGGCGTCGACGTAGCCCAAAATAAGAAAGCACAGCACTTTCTCCTCCCCAGCCACACGCAAAATAAATGGCGCTGCTTTTGTTAATGCATATTCAAAACGTACGTTTAAATAAATTTCGATAAGAACATACATGTTTGTTTTGAGCAAAATAATTAGCAAGGGATCAACAATTTCAACGAGGAACGAAGTGAAGGTTGTCAGATTCCAACGCCTCAGTAACACTCAAAGTAATATATCGGGTCTAAGAACTAAATTAGAATGAATACTAGCCCCCTGGGCCCCTTGGGCACATCAGCTCCTCCATCTCCACGTCCGGCTCAAGACAGCAACCTCTATTACCAGTGGTTTCAGCTAGCTGATCTAGGTAGGTTTTATGTTACTAATTTACAACGGCGCTGCCTACACCAATTTTAATGCAGATCACAACGCAGATCAAATTCCTTTCAATTTTTCCTCACATCGCTAACCCTCTTTCTAATTCCCCAACCTTCCCACAGATCGTGATGGCCGTGTCACAGGCCCAGATGCAGTCGATTTCTTCGGCCGCAGTGGCTTACCTCGTGACCAGCTTGCCAAAGTATGGGCATTTGCAGACAACACCCGCCGTGGCTATCTAGATCTTGATGCCTTTATCCGAGCACTGGAGCTAATATCCTTGGCACAGCACACAGGAAGCGTATCTTTAGAGAACTACAGTGCACAGAAATCTATAGGGATTATTCCACCTAGAATGACAGGCTTGCAATCGAATCCAAGCTCCCCTGTCGGGGGAGGCAGCGGTGGTGGTGGTGGCGGTGGTTTTCCCGGAAACAGCGGAAGTACCTCTTCCTCTTCTGGCCATACCCCACCTTCCAACCCCTTTGCACCTACGAACACTATCGCTACAGATGGACCTTCAGTTATGACAATCCCACCATCTCCACCTGCAGGAGGGGCGCCGCCCCCTATGTTTTATTTCGGAGGCCCAAACGCTGCGCCTGCTGGCATCAATCAACAACCAACCGGTGCTGATCCTCGTCCTAGCTCGGCTGGAAATACTGGAGCATTTGCTAGTACCTCGACACCTCCTCCTAAGAGGGATGGTAACTATGCTAGTATTCCTAGTTCTATGCCTGCCGCTTCAAGGCGTGGGGCCGGCGACGGCGGTGGTAAACATAAAAAAGGTGGGTATCACATGACGACCAAGGACGCTACCAGCATTACCGACGGCCTTCGTAGGATCTATTTCAATAAAATCCGCCCCTTAGAAGAAGCCTACAAATTTGGGCATTTCTTTAGTCCATTACTTAGCGAAGGAGATTTTGAAGCAAAACCTTCGGTGCTTCTTTTAGGTCAGTACTCGACTGGCAAGACAACGTTTATTAAATATTTATTAGGCAGAGACTACCCTGGTCTCCATATCGGTCCTGAGCCTACAACTGACCGATTTGTCGTCGTAATGCATGGCCCTGAAGACCGTCGTACACCTGGTAATACTCTTGTTGTTCAACCAGATAAGCCTTTCACAGGGCTTTCTCAGTTTGGAAATGGCTTTTTGTCAAAATTTGAGTCCGCTACGTGTGAAAATCGTTTACTTGAAGAAATTACTTTGGTCGACACTCCTGGCGTTCTTTCTGGGGAGAAACAACGTATTGAACGATCATATGATTTTATTCAAGTCTGTGGATGGTTTGCGGCGCGTTGTGATTTAATTTTACTTCTTTTTGATCCCTACAAACTAGATATCTCTGATGAGTTCAAGGCGGTGATTTCAACTTTGAAAGGGCACGACGACAAAGTACGGGTCGTGCTTAATAAAGCTGATCAAGTAGACCAACAGCAACTCATGCGTGTCTACGGTGCGTTGATGTGGTCTCTAGGTAAAGTGTTCAAGTCCCCTGAAGTGTGCCGAGTGTATATTGGATCGTTCAATGCCGCCGCTCCCATTAGAGAAGATGTCAACCCCACGGGGAAGAAACTCTTTGAAAAGGAACAAGAAGATCTGTTACATGATCTGTACGACATTCCGGCGAGATCTTGTGATAGAAAGGTGAATGAATTTGTCAAAAGAATTAGAGCGGCAAAAATTCATTTTCTGATTATGGGCCATTTACGCAAACAAATGCCATATTTTGGTCAGAAAAAAGCACAAGATAAGCTTTTAGCGAATTTATCGAATGAATTTGCACAAGTACAACGGGAGCACCACTTGCATCCAGGTGATTTTCCTGATGTAGGCCGATATAGAGAGATATTATCAGCGTTTGATATTTCGAAATTTCCAAAATTGGATAAACAAATGATGAAACAAGTGGATGATGCGTTGACTATTGATATACCACACTTGGTACGGTCAATGGATAATCCTTATCTTTAATAGCTTGTTAATCCTGTGTATTCGAATAATATTGAGTTGTAAAGATTTCGTTGTTGGTGAAGTGCAGTGTCACGGTGGATTGAGAAGTTGTCCAAATTTTGAGACCAGAATTGGGAGACGTGACATAATTTATTCGCGCTATAAATCTGAGCAGAACCTAGCAAAGGTGAGCTATTTTTATCTTGTTTAGGTTCAAAAAGTACAAAATAGTAGAATGAATGCGGCTATGGTTCTTCAGAGGTATGTATTAGGTTGTTCGCTGCTTGCGATCATTGCATCTGAAGCAAGGGCTGAAATTCCTGCGGGTAAGCTTTTCAGACTTTAATTACACCCAACACGTTCCAAAATTATAAATTCTACTTGAGAAAGTGAGCAAAAAGGCTAAAAGCTAAATATAATAGTAATGAGTCCCCCGCTGCTCTTGTCACGCCCTTTGTTGCAGGCTGGCACGCAGAAAAAGTTACAGAGATAGCTGGCAACCTACCTCACATGGAAGTCTTGGACGATGATGCGCGCATATTTCTTTTCAAAAATTTCATAACAGCAGACGAAGCAGACCATATCATTGCCTTGGCTGAACCGGAGCTTCAACGATCCCGGGTTATCACAGACAAAGAAGGAGACGAAGGAATCTCTAGTGTCCGTACTTCCAGCGGTATGTTTTTAAGAAGAGGTCATGATCCTATTATTTCAGATATTGAGCGACGTATCGCCCGTTGGACTTTACTTCCGGTCGGCAATGGTGAAGCGCTTCAAGTACTTCGATATGAAGCAGGGCAAGAATATCAAGGTCACTATGACTACTTTAGCGATGAAAAGTCGATTAATAACGGCGGAAATCGGTTTGCAACTGTCCTAATGTATCTAAACGACGTCGAAGAAGGCGGTGAGACGGTTTTCCCCAACATCCCAGCTCCTGGTGGTGTCAATGGCCCCGAGTTTTCAGACTGTGCTCGACATCACCTCGCTGCAAAACCTCGAAAAGGCGACGCAGTTCTCTTCCACTCAATCACAACAACCGGAGAATTTGAGAGAAGGTCGTTACATACAGCATGCCCGGTAATTAGGGGTGTTAAGTATAGTGCACCCAAGTGGATCCATGTTGGTCATTTCGCTGGGGGTGGTGAAATTCCAACACGTGTAGACCAACACCCACAAAAAACAGGACCTCATGGGTGTGCTGATTCCCATGAAATGTGTACGGAATGGGCAAAACAAGGGCGGTGTACCACAGAAGCTGATAGGATGGTGGGTAGTACTCTAAGGCCTGGCTTGTGTTTGATGTCGTGCAACAGGTGTGATTTGTTGGAGGGGACTGGTGGTAGAAAAGAATACGTATTTGATTAAAGACTTGTACTTCTTATTGTTTTATGTTGACGTTGTCTTTTCTTTGATGTTTTTTGTTGTTTGATTTCCTATTGTAATGAGAAAAATAGCAAAGCTTCAAGCACAGTTCACTGAGGCAAACACCGCCACCAGCTGTATGTAGACCCCTCTACATTCTTTCTCCAGTTATAAAAAACTTCCGAAATTCCAAGTATGCTGAAGACGCAACGTCTTGGAAACTTATTGGTAAAGAGTGCTGCAATCCCTAAGCGCACGTTATTTCGCTCCCGAACAACTTTCTCATCAAAATCAAAGATCATGGCTGCATCCCTCATCTCCGGCGAGACATTCTTCTTAGATCACTTTGCCCTGCGCCAATGGCAAGACTCTAATTTTGCCGGAACGCGGATGAACTGCGATCAGCAGGAATTTGTTGATAAAGTTCATTCTCATTTCAATTCAGGTGGCAAAACTCTCGTCGATGGCTATGCCCCATTCTGCAAGCACGTCTTCATTCCCAACGAATGGAGCTGCACCGTAGGTGCTCTTCCCATAACAGACGAAAATAAACACCTCATCTGCTCTGCATACACCCGTCGGCGCCCAGAAGAGCTTGCTGTGCTCACCCGGTGGTTTCCCGCCGACCAGGTCACCGCTACAAAAGCTAAATATTTAGATGTTATACTCTATAGTAGAGAGCAAATGATTAAAGAATATGAAGCATTACCGTCAAAAAGTGGTTCTGCTGATGATTTACCGCAGGCACCGTGGGGTATCATCTCTGTGAAGGCCCAAGATGAAAATTTCGAGCTGCCGATGACACCTATGACGATGATGAGAAATGCATTGGGAAAAGAAGAAGGAGGCAGCGGCGTGCCTATTGACAGAGAAAAGTACGAAGCAGCATCCCAGTATTGGGATACACATGCAGCTATTCAATAAAGGATAGAGTGTCAGGAGAGATCTCTTCTTTTCTTTTCTCTAGAGGTTTTTACTTTTGTTCTTGTCGTGGTGAGACGACATAATTGACTTGAGTGTTGTTTCAAAGGTACAATTTTAAAGTTCAGAAGCCGTATCATATCCAGATCTACAACAGTACACAATAGTCACACATGGTTGAGAAATTAAGAGCACGCAGCAGGGGGGTAAATAACAGATACTATTGATATGATACTGAAATGTAAATAAGGGGAAAATCATCCGGATCTATTTTTCATTTCAAGGAAAGTATTTATCTAAGTTTGACTTTATTTTTCCGTAGAAAATTGATGAGGAGGCGTTTCAATCAATCGATCAATCAATCAATCGTCTCGATTTTAATAATAATCTCTAGATGCTGCCGTCTCTACAGTCGGCTCTGCAATTCCCCCAGAACTCTTTTGCTGCTGCTGCTGCTTTCCAGAAACACCAGCAGGAGGTGCCGCAGCAGCAAATCTAAATATTACATTGCCTTCTTCATCTGCCTCGACTACACTCCCATCATCTAGCAAAGAACCAACAAGACTCTGCACCGACAATGCTTGTTCCATTTCTTGAAGTTTCGCTTCCATGCGGGCGTATTCATCTTTCAATCGAGCTTGCTCTGCTTTTAAAAACTCAAGCTGCTGTACATCAGGTGCAGAAGAAGAAGAAGCAGTAGGAGTGTCAGAAATATCTTGTGTTTTCTCTACTTGGCCCACAGCAGCGGAAGAAGTACCGTCTCCAGCTGTGGCAGCAGCAGCAGCAGCTTCTTCTGTTTCTTTCGCTGCAGCAGCATGGGAAGCAGCACGTTCAGCTTCCGCAGCAATTTCAGCTAAAATACGCTGTTCTTTAGCTCTACGTTTGGCAATATATGCATCAAAAGCTGCGCGGCGATCAGCATCACTGGCAACGCCACTGAAACGAGGATCACTGGCTGCAGCACTGGTCGCAAAATCCCCATAACTAATGGCAGAGTGTATATCGTTATCAGGACCAGTCGTACTACTTAATATATTTTCTTCTAGTAAGGTGGTGAATGCAATAGCAGCCCTCTGTGCAGCATTGCGCTGTGCTCGTTCTAAAGCATCTACATAAATCTCAAACGCCTGCATTCGCTGCGTTGTTGTGAGCACAGCATATGCTTCGTTCTCCGGCAAAGCAGCTGAAACTTCCTCCCAAGTTGAAGTAGCAGACAACGGTGGGTGTACTGCTTGTAATGCGTTAATAAATGAAGAATTTGCTGCACGGCGCTGTGCTGCTTCTGCTTGGGCTTTAGAAACGCCTCGCTCAGCTGCTGCGGCAAGATCCGACACTGCATTTAGGGCCATGCCGGTAAACTTGAGGCCAGAGTAGATGGCATTTGTAGCTGCATCTGTGACAGATTTGCTTACTCCAAAACTATTATCAGTAGTAGAATCCTCAATTTGTGATGAAGATACAGATGCCTGCGGTGGAGCACCTCCCAGTACTCGTTCTTTTTGTTCTTTTTGCTCCTCTTCCGGTTGTCTATTCATTTCGCCGCTGCCACCTGGTTTCAGCATAGCAGACAAAAAGCCCTTTGCCGATGAATACAGCGTATTTAATTCTTTTGCTGAAGTCTGTAAACTGCTTCTCATAGAAAGAAGTTCACTTTCTTCCTTTTCTAAATCTGCTTTGGATGCTTTGCCTGCTGCGACATCTTTCTTTAATTCCTGAACGATAGTTGTTTGAGTTTGAGTTTCGGAAGCTTCTTGAGCTAAGCGAGCTTCTAAATCGAAGAGTTTGCTCTTCATCCAGTTCCACGTAGATGCAGAACGACCACGGGTACTTACTCCGACACCCCCGGTCACGGTTGAAGAATCTAATATTACAGCACCTCGGCTTTTTGAGGAGGAACTTTTAGAGGAGCGACCACTGCTGGCGTTTCCTCTACTACCAGAAGAAGAAGAAGAAGAGCTTCCAGAGCTTGTTCTACGTTTATTATTATTATTAGTTTTACCAGGAACAACAGCACCAACTTTTTCTTCTTCTTTTTCATCACCTTCATCTTGCGAGGATGATGAGAAACTAAATAAGCTGCCAAAACTAAATTTGGATGTTGTCCCCAAAGATCCTCCCGCAGCAGCTGTTTTGAAGAATGGATGTTTTAACGCAGCAGAAGGGGTTAATCTCGGTGCAGCTCCGGTGTTTATAAACCGAACACCGCGATTTCCATCGCTTTCTACCTCACGAGGGCGCAGTAACCCGGCTACCAAATCCCAACCGAGGCCCTCGTTTGCATCCAACAGTGCAGTTTGTTTTGCAGACAAGCCTGCACGCATTCTCCACTCTTCGATATCGTAATCACATCTCGCGAAGGTATTTCTCCAGTTACGTAACGCAGTAGTTGTTCGCAAAAACGGCAAGCCGAGTTGAAGCAAGATGATACCTGCTGACCAGGTGTCAAAACAATCTGGACGGTGTTGCTGCCATAGCAGTGGAGACATGGCCAAGGAGCTAAATAATTTATTTTTCTCTGATAAATCTGGTGCATCAGAAGGCAGTACATATTCTTCAGGAGGGCAGTACATCGGATCTAAAATTGTTTTATCGGGAGAATAGTTGGTACCAGTACGGAGATCTGCTGCTGCACCCAGATCAATGAGCTTAAACCGACGTTCGGCATCGGAAAATACGATATTTGCAGGTTTGATGTCACGGTGGACAAGACCAGCGTTGTGAAGATCGATTAAACATTCAAAAATTTGGGTCATTACGGTAGGCAAGACCGCTTCTTCAGCAACATTCAAGTCTGTTGCTAATGCAGGGATACAATCTCTTCGTTTTAAGTAGTATGCGAGAGTATTCAAGCCTTGAGCTTCCCAGACAAGCCATAATCCTTTGGTGAGCTTGCCACGGACCTCCCTGGGGTCTACTTCGATGTAGCCGAGGAAGGGGGCGACCGATTTGCGGCATGCTGATGATGCGTAGACGTTGAGTAAATGCTCCATTTCCGCCATCTCTTGGGCGCCCTGAACACGGTCTTTAACACGTTTCAGAATAACACGGCGTTCTTCGCCAGAATTGGTTGCTAAAGAGCCCTGCAGAAAATGCAAGCAAATCAAAGTCAAGGCAAGATTCAACTGGGCGGGAGATAAAATTAAGGGACTAATACTCGCTATAATGCAACCCAGTTGTTAAAAATAAACGTTACTGCTACTCACCTGGAATACCTGGCCAAAGCTGCCTTCTCCTACGTTCGAACCTACGCTCAAGATTGCATCGCTCTCAATTTGCTTACCCTTGTTACTGCGAGCCTCACAACGAGGTGCCAAGGCAGTAACCCTGCCTCGTGAAGTCAGAGATAAAATTGGCCTTGCTAGGAAAGGCGTAGGACGCAAGACCAGCTGTGGGCAACTCATGAGTTGGTGCTGGCGGAACCGATCGCAAATTTGCAAACTACCACCAATACAACAGTGTTTGGAATGAGGTTTTGCGTAGCAGTGAAGGTAATGCTAAGTTTTGATGATTAAATTTGTCTAGATTCTTGTCCATTGAGCCAAAGATTTAAAATTTTCTTTCTAAAATCTAAGTTTTCAGCTTGATCACTTGACTTTGACTCGAGAGACAATTATTTAGGCTATGAGAGACATGGAATATTTAAAGTTCGAGGGTATCTCGCTTAATTTCTGGCGTCTTCACGGAGACTAGAAACACCGTGGGGCCGATTGGCTCGAATCTGGCCGAAAAACTTGTCAGATCTTAGATCTAAAATTGTTGGAGTATGGTCCATGGGGCGCCAACGACCCGCCAGCCTGATCTAACTGGACGGATGTCACTGCACAAATGACATTATAGAGTGTGGGCGCAGGGCGCTCGAAGCTGTTAAAATACTTGCAGAGGATCTGCAACGGTCGGTGTTCGGGGGCAAGTGTATGGAGAGAGGAATAGGCGTGAAACTGGCGATGGCTGCGGCTTGAGTACTGTGTTGGCGAATATAACTGCTTGAATATACTTGTTATCTGCTTAAAATTCATTGATTGTTGCTTTCCCATTTAAATAGGGGTGGCCTGAAGTCGCGCTGGCGGCTTCTCACGATCCCTTAAGTCACCCTGTTGGGGTTAATTTGTTTTGTTTTGTTTTGTTTTGTTTGGAGAGGCTTTTATTAATTGGACCTAGAGAGACCTCTGCATGACTATATTAATGCTCCTGCGGCCCCCTGTGTGCTCAGAGGCGAACCCCCGGAGCGTGCCCCGAGTTGCTTACTTGTGCTTGCGGGCAGGTAGCGACGATTCTGCCAGGGTCAGTGCCTGTACCTGTATATATGTATGTATGTAAAAGCTATCTTGGTATTATGTCGTGGAGGAATTGTGATGCGACAGGCAGTGTGACTCCCATTCATTTTGAGCCTTAAAGTGAGCTCCGCCACCGTCGTCCTATGACCTCGCTGAAAATTCAAATGAAATCGTTTATTTTATGACAGAGGTAGCTGCACATCGAAATTTTTTACATAATAGAGAAAAAGGTACTTTCAAAATGAATGAAAAAGTAGTGAGAAACAGTATATATCTTATAGAAACAAAGTTTAATTTATTTGCCGCGGGAAAAAGAATATTGAGACCTAAAATTAAGAATTTGAAGAGAGAGAGAAAACAGCTCAGCTTGCGGATAAAACTTCCTCAAGACTTTGACTCTTTAATTGCTGCCAGAATCTCAGTCTTTTGCTGATCTACGTGCCCCAAAATCTCAGTCTTTTGCTGATCTACGTGCTCCAAGATCTCAGTCTTTTGCTGATCTACATGCTCCAAGATCTCAATTTTTAAGGAGAGATTTTGCTGGTCTACGTGCTCCAAGATCTCAGTTTTTAAGGAGAGATTTTGCTGGTCTCCGTGCTCCAAGATCTCAGTTTTTAAGGAGAGATTTTGCTGGTCTCCGTGCTCCAAGATCTCAGTTTTTAAGGAGAGATTTTGCTGGTCTACGTGCTCTTTCACGTCCGATTTCAAACCAGAATGCAGTTTAGCCAGCATGAATGGGACCCGATCCAGCTTGGAGAGGCGATCGACGGCATATTTTGTTGCAGATACTACAATTGTTACCAATCCAACAAAGGCTGCGAGCTCCTGCCAGGACCCCTGCAAAACGCAATGAGATTTAGCCAGGTGACGGGGGGGGGGGGGGGGGGGGGAGACCGAATTTTTTACTATCAAAGATAACCTAAGAAACACCTACTCTCTGGAAGATAGCAAATCCCCTAAACGCGACAATAACAGCGGCACCAAAGACAGGGGGATTTGCCCACTCTAGGAGTTGCTTCACCATTCCCTTCTTGGGCGTCTCGTCCATAAGTTGGCTGTATTCCCACTCTAATTTCTGCTCCTCAAAAGACTTCATCTCCGGTCCCGAAGGACAAATCTAGTTGCGATGACAGGGGCGCGGCTGTTTTTAGTAGAAGAGCGTAGAAGGAGTGCACGAATCTTCATTTGCCCCGGCGAAAGTAGGAACACGCCGCTTCGAGCGGTGTTATTCATACCAAACAATCTTAAATGTGCAAAATTAGATATCAAATGTACACAAAGCCAGTGCTAAGCAAGTTATCTTCAGCAATAGAGCAATAGAGAAATTATAAAAGTTTCTTTTCATCCGGCACTCGTTCGATTCGAAGAGCACCTTGACAGACGCGCTCGAGTGCTCTTGTCGGCCATATTATTGTCTTATTCTCGTATAAAATAATTAAAACATCATCTTTAGTAGAGGCAAAACTCTAGGGAAACATCACCGAAGGAGTTTGAGCAAATTGAGAAATTCTTTTTTGGCCAGTCCTGTCTTTTATCAGATTGCTCAAGGTGTGTTGCGGGCTCCAGCATATTGTAGACTTATATTATACCCATTCATTGAGAGCACTTGATTGCTGAGGGTGGCTGTTCTTAAGGATAGCCTGAGTGCTCCGAAATTGCGTTCTTTTAAAATCAGTCGTTTTACTCAAACTGGAACGCTTTTAATCAACTGCAGAGAGAGTCTTTGCATACAATTGTAGGATGACAAGGAGAAGCGACGGAGAAGAGGAGGTAGCGTTGGTCGATGTTGCCAATGCTGCTGCCTCGTCTCTTTTCTCGCCAAATATGTGGGTTTGCCGCCCTTCTAGAACCCCCAGGGCGTATCGCATGGACGAAGGAGAACCAAATACGGAGAGGTAAGTCAACCCTTGGTCACTTGTGGATACTAATGGTTTTCATTGTCTACCAAATTCACCCGCTGACAATATTGACTTTATTTATTTTTTGCCACAGGAGTCCTGGAGCCGGACAACCTCTTCGGGACACGACAAACATCACCGCACACTTGCCTCCCATCCCTCCTAGCTCCCGCCAGAAACGCAGGCAGCGCGAAGACCAGCAGGATTTATCCTACCTTGAGGCACCAGATCGGGAGGGAGCAGAAAAAGAGCAAATTGAAGCAGACTTGGCGCATATTGCCGTCATCGAAAGAGAAATTATGTACGCTCAACAAACCAGCAGAGAGTTACAAAAGGAATATCAAGATATAGCATCCGAGCTAAAGACTGTACATGCACAAAACAGCGGTGTCAAGAGAATGTTTGCTGCACTTGGAGTAGCAAAAGATGATTTTAATATGGCAGGAGCTGTCGATGAACCGTCTAGAAAACGCAGAATGATTGAAATTGGTCAAAAATTAGTTATCAGCTTGAATGAGCCGAAACCTGAAGAGCAGAGACAAAAGCCAATGCCACCGCAACCTCCCCGCCGGGGCCGCCCTCCACTCAACCCTGTTGCTCACACCCCTGCGCCCACTATTGCTGGATCCGCCTGTCCTATTTTCACTCCTCCTGCATCCTTCCCTATGGAGTCTCAGATCGCAGCAGCGTCGTTGACCTTGTCTAAAGGAGATGCTGCTGTGGCGTTGTTATCGTTGTTGGAGAAAGCTTTGGCGGCACGTGCACCTCCAGCGCAGATGCCTCCTCCACTTTCCTTTGCCGATGCTGCTGGTGGTAGCGCCGAAGAACAAGAGGGTTCTCTGAAACCTCTTGTTCTTGAGCCTGTCAATCTTGATATTAATTGATTTCAGTAAAGAAAAAGAAAGTCGAATTCGTTGTCCTGCATCTTTTTTTGTGATCTTTTTTTCTTTCGGTGTTGATCTTGTTTTCCTCTTCTTGCCAAGTTTACTAGAGCTTGAAGCTCTCCTCCCTCTGATACAAACACACAAGGCAGTTTAGTAGGTTAATTCTATAGTTTAGTAATCTCTTCCTATGTACCCACGTATCAGGATAGCATTTTTTTTCCTCCCACTTTTTTTCCCCAACTTCAACTTCTCTCTCGTGTTGTTTAGTTTTTTAGCTGTTGTTTTGTTTTTGGCTCGAGCCTAAGTTGTTTTCTGTTTTCCTGCATCCTACTTTATATACTACATGGGCTGACTTTGCACCGCGATTGTCCCTTGCCGCGATTATATTCTCAAATTCAAAAGAAAGTTTTCCAAATTGCTGGACAACAATCTGGCGGTGGATGGGCCTTTTTTGAAAATTTCGAAACAAAAGATATTAGAGAGAACAATATCTTTACTGAGCGCCACCCATCACCGCCAGCAAGCTATTTGTGCGCGTCCTATAATTCTTCTCACTGCAGTACACGTTCCCTTTGCATCCTTGTAATTGAAAAACATACATACATACTCCAACTTCAGTAACACTTGAACCATCGACATAAAAAAGAAAATAAAAATCAAATGTAGATACTCTACTACAAATTAATGTGGCGCTCCTGTTGGCGCTGCCTTTTCCTCAAAATACCAATCTTTTCCTCCATCAGCAAAGAACTTTCCAATACCTCCACTGAATGTAGGCTCCCACTGTAACTGCTTTCTTGTAGCGTTGTTATTCATTTTCTTTCCCTTGGACGGTCCAGCAGCACCAGTAAATTTGGTAGAACCAGACAGCTGTCCTGAAGCTTCAATCTGTTTCATCATATCTTCAAACGTAATTGGCATGTTATCACACCCTAAAAACACCTTGTTGCGGTACCCAGCAGAGCCCTCTTCACTGCCTTGTCCTCTCAAAATTGCTCCCGTCAAGCGAGCGGCGTCCTCATAATGAATCAAATTAACGGTATATCCACCATCCCTCGCGACTTCACCTTGCTTCAGGAAGAAAGTATGTGCCCCACGCATACGGTGATATAATCCAACTAAGCGTACGACACAGCCACCAGCATCCAGGACAGCTTGCTCTGCTTGGAGGATCGTGTCCGTGCGAGGGCTGGCTCCCAAGGCAACCAGTGGAGCAGTTTCATCGCACGCAGAGCCATCCTCTACAGCATAGACACCAGCGCTAGAGGTGAATACAAAGGATCCAGTGCCATCCCAGTGGTTTAAAGCAGCTTTTACGTCGCTCACGTAATCTTCACTGCCAGAGGGTGTAGCAGAATAGCAAACAAACGGGAACTTTTCAGCTCCTGCCTCGGTTTTGAGGCGAGGTTTTACTCCTAAAGCTGATAATGTGGGGTGGTTGTTTGTGGTGTTGGTCTGGCCAGTGACAGTGCCGGCACCAAAGTCATCTAGCCAAAGTTTTGCCAAGTAGCTGCCGAGGACGCCAGGGCCGCAGATGAGGAGAGATTTGGAGGAAGGGGAGCCAGTAAGGGAAGTGCTAGCCATTGCGATGGTTTGATGACGGTGTGAAACAGGTTTATATGTGATTGCTTTTCTCAGAAGAGCTGTGTAAGCAGGGTGAAATCTCAATGATGTCGTGGACGTAATTCTAGAGACGGAGGAGCAAAGGCGCACAATGCGGGCAGTTGAGCTGCCTTGAGGTGTAAGAGTACTACCCCGATTCATGATGAAACTATAGATTAAGACAAATGTGGTTGCATCTTATCCTCTTAGCAGCTTGGTTGCTCACCCTGAGGGGCTGGATTTTGATCAAGTCTTCCTCTTTCAAGTCGCAATCGAATAGTTTGATCTAATCAATCTTACTGAAAAATGGGAACAAAATTAGCAGCGGTAAGCAAGCTACTAGCCAAAAAATGCCTTCCAATTAAAACCACAAACATTGATCTCAGATCAATTTTGATGATCACTTCAAGCCTTCTTCTCTTTACAGGTTGCACCGCTCATCATTCCTCTAGATTCAAAATGCTCTACTGTTGAAGGATTCATCTCCGCATCGGCATCTGGCACCCAGCAAAGTCACCATCAACAACATTGGGTACGTCTGACAAACATCGCTCCTGCCACTGGCTCCTTGCAGGAGGCTCAACTAGAGTTGGATCAACCCACAAAAGACCATCTTGGCGCACAATCCCTGGATTTAGCATATCTACGTCTAAAAGAAAGCCCAAACGTAGCCTCATTCCTAGTAGAACTGAGAAATCTTCTAGCCCAGGCCACTACCTCTGCCTCTGCCGCCTCTTTTCCTACTGATGGTAGTCTCTCTCTTCGAAATCCTTCATTTTACCAAAGCTTAAAACAAGATTTGGACTCTCTAGGTTCTGAAAATATACATACGCTAGCAGATGACTTGTCTTCAATTACCCTAAAATACGCAGATCAAGGAGAAAGGACTCATTTCCTTTCAATCTCTCTTCCTCCGACATTTCCCGCCACTTTGCCAAAAATAATTTCAGCAGATCTTCCCGTCGCATTTACTCTCCACCGCAACTCTACAACTGGCCTCGTAGCTTTACAAGATGTCATGCATCAATTTGAAGATAAGATCGAATTTTTCCAGAGATTCTGGGATGCTCTAGACGACCTGGATCAAACAGCATTGATCATAGAGCCCTCTGCCCCTACCAGAAGTTGTACCTACCGCCGCGTTGCACTAGAGAAGCACGTCACTTTAACCATCACACTCGATCCTTTAGATTTAGATTCAGTCCCTGATCTGCATTTTATGGGTTCAGATAGAGCAGTACAGCCAATTTTATATACCGTTAGGACAAACCGTCCTTTGTGGAGGGCGGCAGGTACGCTTCGAGAGAATCTTTGTGCCCTTTTGGGAGCGCCTTTGCCTGAGAAGGATAGCGTCGGTGTTGGGGAAGATGGAGCTATTGTAGCTGAAGATGTTGGTGCAGAATGTGCTATTTGCTATAATTATCGCCGCCCTGTAGAAGGAAGGGATGGTGGTTGTGGTTGTGACGAGGACCAGTTCATGGCAGAAGCCAGAAATGGTGAAAATAAAGTAGCAGAGCAAGATCAAGGCGATGTTCCTGAGATTAATTGTGATAATTCTGCGTGTGGAAAACCTTTCCATCGTCTGTGTTTAAGAGAATGGCTGGCAGCAGATGCCACCACACGGCAATCTTTTGATACTTTGTTTGGTGCGTGTCCTTATTGTTCAAGTCCAATCGCTGTGAAGACTAGATAGAGGTGTTGAAGATTAAAATACGCGTGTTTTGTTACAAAAAAATGAAATTAGTAGTACGTCTATTTAATAGTCCAATACGGAACATGATAATCCAATAAGTACAGGTCATCTAATCGCTGATTCTGATCATCCATACCTCCTGACAGGATAACGCCTCTTCCAGGAAGTTCAGTCGATGCGCCCCATCCCCGTGGACCTGGATACTCTCCATTATCACTGGCAGAGGTAGAAACAGCGTGCCAGGTCCGTGAAATTGGATCGAGACAGTACGTCGTGTTAGAAAACTGCCCCGCTCCAGCATGCCCAAGATCGCTAGGGTCGATCTCACCCCCAAACACCAGCAAATGCCCTGCATGGCCACATCCAGGTGCGGAACATCCACTCGAATGCCCACCACGGCCAAAGACACTTCTCGCTGTAAATGCAGGCTGATCAGGATTTGAAGATTTAACTTCAATATTAAGTTCCCATGTTGACGTAGCGATATCAAATCGATGAATATCGGAAGCTTCTTTGCCTGTAAACCCACCAATTACCCATAAACTACCATCTACAGCCACAAACCCAGGTCCGCCACGGCCTACACACCCTTCTGGGGAAGGAAGCTCCTCCCAAGTGCCAGCTACAGTGTCATAGCGCCATAAATCAGCGAGACGCCTGGTGCCACCTTCTGGCAAGGTACCACCACAGCCACCAAAGATGTAGATATTTGTGCCTACTGAACATGCACTGTGATAATTCCTCCCCATTGGCATTTTTGATGTTTTTATTTCTGTCCAGGTGCCTGTTTCTGCATTGAAACAGTAAAAATCACCCAGAGTGGATTCTTCTTCTACTTCTGTTCTACCTCCGTGGAAATAGACAGTATTACCGACAGCGGCCGCAGCATGCGCTACACGTAAACTGGGTGCCCCTGGAGCTGCGACTATGCTCCAAGAGCCAGAGCTAATATTGTAGAGGGAGATGTCGGTGGTAATGGGGGTTCTTGGTTCATTTTCTCCACCCCAAAGAAGCAGTTTACTATCATTTTCAATGCATGATATTGAATGAGATGATCTTGCCAGTGGGATATCGCCCTCTTGGGGTAATTTAACCCACTTCATAACAATATTTTATTTTTGAACTTAGGAACGTAATGTAAGCAATGCTTATCGATACTAATGCAAACTTAACCTTGTTCGAAACATATAAGGGCTGTAATTAACAATAAAATACATTCTTTTGAGCAACTGAGGGCGACGCAAAAGCCAATTTTGTCACAAACGATCTGGCATGCTGCCAGGCTGGGGCGCCGAAACCGAAGCTATCGGTGCATTTTAAAGCACAATTATCACTGCATTGGTCTTTTATCTAGATCAGTATACTTTCCATACCTGATCAGATTGTGCATGCATGAAAATAATTCAAAAATAGTCTTCATGCCAGCTTGATTAATCATCTACTTGGCTGCGGACTAGTTAATCATCCCAAGTAAATTATTAGATATACTTTACGAGTTTACTTACATATAATACTAGGCCTAAAATACCAATCATGCACTCACTTTACTTGGCATCCATGCCGAGGCCAGGTGCATGCCAACTATTAAAATGCAATTCCGCACGCTTTTCCGTGCCAAAACCGCCAGTGTTGACACACCTTGGACGTCTCGTAGTACCTAGGTTGGGCCATTGTGTGCGTATTGCAGCTGGTAGGCCTGGCGCATCCATGGACGACGGCGACCTCCCTGAGGACCCCTTTCTGGCTGACGATGCTGCATTCGCTGATGATAGCGAAATAGAATTAGATGAAGGTTAGAAATACTGTGTTAGTAGTTGATGTTACGTTCAAATTAATCGAAAAGTTTGGTTTTCATTTTTTTGTCATGTTACCGACAACTCACCACCCGGGATTTTTTATTTTTTTTCGTAGATGAAAAGGCTATTCTTCTAGGGACATCTAAAGCCGAAGCAGACCCTAAATATAGCTCTCGAGATGAGGAAGAAGAAAGCGTTGAAGAATTAGCTCGAAGGAGGAAGACGACCCGTGGCCGTGTTGTTGAAACTCTGGGCGACGATCTCTTATTAAACCTGGACGATATAGTAGCTGAAACTCAACGTGGCGGTGCTCTGCGCGCCTCACAATCATTTTCAGAGTCTGGATCGGACGATAGCGATGATTTTGATACCGATATCAACGGTCAAAACAGTGCTCTAGCATCTTCTTCCTATCCCGCCCTGCCGCAGCGAAAGCGCTTTTTGCCAGATCTACTCAAATCTATAGGTTATTATGACGCTGCCGAGTCAGCTCCTGCCCTTGAAATTACAAATATTATCACCTGCAACTCTGAAAATGCATCCGAAGGGTCCCTATACGTCTGCGTACCCTGCGAAGACGACCCAGAGGACGAAGAACTTGATGGTCACAACTGGGCTGACGAGGCGTCCGACCTGGGCGCGGTCGCTGTAATCGCAGAAAGACCGTTGCCTGGCTGTCTACTCCCTGTGATACAAGTGCCTGATACTTTAGATGCGTTAGCTGCTATAGCAGAAGAGTTTTATGACCGTCCTGCACAACGTATGCAGACTATTGCCTTTGTTGGTTCTTACGGTAAAACTACGTCCTCATGGCTTGCACGAGGAATCTTTGATGAGGCCGAGAAAGATATTGGAATCATCGGAGATAGCGAGTACGCCATTAATACGGACCGTTTGACCCCGGAAGGTGATATTTGGGCCCCTACAGAAGCAGACCCAACAGAAACACTGGAAAGAAGCAGCCCATTTAGAATTGTTGAGCGGGCAGGTAAATACGAATTGCCACCAACTACCCCTGATGCGTTGCATTTACAAAAAGTGCTTGCAGGTATTGCTGATAGAGGTGGAACGATAGCTACAGTAGAGATATGCCCTGAAATGATGATGGATGGGCGCGTAGATTGCCTTCACCCAGCAGTACTAGTGTTTACTAATATAGACAAAACACTCGCAGAGAATTGTCCCGGCGGATTAGACGAGTACGTTGAAAGACTTTCAGAGATGTTTGCTTCCTTGGATGAGAATCAAACAGCGATTATTAATTTAGATGATGAGTATGGACGTATGTTTGCTCGCGATGTGGAGAAAACTGATGCACAGCTACTTACGTATGGTGTGACAACAAAGGAGGCCGATGTGTGCGCTGAAAAGACCAAGTACTCTAATTGGGAGACTGAAATTTTAGTTCGCACGCCTGTGGGCCGCTTGGAGATTATCATTCCATTACCAGGATCGTACAATGTATCCAATGCACTTGCTGCGGTCGCGGTAGGGTTAGCTTCCGGTGTTAAACTGGTTTCTATTGTTGCAGGAGTAGAAGCAGTGGAATATGTCCCTGGGCGTACAGAAGTGATTGATGAAGGACAACCCTTCCCTGTTATAATCGACTCTGCAAACACCCCTGGGCAGGTAGGGAGACTCATTGATGAGGTTAAAGAAGCAGGAGCACGAAGGACTATCCTCGTTATTGGGTGTAAAGGTGGCACTTCCAGTGAGTACCGAGAAGCAATTGGGAGCGAAGCACATTTTAAAGCGGATGTTGTCTTCTTTACAAATGATTCTCCTGGTTTAGACGCCCCCCCCGAGATTATTCAAGATATTGTCAACGGTCTTCCTCAAGAGGTGCTTGCGAGACATGCTGGCTCATATTTCCCTTGGTTACAAGATGTGCATCGAACTCCTCAATGGTTTGAATCGTGGCTGCTGCGGTACCAATCTGAAGTTGGGAGGTACGTTATTGAAGATCGATTTTCTGCTATTCGAGTTGCAATTGGTATGGCAAAGGCACGTGATGTGGTGTTAGTTGTCGGTAGAGGGCAAGATGATCGAATGGAGTATTGGGATGGGGCTCCTTGTCCTAGGACTGACGCTGAGCGCGCTGTGGGTCAAGCAACGAAATCAATGGCTGACATCGAAAGTCCAGAGTATAAAGAAGAAGAACGATGGGAAGCTGTTGATGATTATTATGCATTTAGAGCGGAAGAAGGGTTGCCAGTACAGCGGGAAACGATCACAGGTTGGTTTGACGACAGCATCGAAAGTCGTAATGCGATCATGAGGGTTGCGAAAAATTTAAATAAATTGAAAGATCTGGATAGAGGGACGTTGCCATGGACACGGTATCCGGAAGAAAGAGAGCAATCCGGTCTTTCCGCTAGTTTGGGTATGGGTGAAGCGACTGGAGCTGGTGGTTTAGATCAATATTTGAGGGAAATGGCAGAAGAGCAATATAGGAAGAATTTTGCAGCAGGAGAGGGAGGCAGCTCTGATGAAGAAGATGATGATGAGGATTATGCGGAAGAAGAAGAGGAAGAGGAAGGTGCTACTGCGTACTGATTATATTGACTATGAAGGAGGGCTATTTGTCCTTTATTTTCTTTCGTTAACTTACCGTTCCTTATTTTTTCATAAAGTAATTTTTATAGTTTTAGGAAAGTTTTGTTACTAATTTTTGTTTTTAAAGTATCACAATGTTCTATATATATATACGTCTCTTGCTGTATAGTATGCTATTTCAGCAAAGGAAAGAAAAGATAGGTGAAGGTGACAATCTCAGGCTGATGAACTTCATCATGGAGGGACTCGGCGAGGCAACTCAAAAATAAAACCAACATTTGAATCCGTTTCAAAGCGATGAAATTTAAATTAGCGTATTAATTTCTCACATGGATGCATAGTCACTCTATTCACGCCATATCTCAAGCTTTAAGGTTTTATTTCCTAGTTCATCGTGATTAAAAGTTTAGTGATGGCTGAGGAACCCGCTCTTGGCGTGGATCTCGACGCTTTAGTAGAAGCTGAAAAATTCACTCTAGAAGAGGAACGCGAAAAGCACCGTAAAAGGCAAGCGAGAACACTGATCTCTAAATAACTTGTGGATCTTAAGCATCTCCCAACAGTCCTTAACTTAAAATTTCTACTCTTCCAGGGCTGCAAAGTTCGGTGTGGATTACCGTGACCCAGGGCGTCGCCGTGAATTCCGTGACGATGCCCGCAAAGAACGAATTAATCCCTCTCAAAGTCTCGGCACTGGATTTGATCTCTTTACAGAAGAAGAAGTAGAGAAACGTCAACAACGCGCCTCTCGCTTCAATATGCCCGACACAGGTCTTCAATGGACACCTCCTGAAATCCCCGAAGATGAAGAAAAGAGAAAAGCACGAGCAGAGCGTTTTGGAGTTGAGTATCAAGCTCCAGACGCTGACGGCTTGATGGATGTTGATCTATTCGAGACAAGAAAAGAAGCACCACCAGAAGTCCCCCGACGCCCAGAAGCAGTCCATATCTACGGTGTAGATCTCATGTCTACCTCAGATGTATTGAAATACTTCAAAGACTATGGCCCGACCTATGTAGAATGGCTGAATGATAGCTCAGCAAATGTTTTATTTAAAGACGGACCGACAGCAAAACGAGCGATCGCAGGTCTAGGTAAACCCTTACCCCCTGAAGACTTACCTGAAGGGGTCGATGGTGCGGATCCTGCAAATATACAGTATTTATGGCATAAAGGGGAAGATTTTATGAAGGCTGGTAGTAACTTACCACTAGTTTTTAGGATGGCGACAATTCTTGATGTCAAACCTTCAGAGAGGGTGCAATCTCGTAGATTATGGCTGTCTGCTGGCGGTGGTGGGAGCAGAGGCGGTGGCGGTCGTGGTGGAAATGAGGGTAGAGGAGGAAGAAAATTCCGTAAAGTGCGAAGATCTCAAGATGGTACTGCAATGCAGGAACACCATGGGGGTCATGGTGGCGCTAGAGCTCCACCTGGTTGGCAACATGACGATCGCTTTGGTTTTGATGGCGATGAAGGCGGTATTCGTGCCAGTGGAGAAATCAAAGGACGGGGTCAGACACGGTTTCATAAAAGAAAAAGTGGCGATGGCGGCGATCAGATGATGAGAGACGTTGGTGGTCATGGTGGTGATGCACAGAGACAGAGAGTCGAGGAACATAGTGCACCTATGCCTGAACGTGATACTGTATCTTATGATGATTTGTAAACATTGTTTGTAAGACTGTTTGTACCACTATTTACTTATTCAAGAGATTAATTTTACAAAAGAAAGATGAAAGATGGGAAATGTGTAGTGAAGGATTAACTTATTTTAAGCAAGGAAACAGTTCAGGACAAATGAAGTAGTCATAGTAGTTATATCTAGTCTTCCACATACAAAAAGAAAGCACGTAGATCAAAGAAATAAAAAGGTAGAGAACTTAATAATATTAATAAAACTTTCCTAGAGATCAACAAAGAAGCCTAGAACACTATTGGTCTTGCAGACTATCTAAATTTTGAAAAAGCCCTTTCAACTCAGGACACAAATGCAACGCTGCGATCTCCAACAACCCATACCCTAGCTGCTTCATAAACGTAGGCGATTGAATCATCTCATACAAATCTTGGACACCTTCGTTATAAGGCGTTCTTCCAACTAATCGTATCAATGGGCTTGGCGCCTTTCTCAATAACAACTCCCAAACCGCCTCTCTAACTTCCTCTTCATCCAACGGAGGCGGTCCTACAGGGGTCAGGTATTTATCAGCTTGCATACCAGGGGCTGGACCTCCACTGCGAGGCCCACCCCGTGCAGTAGGGCTCATTAATTCTTCCTCAAAAGAAAGTTGGGAAACTTCCGGATGTAGAGCTTTGAATTCAGGAGTACGTTGAAACCAGGTCCCTCCTGGCCAAAGGGAGCTTTGTATAAGCTGTATTACTCGACCAATAGTGCTTTCCTGACGTAATAAACTCAATTTTGCGAGTAAATAAACGTCAATGGCGTCACCGATAGCTATCGAAAGTACTTGCCGGGCGACGGTGTAAACTTGCCTGCGGAAAAATCCACGAGTTTGAAGCTGAAAAACACAATCTACAAGCTCATACAAGGGAGCAGAGATGCCGGTACATGCTTCTAAATCGAGTTGGCTTGCAGAATGTGCACTTGAATTGAGAAGGGGGTGATCAGTTGTATTGCTGTTGCAGTAACCACCTCCAGCACCTCCAGGAGGAGGAGAAGAGGTGTTGGACCCACCAACAACTCCATTGATATCAGCAGTGAAATAGCCACCACCCCCGCCATGGCTGTACGAATCAGCAGAAATCGGGAGGGAAGGCGCCCCAAAATCGTCAATTTCGTTATAAAGGGAAACTCCCAAGCCACCACCACCGCCGCCACCAAGTCCAACAGCGGTAGTACCTGAGAGCCCAGGTCTCTCAAAGCCCCCAGTTTCAGTATAATACCCAGCACGACCTGTAATATTACCAGGTTGGTATCCAGGAGCGAATGCAGCAGCACGTTCAGCGACGCCATAATAACCTTCGCTGGCAGAAGCAGCAGCTCCGCCCCGCCGTGAAGTTTTCACCGGAGAGGAGCCCCGTGGGGGCCGAACATTGCTTCCTTTACGTGTAATTGTCGTGTTTCTAGGGATCTTTGTTGGAGAGGAAGAACGTGAGGTGCGGAGGCTGTTTCCAAAGGAGGATTCCGATCGAGAAGGGCCCCCTCCACCGCTGCAACCTCCTGCTACAGCAGCAGCAGCACCACCACCACCACCACCAAGATGTAACGCACGAGCTGCTTCACTGTGAAGTGGCCCTTCATCTTCTCCATATACAGCAACAATTCCATCTACATCATATTGTTGCCCTAGTTGTAGTTGTTGCTGTTGGCTTAAAGAAGGCTGTGATTTTAATGCTTGTCGAACCTTCCTCGCACTGGCTGTTGCGGTTCTAAGCAGTCCAGTGCCAGCTCTGGTCAGTGGATCCCCTTTTTTAGGCATCGTTCTGGCCCCATGAAAACCAAAATTGGCTGTGGCAGGGTCGAAATCTTGTAATTCTTCAGGCACACTAGCGCTGCGAAGATGTCGAAGGCCAGCAAAGCCAGATCGTGCTTCATTTAAAACCGCACCAACGCCGTCTACAGCAGCATTTGTAACTTCGTGCACACCCATAGTGACCCCACGAGTGACATCTACAGCAGCACCGACAACACCGCGACCTACACTTGACGCTCCAGCGAAAACTGTGCGAGAGAGACCGCGTTTCAGCGTACCACCACCACCACCACCACCACCACCATTGGCAGTACCAAAATGACTCACACCAGGCACCTCAAACCGTTCTGAATCAATACGTAAAAACTCCCAAACATCTCCGCTCCGTGCCAAACAAGGACTATGCAACACTTCTTGTAAATACAAATCTAAAGCGTTCCGTCGATCTTCCACAAAATCTTCAGTTTGTGTGTGGATGAAAATTCGTTTTGCTGGTAACTTTGATTTATAATATGGAGTTCCGCGGAGCTGCCTATGGAGTACTTCGAAATGTCTATATCGTCTACTAACTGTCCATTCACGGCCACTATCATCGCCAACTCTAATTTTATAGACCACAAAATCTTTCGCGCCAGAGGTGTTTAGGTCAGCGGCAACGACCCTTGCACGAGGTAGACCGACGAAGCCTGGTAGAGATTCTGCTGGAGAAGGTCGTTTGAAACACTCTTCGGTTCCTTGCCCTGGAGGCCCACCAGAAGCTCTACCGCCAGCATTTCGCTTTCCTGTTACAAGATGAGTAAACCCGCCAGCGGGTACACAAATACACCCCGCTTCTCCAATTGGGGGCCCTCCGAGGCCACTAAATGAAGCAGAAGAATCTTCGTCAAATGGAGAAGGTCTCATGTGTGACGTCGTTTCAGAACCTTGAGCAGTACCATCAGTTGTTTCTGACGTCCCTGCTGTCACTGGAAAGGAAGCAATATGACCCTCTCCAGCTGTACCACTACTGATGACATTACCATTATGAACACGTGGACCATGTCGTACAGGACTCGTGGCAGACATTGAAGAAGTTCGTGACGTCACACTATCTGAAGACACCTCTGGTGGTGCTGTTGTTGTTGTTGTTGCTCCCGTTTTAGTAGCGCCTCCGCCTTTTGTTGAAGCAGCCACTTGCTGTGTTTCTGACCAAAATCTCGCTGGTTGGGCATCAGGAGGTCCTCCTGCTAATCCTCCTCTATCTATACTGACACTACTGCTATTAACACCACCACCACCGTCAATGGCAGCAACAGCGGCAGTCGCTGATTGTATCAATCCATCGTGAGAACGGGATCGAGCATGGTTTCGCATAGCTCTCGGAGGCGGAGGGGGCATCGATCTACGCGAAGATGTAGGTCTGGAAGATGGCTGTGATGGGGGTTGAAGCATTGTCACTTCAGCCTCCACATTTTTCCTACACAGAGAGATCAAAAAGAAAAAAAAAGGATGGTATCAATAGATTTCTTACCCTCTCCAAATTTCAACAACTCTGTTCAGCAATCAGGTTGCTTCTTAAAATTTAAGACCAAAAATTCTCTGAGGTATTAACTTACACTATCCGCTGTTCAAACTCCCAATGCCCTTGCATAGCCCTTGTCTTCGCCAAATCCAGCTCAGGAACATAAATTCCGTTGCCTCTTCCCCCACCTTGTTGCCGCGAAGACATTGGCGGCACAGGTGCTGCCAGTTTTCTAGTTGCTTGCTCTTCCATCAATCTATACAGCCCTTTATTCACATGATATGGCGTACACCACATCATTAACGGCCTTAGAACACATCCAGAAAGTAATTCCCGTGCCACAGCGCGCAAAGCAGCTCTATTGCTGTCAGCAGGATCCAATAAATTCTCGACAAGGCCACCGCTGACTGCAGTTAACATTTTATAATCTCCTTCTGGGTGGAGCAACGCAGGATGTAGATTTCCATCTACCTCCATACGTTCTCGCAGTAACAATTCCCTTGTTGTCAAATCTCCTTGCGTGAATGCTGCAGCAATAGCTGGACTTTGCTGAGCATCGGAAATTACTAATTCTCTGGTGTCTCTATAAAGTTCTAATTGCTCCATCAACAGCTCAGACGCGTCCTCCATAATGAGACGAAGGTCGAGTGCACGTGCACGTACTGCTAAACTGCCAAATGCATGGTTTAATATCCTTCGAATCTCGGCTGGGAACTCTTTATCTGGGCTCAAATAATGGTACCAGGTGTCGTAAATAAATTCTTGGACTATGCTACCACACAACGTCTCCCAGGCGTGTTCCACTACTTTAGAACGGACGTTTTCTCTCCATCTGTAGTTCGACTTTGGGTCAGCTTGAGCTGGGGGAGGGAAGCGGGGAAGAGAACAATGATCCGCCGAGGGAGGGCTATCAGTTGAAAAACGCAAGTGGCGAGGTTTTCTATGTCTTTTTGGAGCTGCAGGGGTTTGAGGGTTGGATTCCCAATATACGCGCGTAGCTACAGCTGCTGATAGGATGAGAATGAAATTGATGAACACAGAACGGCTGGCCCCTGCAGAAAATAAAAGGTAGTTTTCAGCGACGTCGAACGGCGGTTGAACAAATCATAAAAACATGCAGACAAAATAGCAGCCTAAAAGATCTTAGGGCGTCTGTTATATTATTATTATTGACTATAAAGATGCCGCTTACATGTCAAGACCCACGCTGCAGCCAGGGCTGCTGTTAGAACTTTCAGAACATATAATCTGACAAGTCGCTGGCCAGTGTAGCCGAGCACAAACGACTTTGCAGCCTCCATCCGCTTCATATATATTTAGATGTACATCATTACTTAATTTGCTTGCGTAACCTTGCAGTCGCCTCGTCTAACAACAAATGAATCAGCAAACAAATGATCGGGTAATTTTGAAACTGTAACGATTATAATAACAAGAAGACCCTAGATATAGCTGTAAAGGGCAATGAATAACCCCCAATTTGAATTTTATATTTACACAAGCTCGTTTTACATCTTGCAATTTTGTCATCAACTGAACTTGAAGCCTCCAAGGGGGTGTTGTTTTGTCCCCACTGGCAGCGCTCTTTTAACTCTTGCCTATGCCTTCTCAATCTCCATGATGGATCCATGTGTAATACACTGTTTACAATATGAATACTATATTAGAAATTCTATTAAATTAAAGGCTATAAACAATATCTTTATTACCTTAATCTCTCTTAATAACTTCAATTCCCATCATATACGGCCTGAGCACCTCTGGTACCACCACTGAACCATCTTCCTGCTGGAAATTCTCCAAAATGGCAACAATCATACGAGGTACAGCACATGCAGTCGCATTCAAAGTATGAACAAACTGTGTAGGGGTCTTTTTCACCTTTCCACCCTTTCCGACATCTTTACCGCCTTCACCGCTCTCTTGAGCTTGAGGGCGATATCTAATATTCAACCGCCTGCTTTGATAGTCTGTACAGTTTGAAGCAGAGCTAATCTCTCCATATCGTTGTAAACCAGGCATCCACGCTTCAATGTCGTACTTACGGTAGGCAGGTGCTCCCAAGTCTGCCGTAGGCATGTCCAACACTTTAAAATGGAGACCGAGTTCTCTAAACATCTCCACCTCCATTTCTAAAAGCTCATCATGCAGAGCATTGCTCTGTTCAGGAGTAGAGATCACAAACATTTCTACTTTACTAAATTGATGGACACGGTATAAACCACGACCAGCTGCACCTGCTGCTCCAGCTTCTGTTCTGAAGCAATGCCCAAATGCTGCCATCTTGATTGGAAGTTCAGCTTCTGATAAAATCTTATCCATGTGTACTCCTCCAAGAGGAATTTCAGCAGTACCAGTTAAACAGAGGCCAGAATCACGAACACCGTAGATCTGGGTGTTGTCTGCTCGAGGCTGGAACCCGCATTTCTCAAAAACGCTTTCCCTCACAAGATCAGGAGTTGTCATGGGAATGAAACCACGCGTTGCTGCCTTGTGCATCGCCCAATTTATCAACGCAAGCTCTAGAAGAGCAGCTTCGCGGCGTAAATAATAGAATTTAGTACCGGAAACAATAGCTCCAGTTTCAAAATCGATAATGTCAAGTGCTTCTCCAACAGCCATGTGATCTTTCGCTTCAAAATTAAATTTCGGCTGAGCACCAACCTCTTCCAACAATACTGCAACTTCTTCACCACCGACAGGGACGTCAGGATGGGTTAAATTAGGTATTTTTTGACCCTCACGTTGCAAAGCATTGTCTGCAACAGCCAGAGCGGTCTCGAGCCCTTCGAGTTCTTCTTTTAGAGCTTTACCATTGTCTATTAACGCTTGCCTTTCTTCAGCTTCGAGTTTCTTCTTCATTGCCGCACTGTTTTCATTACGAAGGGCACGGACACGGTCTGTTTCCTGTGTTAATCGTAAATATTCTTCATACAGGCGGCAGACCTCGGTAGGATTCGCGGAGGTCGCCTGCCGTGCAGCGCAATTGCGTTCTACAGCATCAAGATTATCGCGCACAAATTTGAAATCTATGTTTGCTCTAAACGCAGGAGCGCCACTCTCTTCGTGGTAGGATGTGCTAGGTTCTGCTGCAGAAGTAGGGCTATCCACAGTTGTCGCTGCTGCTGCCACAGATGTTGAAGTCGAGGAGGCTACAGCGCGAGCAGAGTTTCGGCTGAATGGCAATGCATTGCGCAGTAGACACTGAGATCGGGACGTTTTCAGTACCAAAGACCTGCTGAGGCAGCGCACTGAGCCTCGCAAAAGCAGGGATGCCATTGTGAATTATCAAATGCGTATATTGAGTAAAGTAGCAAGGTATTTGCCAGAATAAATCCACGCAGAGTGCAATCTTGACTCTACTGAACGTGTGAATTCAAGATTTTAACACTGTGCTGGAGCAGACTAAAACAATTTGTGGTGAAAAGACGAGCACCCAGCAACTTGAGAGTCCCATCATGAAAAGAGCGAAATTTGAAAAAACCAGAGCCTCTCCCACTGCCAGTCAGGCTGTCCTGTAGCTTTCTCACCACAGAGTGTACTATGTATATCACTGACTTCCCAGTACCTGCTCTTTGCAGTTAAAAACAATGCCCTATCTATGGTACAGATACCGTCTTATCTTTAAACACGTTACAGCAAAATATAATTTCAACACCTGAATTACCGACCTAACAATTCCTGACGCTATCGTCAATAGCCTTGGCTAAATACTCACTCTTGGCTTTATTCAACCCTGCCAATGAGATTCTGCCATCTTTCGTCATGTAAATGTGCCATTTATTTGTCATATTTTCCACCTGTGCAGGTGACATGCCCGTAAAACTGAACATCCCAATTTGCTCCAAAATAAATTTCCAGTCCTTATCAGGGTTTAATCGTACGAGATGATCGTACAGTACTTGTCGTACTGCCTTGATTCTACCAGACATCATCTCCATCTCCCCTTTCCATTCATTAAACATCGACTCGTCATTTACAACGCTCTCCACAATTCTGGCACCATAAGCAGGCGGGTTGCTCCACACCGCTCTCGCAAGACGTTTCAATTGACTCATGACTCTCGTAGCAGCGTCTTTGGACCCTGTAACCACACTTATAGCACCAACACGTTCACCATACAAGCCCAAATTTTTAGAATAACTCTGGGCAACTAGAAATTCAAGCCCTCTAGAAGCAAAATAACGAGGAGCAAAACTGTCCTCTTCAAGAGACCCAGTGGCAAAGCCCTGATACGCTACATCAAAGAAGGCAATGTGCCCCTTCTCTTCGATCACATCAGCAATAGTAGCCCATTGTTCCTTTGTAGGGTCGATACCGGTTGGGTTGTGTGCACAGCCGTGTAACAGAATGACACTCCCTGTTGGAGCGGTCTTGATATCTTCAATCATTCCGTCGAAATTTAAACCAACAGTTTCTGGGTTGAAATACCGATAATTTGCCCATTTGACCCCGGCGAGGGTGAAGATATTCTTGTGATTAGGCCAGGTAGGGTCGGAAATGTAGACGGTCGCGCCAGGAAGGTATTGATTGATAAGATGGGCGCCAATGGTGAGAGACCCAGTACCGGATAGAGCTTGTAAACACGCAACACGGTCTTTGTCAAAATCATTGCCGAGTAACAAATCAATTGTAGCTTTCAAAAAGCCTGGAAGACCTTGAATAGCGAGGTATTCGTGATCGAGGTTGGAAGCTAAGATTTTTTCTTCTGCTTTTCGCACGACCTCAAGAACATAAGGCTTGAGGTCCTCATCTCTATAGGCACCGACTCCTAAATTGAGTTTATCAGGGTGGGTATCGGCTTTGAAGGCTTCGGTGATGCCGAGAACGAGATCAGGAGGTGCCTGAGCGACATCGTCGAACTTGCTGACAGCGGGTCTGGTGATGACCTTGACGGGGCGGCGACCGCTAAATGAGGAGACAAGAGGCCTGGTTGCTGTATGGTTCCCAAGCTTTACCTACAGTTGATTTGGGTAGGTTGCATTAGTAACAACACACGAGCTTACGCGGCTGAGATGATTTGGTTTAAAAATAGGTGCCCAATGTTCAACATATATGGTAGGGACATGACGGAGGCAAAAGAGATCCCTCCCTCTGATACAATGCACCGCATTAAGCGCGCCTTTTAGAATAGTTCAAACTATGATGTGAACAAATAGCTGTGCTATTCAATCCAAGTTTCTTACCTTGGCAGGGTTTTGAGGCATCGTCATCATTAGGGTAGACACCATCGTGGGCTTTTAGGAGGCAACTGATCTCCTATTTAAATGCAGAATGTTTTAAAAATGCAAAATGAATCAAGGATTCTTGTAATTTGTAGGACATGTGCACGTTGCCCTTGTTTGATTTCCATGCTGCCTGCTCCGCAGAATAGATGAGAGCCGCTCTGAGCTGAGCTGTCAAGTATTTTTATATACAACAATTAGAATAGTATTAGAAACCATTTTCAGTATTAACGCATTATCTGCCTCTGCTCTACTCAGTTTGAAGCTCCAGGTGTGCATGGCCCTATCTGCCCTACAGGATATATTCCAATCCCGCCGCCCATTCATTTGTTTCGACTTTTCTCCCCTTGATCTTCTTCTCTCTTTCTAAACTTTTGGATAAAATATGGGTTACAGCTGTATATTTGTTCTCTAGAAGGCTACAAAAATCTTCTCAAACGCCAGTACTAATTAAAAACGCTCCCCAGTGGGCTTATAATTACCTCTTGAAACACCGCCGAGGCACGCTTCCAACGCTTACTTGCGGCTAATCTGATCGAAAGAGGAGACTGCAGTCACGGCACCAGCAATGGCAGCGAGAACGACAGCACCTGCAATAACGGAGTTGAGCAAGTTCTTGAGAGAAGGGCTCACGGCAGCCTCAGCAACGAGGGGGTTGGCCATCATGGTAGCAACTGAGGCAGTGACACCAGCAACGAGAGCATCAGTCTTCTTGTTAGCGCTGCAAAGAATTATAGATAGTAGGTAAGGCATCAGGCGTTATGCTTAATGAAATCGCTTTAAATATTTCATTTTACCCAAACGTTATCAAGAGGTAATATTAAAAGATACAGGTCTGTAATGGAGGCCATGCAGCAATGCTGCCCCAGTACTTCCGCAGAAGTATCTACATCCGCCCAATGAACGCGACCTGCCCGTCAAATATCCGTTCAATACCCTGTTCAACAGCAAAATTGCTTACCTGCACTCAACACGAGTGGCCACGCGGGCAACAACGCGGCTAGGCTTGGAGGCAACTGCATAAATAAAACAGGTATTTAGCAAGAATTATTCTAGAAGCAAGCGAAGGTTGCAGAACTCTGTTCACAGGTGATCGCCATCTTACCACTGGCTCCAGTGAATGCCTTGTTAGCCACAGCGGGACGAGAAACACAGACTGCGTTCATTTTATATATGTCCAGGAGAAGAAAGTGGAAATATTAGAGAAGTTTACTCGACGATGGAGCGAGAAACTTGCTTTTGAGAACTGAAAATCCCACTTAGCTAAATCATCCAGGATCAATCAAGCCAAACGTTGATCGAAGAAACTCGTTCAGCTCTTTCGTTTCTCATTTAGGATCTATAACCATCTTACAGACTCTAATAATCCATTCAATCACTCTTTCCTACAGATCCAGGCTTGGCTCGGAGCCCCTTAATCATCCTCAAACATTCAGGCTGCAGCAATTTCGCTCGCCGTGCCGCCAATTTTCTCGCCTGTTGTCCACTACTGAGTGCTAATTTCTCTTCTTCTCTTTTTTCTGCCTCTTCACTCTCATCCACTGTAGCCATACTATCATTCTCACAATCCTGTTCATCTAAAACTACCTTTAACGCTCTAAGAGAAGAGCTGAGGTTCTCTAAAGCTGCCACCGTTGCTGTGCCAGACAAGAACGATGCCGTCTCCTTTCCTCCTTTGCCTGAACGATCTCTCGCTTTTTGCACAGATTTTACTAATTTTAATGTAATATAAACTTCAGGAACGTTTTCAGCTTCAATTCCACCATTACCCAGCAAAAGAAGAACTCTGGCAAGAGCCTCGTCCCCGTTAGCGAGTCCAAAGACGGCAGCATGCACAGCACCGTAGCGCTCTAAACTCCCGTTTTCTACAAATTCAGGATGATCCCACGCAGAAGGGAACCCAGGGACGGCTTTTGCCCATGTTAATAGCCCCGTAGACGAGGCGCAACAGATTAAAAGAGTGCGGCAAAGAGATTCCAAAACAAGTAGTTCCCGCCCATGGTTGATAAAAGATACAACGAGGCCTCTAAATAGACCAGTAGAGAGCAACACGTCCTGTATTTTATCTTTTGTAACTATTATGGGGGCATCCAGAATGTAGAATTCGGTAATTAACGCTGAAATAGCAATAATCTGGATATCTTCCTCTTCGGCAGCAGCAGCGGCAGTGGCGGTGGTGGTGCTATCCTTTGTTTTTTTCTTTTGCTGTCTCCATTGGGCTTCTTTTCGTTCTAGCATCCCAGCAGCTACTTGAAGCCAAAATTCATCTATCTGAGTCCATAATTTACGACGGGAGGGGCCTTGAGGCAGTCTTGTTGAAAGAGACGCAGCTGTTCTCAAACCTAATAGACTTGCCGCTGCTGCTTTTTCGTCTTTTCCCGCTGCTCCCTGTACCGTTGAATCTTTGCTAAGACTTAGTCCTTTTACTACAGCCTCCATAGAAGTCGCAAACTCTGCAATGTTCCTACTATGGACACAGCGATCACGCAATACACTGCACACAGCACCCGCAGCAGGGAGAAGTTCAAGAAAACTAGGGTGCTGTCGTAGCGCCGTCAAGCACCTCTCCAAGCAAGAAAGCAAAATGCCATCTTGCCACGCTGCTGAAGATGATACATTATGGTAGCTCAGCTTTGAAGACAAGTATAGAAGCTTTGATATTACTTCATCTATAAAATCAGAACCAGCAACGATAGAGGTACTTGATGCTCTTGCCGGTGCCGCGCCCATCACCCCCACCGGAGTAAAAATTTCTAAAGGCTCGTAAACCCCATTATCTTCATCTTTATCTAGTAATACAGCATCTACATCATGTGTAACATCACTAATACGATCACTGGCTCCGTTTTCGATGTCGATAACACCGTTTAAAGGCTCTAAATTGGAACGAAGGTCCTGCAGTGCTGTTCCCTCGGCTGCTGCTGCTGCTGCTCTGCTGGTGTTACCCCTTGGGAGGGTAACTAACTGCCCAAGTAATCGAGAAGCTGCTTCAGGGGTTTCTTGAAGCAACGCTTCAGTCATTGTAGACACAATAAAGAGGCTGTACAGCTTCTGGAAAGCAGCAAGAAGTGCATCACCCTCCAGGTCCTCTGCAGTAGTGGTAGTTGCAGAGATAGAAGGCCCTTGCTCTTGCTTTAATGAAGCAGTGCCACCGGTTTTCGAGCCTCCTCGAGAGACGCAGTCGTACAAAACTGTTAGAACTCTATCAGACAGTACAGGCCAAGATTCTTTTGAGCATACAGCTTCTGTGAGAGCCTGCAATTCTTGTTCAGAGACCAGCTACAGCGGGGAAGCGGAGGCGGCAAGAGATTAGAATCGACTAAGTTGAGCATAGCTGGGGACATCATCGGGGGCTGAGGTACGCTTGTGATGTACCTAATGGATCAAAAAAACTTACAGGGTAGTCATACTGTAGCTTGGAGTATGCATCGCGAGCTAGAGTTCCCTTGTCTTTAGGATTTTGTTGAGATGCACGTTCAGCATCTTCCAATGCTTTGATGACGTCGGCAACAAACGCACTTTTGCTATATTCTTTCATTGTGGCTACTCAGAAAGCGGGTTGGATTGGCTATAAATCTTTGAACTATTAATACTTTGCTGCATCTTTTTTTGAAAAGTTGATCACGATGTTTGGAAACAGAATCCTGGAAGATAGCTACCTTAACCGGGAATATTGTAAAATATGTATTTTATTGATGAGAATAATGGCTTAAGGCTTCCTTCTAAAAGCTTTTGAAGGGGTTTCTTTTCGCAGAAGATACCTGGAGGTGGCGGTGGCTCCATGGGGTCCAGCAACAAGTCTCTAACAAATCACTTGCTCTCTAATTTGCCGATCTGAAACAATAAGATGTTTGCGCAGCTCTTTGGCCAAAACGTATTGGCCTGAAGATCTGCAGATCACTGCTGAGCACGGACTTGCCCTTGTGAACAACCCTGCTCCGACACTTGCCCGGCGTTGCAGACGAATTTTAAAAAGTCTCTCGTCATTAAGTCACAACGGGGGTGTTATTAAGATGTACATCATACTCCAGTATTCTATCATACACAGCGCAAACGTGCCATACGTCCCCTATGGAAGAGTACTGGCCTTAGTCTTTGTGATCCTTAGATGCAGTGAAGCGAAATTAGTTAGACAAAAGGCAGGTATCAGTGATATCTGTGCCCTGGTGAGATTAAATTGACCTTATTGGCATGAAGACAAGGCTGAGATCTAGAGTTGACTATGTTGTCAGATAATTTGATCAGTTCAACCACCTGGCGCTTCAAACTTGATTCAAGTCCTCGGGCCTTCAAACTTCAACTGACGACGATCGCCCAGCAGAGATCAAAAAAGTTACTACCAATGCATACTTAAGAAACCCACCTTTAATAAATTGCTAGCAAATATGTCAAATAACGCATGTCTTTGAACAAAGTATTTGATTTTGACCAGAAGCATTCCTTGGTTTTAATCTGATATTACCTTGACCAATAGTAGATTGTAGATTTAGTATATATTGTTGAACGATTACTGGATCATCACACGCGTGAATTGCTGCTGCGATTCGCTAATGCAATAGAAATAGTGCTGCACACATTTTAGATTATAGCCAACGATGACTTCTTCTCCCGCTGGCCCCACCAACGGCACCACCAAAGGTGCCCCATCCAATGGCACCAATAGCAAGAGCCGTCTAGAGATGGCTACCAAATACCGGTCAGCCCTTGGTCTTTCCTCCTCAATGTCCTATGACAACATGAACATGGCTCGTGAGAGGTAAGCACGTTAATCTTTTCTTTTCATAGACCTCACGTGTCCCGTGCTGCGAGCGCTTCCCTTGCTCTAGGCACTATGATCTACCCAGTAACGTATCCATCGGAGTCTGCTCTTCGTTAGAACCCCTACAATCATTTTCTCCTTAGATGCCTTGTCATCTTCAACCTGCCGCTCTCATCTTTGACTTTTACAAAAAAAACTCACTTCTCCTCCTTCTTCTCAACTCCTTTGCAGCTCTGGAGCGATGCCTCTTGGAGTCCCCAAGCGCTCAATGGAAATCTCCGCCTCTTTAGAAGACCAAGTCCGTATTTGGGGTGGTGACCGGCCCATCCACTCGGTCCTTGTCGCCAACAACGGCCTCGCTGCTGTGAAGTTCATTCGTTCCGTCCGTAGCTGGGCCTACAAATGCTTTGGAGATGAGCGTGCCGTCAACATCATTGCTATGGCTTCTCCTGAAGATATGAAGGCTGATGCTGAGCATATTAGAATGGCTGATCAGTTTGTAGAAGTCCCAGGTGGCCGGAATGTGAATAACTATGCAAACGTGCAGCTCATTGTTTCCATTGCAAATAGAACTGGAGTTGATGCAGTATGGCCTGGATGGTAAGCTAGAAAGTAGTTACTCTAGCAATGATATTACTTCGTCATTGGTTCATTTCCTGTATTTGAAGTAAAACAAAACTTATTCATCACACCCCCCCTCTTATTTTCTTTCTTTCTTCCTTGCTTTACAGGGGTCACGCATCTGAAAAGCCTGAACTTCCTGACCTCCTTAGCAAAACCCCTACTAAAATTCGCTTCATTGGACCTCCTGCTCACGCTATGTCTGCTCTAGGCGACAAAATCGGCTCTACAATTTTGGCGCAGTCTGCTGGCGTCCCGACGTTGCCATGGAGCGGTGATGGCGTTACCGTCGACTGGGAACAATGTAACAAAGGTGTCCTGCCCGACGATATCTACGATAAAGCATGCATCCACTCTTTAGAAGAAGCTTTACAATGCTGTAACCGTATCGGGTACCCTGCCATGCTTAAAGCATCTTGGGGTGGAGGCGGCAAGGGTATTAGGAAAGTAATGAATGATGATGAAGTCAGGCTCGTTTTTCGTCAAGTCCAAGGAGAAGTTCCTGGATCTCCTATCTTTGCTATGAAATTAGCTCCTCAAAGTAGACATTTAGAGGTACAGCTCCTTGCAGATATGCACGGTAATGTATGCTCTTTGTTTAGTCGCGATTGCTCTGTGCAGCGTCGCCATCAAAAAATTGTTGAAGAGGGCCCTGTCACTGCTGCACCAGCTCATATCAAGGAGCACATGGAATCGTGCGCTCGTGCTTTAGCACGAAGTGTAGGCTACGTTGGTGCTGCTACTATAGAGTACCTGTATGCAATGGAAAGTGGAGAGTATTGCTTTTTAGAGTTGAACCCTCGTTTGCAGGTGGAGCATCCCGTCACAGAATGGATCTCTGGAGTGAATATTCCCTCTGCACAGCTTTTAATCGCTCAAGGCGTCCCTTTACACGCTATTCCTGATATCCGTCGTCTTTGGGGCCGTGATATTGAAGGAAAAGATACGATTGATTTCGACAACACAGCTGCAAGGCTGCCTCCAGCTGGTCACGTTGTTGCCGTTCGTATCACCGCTGAAAATGCCAACGCTGGTTTTAAGCCTACCTCTGGTGGTGTGGATGAGATTTCTTTCCGTAGTACACCTGAAGTATGGGGCTACTTTAGCGTTAAAAATGGCGGTGCCATCCATGAGTATTCCGATTCCCAATTTGGACATTTATTCGCCAAGGGAGAAAATCGCACCGCTGCTTTGCGCGCTATGGTCGTAGCGTTGAAAGAGATTCGTATTCGTGGTGAAATTCGTACAAACTCTGATTATGTATGTGATCTTATCCAATGTCGTGAGTTTGTGGAGGATGAGCACCACACATCATGGTTGGATTCACGTATCGCAGCTCAGATTACTTCTGGGCGCCCTCCATGGCACTTGTCTGTTGTGTGTGGCGCCATGGTTCGTGCCTTTGAGCACAGTAATTCTCGTTTAGCTGAATATCTGGGGTATTTACAAAAAGGCCAACTCCCCCCTGCTCGTATTTCTCTGGTAACTACGACTGAAGAATTTGTAGTTGATAGTACAAAATACACAGTCAGAGTTGTACGGACTGGTCAACAAACTGCCACGTTGCATCTTGGCAATAGTACAGTTGATGTCGTATCTCGTAAACTCAACGATGGAGGATTACTCATCCAATTGGATGGCTCTTCCTATGTAGTACACACCGAAGAGGAGCCTCTTGGCACACGTCTTTCTATTGGCACCCACACGTGTTTACTTTCTAACGAGCACGATCCCTCTAAAATGAATTCTCTTTCCACTGGTAAACTTGTCCGTTATTTAGTAGAAGATGGCGGCCACGTTGAAGCTGATGAACCCTATGCTGAGATTGAAGTCATGAAAATGGTGATGACCTTCCTCGCACCTGCTTCTGGGCGAGTCCGTTTCCAGCTACCAGAAGGCTCAGTTCTCGCACCTGGACAGTTGATTGCCAGGTTGGATTTAGATGATCCTGCTGCAGTTCGTCGTGCTCAGCCGTTTACTGGCACCTGGCCTGAGCTAGGTCCTCCTGTAGTGGCACCTGATGGTATTGGCCATTTATTCACGGCCGCCCATGAAGCTGCAGTTAATATCATGTCTGGCTATCACAACGACCTAGACACCGTTGTTCGCGACTTATTACAAGCTTTAGATGATCCTAGTTTGGGTTTGATGCAGTGGAATGAAGCGTTTGGAGTTGTTTCCAGTCGCTTACCCCATAAGTTAGCAACCAAATTGGAGAATTTGGCGGAAAATTGCGCTGTTGAACTTGAAGAGGCAAGACTTTCCAGCTCTTTTACTACCTCCACTACTATCTCTACCAATGGTACTACTAATGGCCCAGATGGTACTACTGCGAATGTGCCTCACATTATTCGTAGAGTTAGCACTGGCACTGAGTGCGGTAATATAGCATCCTTCTGTGCCCGGCAAATGTTGGAAGAGATGGCACACGCGGTGGACACCGCCCCCGCTGCTGAACGCTCTGCACTTGTTACACTTCTTGAACCTTTACAAGAGGTAGCGAGTGCACATGCCGGTGGTAAAGAAGAATTCGCTCGTCGTGTCGCTAAAAACTTGTTACAGTCTTATTTACAAATTGAGGAGCAATTCGAATATGGCGGGAAAATTACAGAACAGGAGGTGATCGATTCTTTACGCCAAGCACACTCTTCTGCTCTTGAAAACGTAGTCGATGTCGTGCTTTCCCACAATGGACTTGTTTTAAAATCTCAATTGATCTTACGTATCATGGGTGCGCTTGTACTGCCTGCTCCAGATGTGTACCGCCCCTTACTCCGAAGATTAGCTGCATTGGCTGAACCTGGTACCTCTGGTGTCGCGTTACGTGCGCAACAGTTGTTGGAACATTCTTTACTTGGCGAGTTGCGTGCTATGGTGGCCAGAACTCTTTCTGGGCTTGATATGTTTGTGCAAACCACTGCTGATGGTGGCAGCTCTGTGGCTACCGGTGGTGCCGGTCCTGTAGCTAGGAAATCTAGTAGCAGAAATTCTGTTGATCGTCGCCTTACCGTAAAAGAAGGTCTCTATGCTGGGTTAGCTAATTTAGAATCTCCTCTAATGAACGCTGCTGGAGTGGAAGAAAGAATGGCCATGCTGGTCGAGGCGCCTGCTGCTGTTGAAGATGCATTAGCGTCGTTGTTGGATGATGATGATGAAGTTGTACGTCAGCGCGCTTTAATAACCTATATTAAGCGTATTTACTTCCCCTTCTTGTTGCACGAGCCTGCTTTAGCTGTTGCGCCTAGTAATGCGAAAGGTGGTGCAAGTCTGACTGCTGTCTGGGCTTACAGCGATGCTGCTACTGCTGGAACGGCCTTGGCACGTGATTGCCTTGGTGGAGCTGTTTTAATCAATTCTTTAGCTGATTTGCCTGCGGCGATGAAAGCTTTAGAGAACGCTCGCTCTCAGACTGGCCTTGCTGGTGTCCTCGATAAGGGAACACTACACGTGGTACTGACCGGGCAAGGTGAAACTGCCTTCCATTTGACCCAGGAGGCTTATGCATTACTCAAAGAAGTAAATGTTGATGGATATGCACCTTCAGATTGTGAAGACAGCAGAAATACTTCAGTTGACCCCAAGGCAGTGGCTGCTGCAGCGAGTGCTCAAATCCGGTCAATGGCTTCTCAAGTCTTTTCTTCTGGCTATAGCGCAGTTTCTGTTATGAGTAAACGAGGACAATTGATGCCTTTACGCACTGTACTCTATTATTCTGAGGAAACTCGCAATTTTGAGTTAATTCCAGTGCTCAGTCTGACTGAACCTCCAACAGCTGCTGCGCTCGAGCTCTGCAAATTGACTGGCTTCCCCAATGCCACCTACTCTTCTTCTCGCAACTTACAGTGGCATATTTACACTATCACTGAGCGTGATAGGCCCAGTGCTCCTGCGTTAAAGCGTGTATTCTTACGTGGTGTGGTTCGCCAGCTCGGTCGACCAGACTTGCTTGCTGCGACCTATAGTAGCAATGCTGCTGGAGCTGCGTCTGCTGCAATGGAGGAAGTTGATTTGACCCTGGAGGGTGCTCTAGATGAGCTTGAACGAATTGGCAATACAGGTAAGCCCCCCTCCATCTAGTAGTTTTTAATATTGTTGTTAGCTGTGCTGTCTCTCATAGTGCCGCTTACACAGAGAGAGAAAATATTCATTTTATCTTCCACCTTTTACCTGCGTTCCTTGCGCGGAAATACACCTATTTCTCTATGATTCTAGTATTAAAGCTGTTATTGCTTTTTTACCATAGCTTACATATAAATTTATAAAAATTTATTCTGACTAACCTCGCTTTCCTTTCTTCCTTTTTTTTTGCAGCTGCTGCTGGCCTGATGACCGCAGCTCGTCCTGATTGGTCTCATATCTACCTTGACGTCCTTACCCCTCTCCCTCTCGGCGCTGATCAAGACGAATCTCGCGTTGCAGCTGCCCTCCGCGCTGCTGCTGCATCCATCACTGCCAAATGCAGCGCTCAACTTCGCAGAGCCGCTATTGCCCAGTGGGAGGTGAAACTTCGCGTTTCTGATAAAGCAGGAAGCGCTTGGCACGTGATTGTCTCTGTCCCTACTGGACATGAAGGTGGAGAAGACTGCGTTGATTTATATCGCGAGCAGCCTGCTTCTGATGGCTCTGGCTTGGTTTATATTTCCAAAGACTCTTTTGCTTTGGGTAGAACCAGCGCAGCTTCTCACGTAGGTTCCTTGGATGGTACTTTCATTTCAGCACCCTATCCTCCTTTAGAACGTCTCCAACAAAAGCGTTTAGCTGCTCGTCGCCATAAAACAACCTATTGCTATGATTTCCCTGCCGTTTTTGAGAACGCCTTGCGAGAAATTTGGGCAGCTCGCGCTGCTGCTGGGGAGCCCAATGCTGTGCCTCCTGCTGCGAGGTTGGTAGAGGTGCAAGAACTTGTTCCTGCTGCTGGGGAGACGCTTTCTTTCCGTCAAAAGACTGCGTTAGTGCCTTCTACTCGTCCTATGAGCCAAAATTCTGTGGGTGTAGTTGCTTGGGTGCTCACTCTTCGCACTCCTGAGTGCCCTCAAGGTCGTCAAATCGTAGCTATTGCCAACGATATCACCCACGCTTCTGGTGCCTTTGGTCCTGCAGAAGATGCCATGTTCAGAGCTGCTACTGAATTCGCTCTTGAACAGAAGCTCCCTGTGGTCTACCTTGCTGCAAACTCTGGCGCACGTGTTGGCTTGGCAAATGAAGTCAAGCAATGCTTGCAGGTAGAATGGACCAACCCTGCTGAGCCATCCAAAGGATTTAAGTATCTTTATTTAAGCTCTGAAGATTACAATTGTATCAGCAAACGTGCTGCTGCTGCTGGTTCTGGCCCTGCTTTGCTTGCGCGTAAAATTATCACAGACGCTGGAGAAGAGCGCTATGAAATCACTGATATCGTTGGTTTAGAAGATGGACTTGGTGTAGAATGTCTCAGTGGTAGTGGTGCTATTGCTAGTATCTACGCCAAAGCGTTCCGTGAAGGTTTTACTGTCACTTTAGTTTCTGGCAGGACTGTGGGAATTGGTGCGTACTTGGCACGTTTAGGTCGTCGCTGCGTTCAGCGCGAAGATCAGCCTATTATTCTCACTGGCTATGCTGCGTTAAATAAACTTCTCGGTAGAGATGTTTATACCAGCCATATGCAGTTGGGCGGACCTAAAGTAATGGGCCAAAATGGAGTTTCTCACCACATAGTGGAAGATGACTTGGCAGGCGTGATGTGCGTGCTGCGCTGGTTATCCTACACAGCTGCTCGTGTAGGTGAAGCTCCACCTCGCTTGCCTACCTCAGATCCTGATACGCGTCCTGTTACTTACCTTGTTGAAGAAGGAACCAAGCTGGACCCTCGCGCTGCGATCGCAGGCCGGCTTTCTGTTTCTGCTCCTGGTGGTTGGGAAAGTGGCATGTTTGATCGTGGCTCCTGGACTGAAGCACACCCTGGCTGGGCTCGCACTGTCGTTACTGGCCGTGCTCGTTTGGCTGGTCAGCCTGTTGGTGTTATTGCAGTCGAAGTTTCTACTATTTCTTTAAATCTTCCTGCAGACCCTGGTATGCCAGATTCTTCAGAAAGAATTGTTCCTCAAGCAGGACAAGTATGGTTCCCTGATTCTGCTCTGAAAACTGCGCAAGCAATGGAAGAATTCGATTTAGAAAAACTTCCTTTGTTCGTCTTGGCAAATTGGAGAGGCTTCTCTGGAGGCCAGAGAGACTTGTTTGAAGGTGTTTTGCAAGCCGGTTCTTTGATTGTGGACAGCTTGCGTACCTATGGGCAGCCTGTAGTTATGTATATCCCTCCTGGATGCGAGCTTCGTGGTGGTGCTTGGGTCGTTATTGACTCCCAAATCAACTGTGAGCAAATTGAGAGCTACGCAGACCCCACTGCCAAAGGCGCTGTTTTGGAGCCTGATGGCGTAGTAGAAATCAAATTCAGACCTGCTGAATTACTCACTATTATGCATAGAATCGACCCTGTTATTTTAAAATTAAAACAGGAAGGCGCTGGTCCTGGAGATGCTGCTATCAAATCACGAGAGGCTGCCTTGATGCCAGTCTACCATCAAGTTGCTTTGGCCTTTGCCCAAATGCATGATACTCCTCAAAGAATGATGGCAAAGGGTGTATTACGTGGGGTCGTCCCCTGGATGGAATCACGTGCTTTCTTTTCTGCGCGCTTACGTCGCCGTATGGCTGAAGAAGCCCTTCTCCGCCATATTAAAGCTGCAGATAGCGAGGTTTCTCGTGAAAATGCTGTTTTTATGCTTCGTTCTTGGTTCAATTCTTCATTCTCTGCTGGAAATGTGGTTGTTCCGGATAGGAAGAGTAAAAGTGAAGAAGCTATTGCCCATGTCCAACTCGCTGCTGCTTCAGCAGCAGTCGCCAATATTACGTCTTCCTCTACTATTTCGTCCTCGAATTCTTCTTCTACGTCTTCTTTGGGGGAGAAGGAGATGGCTTGGGAGAGTGATGGTGCCTTTATGAGCTGGGTAGAGAGCGCCAGTGGAGCGGCACGTATTGCTATTGAATTAAAAGCCTTGAAACAACGTGCCGCGAGTGCTGTAGTTGCTGAATTGGCGGCTACTGCTGAGGGAACTGATGGATTAATTCGAGGACTGGCTGAAGCGGTACGGTCAAACCCTTCATTGGTATTGCAACTCCGTAGTTTGGTGAATAAGTAAACGAGAGAGGACTATTAATTTCGGATAAGTACTAGAGGATTACTAGGTAGAACAGCATTTATTGAATTAATTAGAGAAGATTAAAAAAATATTGATAAAATAAAAATTGAACACAACATGTTGACGGTGAAGAAAGACAGAAAGAATTTATGAGATTAAAAATATAGATATACGAATTTATGATGATTCATTTGATATACTTGATACCCGGTTTACCAATCCTTCCATTTATCTTTGAGGCTTTAGCGACTTTGTCTTTTGTTTATTCCCTCTTTGCTTTGCTTTGTCTCGGCGGCACGCTGGCGAGGGCATCGTCTGCGTGTCGCTTTCTAGGCATTAAAAAAGAGGGAAGTATAGCTGTCCTAGGCTGACGATGAGAACACTAATGTTCGTATAATACCATCTTTATGTTTTGTAAATCGTTGTAATAAAAATATATAAAGAAAATCAGTAAACTAAATAAGAAAGGAGCAGCCGGGACGGGGACCGTGAGCACAGCATGCAAAAGGAGGAGTTTGGACTTTCATATAAAGGCGTAATTTTCTTTCATCTAAATAAATCTATGGAAATTATATATTCTTAGAGTAGATTAATCACAATGCTGCGGTGGGCACCAGCTGAAATCAGTGCTCATCAGGGAACTAACTGGTATATGGTAACTAACAGTCGCAGAGTCCATGCTCGACCAAATAGAATGGATAGGATACTAGCGGAGGCAACACCCACATCATCGAATGGTGAAGAACGTGTTGGGTGAGTTGGATCTCTACAAAAACCCTTCAAAAACTATTGTTATCTTGCTCAAATAAAGGATCAATTCCTTGATCACTGAATAATTTGTTTTTACCTTTTCATCGCACATTGCAGGACTAAAAGGACAAAAGTGCTGCGAGGAGCACGCCAGAAAAACGGCATCTTAGTCGATCTCTCACGCACCCAACCCTATGAAGCAGCAACAATCCCGCTTGGCGTCTTGGATGGCCGCTTTTGCCTCTCTCCTGAGCGAGTCCAGCAACTCCTTCAAGAGCACGCGCTTACTGAAGACCAGCTTTTAACTCTCCTCATCACCTCAGCTTCAAAGCTTGCTCGACCACCAATTTCCTCGTTTCACGTAGGAGCTGTCGGTCTTGGGGCCTCTGGCGCTTTATACGTTGGGGTTAATTTAGAATTCGCTCGATTGCCTCTCTACAACTCAGTCCACGCGGAACAATTCTTAGTAGTCAACGCGCTACATCATGGAGAGAAAGGTATCCAAAAACTAGCCATTTCTGCAGCACCTTGTGGTCATTGTCGTCAATTCTATTCAGAGCTGGCCTGTGCAGAAACGGTGAAATTCAGTTTTCAAGGAGGAACTTACACTTTAGGGCAGCTTTTACCGCTTAGATTTAAGCCAGCGGACCTTCTTCCAGACCCTTCTACCCCATTATTACTAGATCAACAAAACAACCGCATTGTATTCACCCCAGAAGCGCAAGAAATAATCAAATCATTACCAACGAACAGTTCTCTAGCAGATGCCGCAGATGCTGCTCTTGAAGAAGCCCGCCGTTCGTACGCCCCCTATAGCCATTGTCCTGCAGGCATTGCGATTGTAACTCAAGAAGAAGGTCCACGGGTATATAGTGGGGGATATATAGAAAGTGCAGCGTATAATCCTTCCATGCCGCCATTACAAACTGCGATTATTGATGCTGTGATTGACGGGATGCCCTGTTATACGGGCATTAGTGATGTCGTACTAGTCGAGTTACGAGGTGGTCCCGTACAGCATGCACCTACGACGAAAGTGATATTGGAGCAGATTGCACCACAAGCGAGGTTGATGGTGCTGCAGGCGGATTGGGAGGAAGGTGAAGCGCCAGATGGGACTAACGGCGGAACTTTAAGTTGAGATAAATGGGATTTGTTTTTTATTTTTTCTTGTTTTACTTTACTCTAATTAATGGAGCGAAATTCTTCCCTATTTGAATTTCATTAAACACAGTTATAGTATTACTTGAATATTGCATAAAATAATTGCACTGTATATATACCTGCTACGTTTAAACTGAATCCACAACGCTCCACAAGGAATTCTCAAAAATATTCAGTTAATTCTGTATTTCTCTCTGTTTTTTCGCTGCCTTTATGATTTGTTGATCTAGTTCATAATGCTTTGGGATCTTTGACGTGGACTTTCTATCCAAATCCACAACAGAAATACGGTACTCAACGTTATATAGCCCTTCTTTCTCTTCCTTTTCAAAAAAGACAACATTGCCGTTTTCTTCTTCAGTTTGAAGTTTGGCCAAAAAAGAAGAATCTTCTTTTTCTTTGCTTTTATTTCGCGCATCCCTACGACCGTTACTACGCATAGTTATCATGATGGAACAATCTTTAGCAGTGGTTGCGATTACATACGATCTCAAAGTCTCTACAGACTCCTTCCAGGGCAACCTAACAACATCATCGATAGCGTCGCGATGCTCTCGTGCAGTGAGGTACACCTGTACATCATCCCTGCAACGGAAATCATTGTCACCATCTTCTACTATATCTGATATTATTGGGCTTCCATCCAAAGGAGCCTCTTCACATGTCTCTTCAGCTCTCTCTTCCCGCGCATTCAATTTCAGCATCATGAGATGATGGAGGTGGTAGATGCCCACAATATCGACGTGACATGCCTGCTGTGCTCTGCTGATATTTTGTAAAACTGGTTCTTGCTGGAGAATCAGCCTTAGAAGCGTAGCTAGAGAATTCCTCTCATTTGTACCATCGGTGGTATCTGATTGATTGTTGAGAGGTTCTAGAAGAGCAGCAGCTGCTGCACTTATGGCTTTGTCAAGCGAACATCTTTCACACTGATCGCTGGTGATGCCCACGCCCTCTCCACTAGTATCAACAAAGTCCACCGGCTTGCCATTGATAAATATATTCAAGTTATTCTGAGGATTCTCCAATAAAGAGCATAATGCTTTCTCCATTCTGTCAGTTTTGCCAGAAAAGAGGTCTAAAGGGTCATAGCTGCTGACTGTGCTGATGGTCCCTTGGTCTCTCTTGAGAAGCTGATGGAGCTGGTAACGAGAAGTACTATGCTTTAATTCCTTTTCTTCTGGGTGAATGGTGTTGCATTTGGTTATAGAACCGTACTTCGGTTTAATTTCTATGCAGATTGTACAAGGCAAATGCTGCTGCTTTGGTGAAGACGACGGAGGGGGTGGTGAAGGCGGTGAAGGAAGAGGGAGGAGAGTAACATCTGGCATTACGACACCTTGGGGTGCCCCGTATATTTGGACTTCGTTGTTATTCAAATTAATCAGTTCCTGCAATAAAAGAAGCGTGTTTAGTAAAACACTATTATTTACCAAGAGCAGGTTGGCAGGCGGAAACTAAATAAATATTTTTTGTATTAAATTGAGCTTTTACCTGAGGAGGAATGTATTGAGATCCTATGAATGGAGCTAGAACCTGTTTTATGTACTGCAGATCGGATTGCAACGATAATAAACTAGCTCCCTGTTGCCGAAGTTCAGGCCAAATTATCTCATCAATGCCTGCTTTTTGTAGCTCTTCCATTCCATTTAAGCGGCTCTTCCGTAGTCTTATGACTTGTACTAAATTTTTGGAATTTTTATATTGCACCACAATGTTCGCTCCGCCCTCTCCTTTGAAAATCAAGTGATCCATGTAATTTGCTTGATTGCCTACAAGCGTTTTCGCTTCTCTATGCCATCTAATTAATTACAAAGAAATCTATTATGAACATCTAATTTTAAAAAGGACATACAGATTTATACAAAATGAAGCACTTTATTCATTTTCTAATCCTCCCGGGCCGCTTTGCCCCGCTGCCGCAGCAAAATCTTTACTGCTCACTCATAGCTTGCTGCCCTCCAGTTCCAGCAGTTGAGGGATTCAGAACCACCTTCACACATCCATCATCTTTATCGTCAAACATCTTGTACGCTGCAGGGGCTTTATCAAGAGACAGGTGGTGTGTAATAACCATGGAGGGATCAAGCGCACCATCGCGGACCAATTTTAAAAGTTTTTTCCAGTACTTTTGCACAGGAGTCTGCCCTGCTGCCATCGTCAATCCCTTTTCCATAAATGCACCGATGTTGAGATGATTACAGTACCCAGAGTAGACTCCCACCACTGAGATACGCCCCGCTTTACGCACTGCGTAGATCAATTCGTTGATGGTCTCACTCGGATCGTTCTCCAGCTTCAACGCCATCTCAACTTTGTGCAACCAGCTGTTTGCATAATGGAACCCCACAGCCTCTATCGCACAGTCGACGCCTACATATCTCCCCTGCTCATCTTGGAACATTTCATGCAAAGCATCCAACGTTTTCTTTTCAGTGAAATTGATAGTTTCAATTCCAGGGAGTTTCTCGCGAGCAAAGTTGAGACGAAACTCATCTCGATCAATGAGGACAACACGAGCAGCGCCTCTAGCTTGAGCACAATGAGCAGTCAGGATTCCGACTGGCCCAGCGCCCCAAATAGCGACATTGTCTCCACTTTGAACAGAGCCAAGCTCATTTGCGTGCCACGCAGTAGCCAAAACATCAGAAATCAAAAGCAATTTATCATCAGACAGCTTGGCTGCATCTTCTTCAATCTTCAAGCAGTTGGTATCAGCGAGAGGGACACGAAGATACTCGGCTTGACCGCCAGGATAGCCCCCAGTCAAATGCGAGTAGCCAAACAATCCAGCAGTGTGATGGCCATATAGGGCTTCTTGTTCTTTAGAAGGATTAGTGTTGTCACACCCAGAGTAGGCGCCTTTTTCGCAGTAGGTGCAATGGCTGCAGGCGATGTCAAAGGCGACGACGACTCGATCTCCAGATTTTAAAGATTTTACATCAGGGCCTACAGACTCAACGATCCCCATAGTTTCGTGGCCCATTATATCACCTTTCTTCATTCCTGGCATAAATCCTCCGTACAAGTGTAAATCGCTCCCGCAAATGGCAGCAGAGGTGACTTTAATGATGACGTCTTCTGGATCTGTTATGAGGGGGCGATATTCTTCGACAACACGCATATCCTTGGTGCCATACCACTGAACGGTCTTCATTTTAGGTGCGGATTTATCACGGTTGGGCTGGGTGTGGATCTCTGGGGCGTCATTTCTCTTTGGAATGAGGGCGCCCGCGACGGTTGTCATTGTTCTATTTGTATTGTTCTGTGTCTTGGAGGGGGTCTTTTCTTGCCTTGGACGGATTGCAGAAGTCAAACAATGGAGTAAGTTATTTAATATGACTTCTCTAATGAGGAAGACTGTCTAAAGCAGACAGTCGAGGGGTGGTTTTGCACGCAGCTAGGTCGCAACTGCCCTTGAACAGCAATAAGAAAGCAGACCACTAAACCCAAACACTGCATTACAACTTATAAACAAGCACTTCGCATTTTAATATCACGGTGAAGCTACTTTTGCAGCATTAAAAGCAGTTGTCAGCCCCTCAGAAGTAGGCACCACCCCTACCCCCGGAAACACAGCAGGCAATCGCTGTTCTAAATCTTCCCATGCTTGTCCACACCGCACCCCCGTTCTCTCCCACACAACATCAATCAAATACGGGCTACTGGCGCCTAAATGTTTATGTAGCTTTTGTCGAGCAGTTGAAAAACGCTTATCAAGCCCAGAAGCAGCAGCGGAAACGGCTTGCCTCGCGTCCGCAGAAGTCCATTGCAAGCGAGCTCCAGCTTCAGAAGGGCTGATTCCCGAAGCACCGAACTCAGCGAGTTGCCCAGCTAAATGAACCAGCTTATCGAGTTTTAAAATCTCCAGCTGCTGCTCTACACAGGCTGCTAATGCCGTGTTTCGCAAAGTTGCAGCTTCAGAGCATTTCTTTTGTAAAACTGGAGCTTGACTGAGTGGCAGACCTTGCAAACTAAGTCGTAAAAACGAGTAGTTTTCTAATTTTATACGTGGTGCGTGTTTCACATCGTGCGCAGCATGTGATTCAACAGAAGCGAGCATTGCATCAAGCACTTGGTTGTAAAGCGAATCAGCCAAAGCACGCACAGCAGCAGCAGGAGTAATAGCTACCATACTACCACCTCTGCTCAACGAAATATGCTGTGAACTACTAGATGACTGATTGGAAGGGGCAGCAATACCAGCGACACTGGTAGAGTTTTGATCCATAGCTTCAAAAGGAGAGGGCTTCAGTGCAGCAGGAGCTGCTACAGGGTTTTCCACGCTTGCTAGCTGGGCATTGCTGTCTTTATTGCCTTTATTCTTCTGCGATAAAGTGGGTTCTTTATGGGGAGAAGGCGATCTACTCCTACTATTACTAGAAGAGAGATCTCTTTGGATCCAGTCTGTCACTATTTTCTCTATTCTACTCGCCACTGCTTCTAAATTAATAACAAAAGGCAGCACGTGAACACTACTATAGCCACCCATGCCAGATTTTCCATCATAATGCTGGATAGCTGTCACACTATCTGCAACATACGCATCCCATATAGAACGTAGCTTGCGTTCGCATTGTTTAAGAATATCGCAGACAGCAGCAGAAGCAGAAACTCCAGCCAGTTTTGCCTGCCAGTGGAGGGTTGTAGCGATCATAGCTAAACAGGGAAGCACTTTAGGAGCACGAAGAGTATCTAAAAACGATAAAATCGCCTCTGCAATACCAGATAAAAGAGTAGATATAGCTTCATTTCGCGCAGTACTGGGATCACGCTGCTTTTCCTCTTGGCAAAGACAAACCAGCTCAAGGCATTTCTCAACTTCAGTTGTGAGCACTGGGAAGAACGTGCTGACCAACGATTCAAAACAATCTTCTAAAGGCCTGGCAAATGATACTACCTCTTTTCCATCCGCACCTCCTCCAGTTAAGCTAGAGCGCCTGCGGTGATGCCCTCCTCGACCACCTACTACTGCAGGCTCACTTGCGGTTCTGGCTGGAGTGCTGCTGCAAATTCTTTCGAGCGTCTTGATCGAATCGGTACTTTTCAACCCAAAATCAGGCTCAACAGCTACTCCAGCAACAGGATTGTTATTTTTTAAACTTCCTATACTGCCACTAGTCCCAGCCGCTGCTTGCTTTATCAAATCTTTAATCGCTCCACTAATTTCTTTCCTGAGCAAAGCATTCACCGACTTGCAATAACAACTCTGCAACGGCGCTGCAGCACCAGGACGCATCGCAACAACGACTTCCATTAAAGACTTCAATTCAGCAGCACGAGTGTGGAGTTGTGTATGCACCGGGATTCGAAGTCTGTCCCCAGCAGGCAAAGCAGCAACGAGTTTGACCAGTCCATCAGCTATATGAGAATACTCTCTTTTTAACAAATCAGTAGCACGATGTAAGAAATTCTTGGCCAAGTCTTGCATGTATCTCTTTCGCGTTAAGACGGCGCTCATCGACTGCAAGCGAGGAGAAATAAAGAAAGGAAGCCTTGAAGCAGCTGCAGCGGAAGCAGACCTACTAGGATTATTAGATACACTCCCACTCATCACCATTGGATTACTAGACTTGCTCAAAAAAGAAGAAAAGGAAGGTGCATTATTGTTGAAAGCAGCAGCGGCAGAAGCAGTGGCAGCCGGGGTCTCAGCAGAGACAATTAATAGATGTTTATGTAAATCCCACGCTGCAGAGATAGCTTGCTCTAAAGGAGTATAGGAGCCTTGTTTAATATGCTTCTCAACTGCACTACTCGTACTACTGGTACTATGGCTGCTAGGCAATACTTGTTGATCCCATTCTGGTGCTTGTAACGCGGCTTCAGTTCCCTGCTCCAGCACCAAAGCACTGGCCACACTTTCCAAAGTGGCCAGCAATCGTACATTACTTCTACTATGAGTCTCTAATTTATTATTCCAATCCTCTATTGCTGCCATATCTTCTCTCATATGCCGTAACTTCGCATCCAACATGCCGAGCGTCTCTTCTAAATCGTCCACAAACTCCAAAGTAGACCCAATCTCGTGTTCTATGCTTCCCGCAGCAGCTGCACTTTCGAGTAATTCGTGTACATTTGCACCTTGTAAAGCTGCTAATTCAGCAGTTAAGCGGCTGCGAACGTCATTAAGTGAAGTACCTCCACCGGCAACAGCGTCAAGAAGGCTGGCGAGTTGGGTATCCTGCCGTGCAGACCATGCTGCGTTCATTTCAGCTTCAACTACAGACAAACTGGTACTATTACGCTGCTGCACTCCAGATACATTATTAAAACCATCACCATCGTGTATACCACCAAATACAACTTTTCTAGTCGGTCTTCTATCGCCACCACCGACAACATCAGCACCAGGAGAGCCAGCAGCAGCACTATTAGTGGCGATGGGCGTTGTGTTTGTATATGTACTTTCTAGCGTATTTCTCGGTGTAATAATCATCTGTGAACTAGAATCTTCACCTATGATGTTTCCCTTCCCGTATTCCTCGTCAGCATCGTCATATTCGTCATCTTCTAGTACATCTGCGTACATCCCCATCTCGGCTCTTTGCAAACCCACGACTAGCGGAGATCGTTCTTCATGGGATTTACAGAAACTGTATAGTAATCCTATAATTTCACCACGTGAAGCATCACTGGAGGCTTCAAAACTGAGTTTGGAGTCACCTCCAGTGAAAGCACGTTGCATTACTGTGATCTCTAGCAGGGGTTGAGTGGCGGTTGGTGGGCGGAATGCCTCAAGTTTTGTCAAGAGTCGTAATCGGAAGCTTTTACGGATATCATAATGGCCCGGTTCGCCTTTACAGATGTGGAGGGTTGCTTTGAAGCCACGGGAACCGACACGGCGTTGGACAGTGACACAGAGAACACGGGGTTTGCCCGTTGGTTGAGGCGGTTTGATGGTTCGATTGCGGGATTGAGAACTAGAAGCACATTTTATTACCTATTTGGAGATAGAGAAAATCGGAAGAAAGGTGATAAGATGGTGTGTGGTTACTGGAAGTTGCATTGTGTCTCTATAAGTGAAACAGAGGGGATCCTCTTTAGCCAAGCTCAGAACAGGACCAAGAGACGAGCGGCGAAAAATAAATATATTAGAACTTACTGGGAAAGCTGAGACCACTCTATGCTCTGTGTGGAGGAAAAGCCTCTCCATGTCACGAAGGACAGACATCTTGATGTAGGAGTGTGTTCTCCTTTGGTTAGCGTAGGGGCTGCTTCATAACAAAGATTTGATAATGAGAGCCGTTTTGATCAGATCATCACTGAATAATGCCTAAAGATGCATTCGCCGGTTATATCATTAGTATTAACTTCTTAGAGGGCATCTACTTCTATTAGACGTCAAAATAATGAAGCCAAGCAACGGTTTTTCATCACCTTTGGTCCTCTGTTCAAAGCTTAAAGCTTTTTCGGCGCACTATTTCTCTTCAAATTTGCATAAACCGTCCTTTAATTCGATTTTAACCTATTCTATGAAAATGATAGGAGTTGAACAAGAGAGCACGGAAGCTCACAAACTCCCGTCTACAAGTGGGCAGCCATCATTAGATGTTCGATCTCCACTCACTGAAGCTGCAGCAAAGCTATTATATAAGCGAATGCGGGTAAGATTGATTTACTAAACTGTGTCTAAGCTTTTAAAATTGTTGTTATAGGCGTCATCTCTCTCTAACACTCGTAGAATTTCCCCTGCAATTTTTGTCGCAGATTACCGTCGCCGATGGCAGAATATTGATTGGCGATTTCATATGCCTGGACAAGCAAGGCAACATCATTCTAGACCAGACTGTTGAGCAATATGAAGTCAACGGAAAGGTGGAAGAGAAAATGCTGGGTCAAGTGCTGATATCTAAAAAACAGAGAGTCTCTTGTGACGTTGAAGTCGTTGCGGCGGAACGAGAAATGATTGCAAATTTATTGGAAAATCCGTTGCAATCACTAATTACAGAAACATTAACGAATTTAACGTGATTCAAAAATATATCACCTTGGGGTTTTAAGTAGAAAGTAAATTATTTAGGGTAGACAGAGACAGACAATAAAAATAAAAATAAACAAAGGCGATCTATCGGCGATATTATTATTTTATATCCTAGATAATTGATTTTCCTAGACCAGCCCAGTCATCGCATGCTTTGGTGAAGAGCGTCGCTGTCCCCCATGCCTTCCTCTTTTCTGTTTCCTTGCAACCAAAGTCACAGCCACAAACACAGTCACTACAGCAACTACAATATATGCTACAAAACCTTTCTTACTAAATTTTAAGCCCGTACGCTCTTCATTTTTTCCCGCATCACTATACGCCCCCCTCAGCCAATCGAATGCAGAAGCGTGACTACTATCCTTAGTGCTTCCAGCACCACTACTTGGCCCCAGAACCGCTCCCTCATCGCTTACCCCACCACCCTCAAACACGCTTCTTTCTACGTGTCCCCTTGCCTTTATAGTTCTATAATCATACCCCATAGCTTGCACTCGTGAAGGGTAGTATCCATACTCGGCAACTCTACGACTTTCTTCCTCTCGTTGATCAAAAGGAGCCGGAACGGAATATAAGTTATTTTTCCCTTTTGCTTCACCCGCTCCTTGACTGTGCCGCATGCACACATCATCAATCACTCCAATATGCCGTTCTGGGTACCGCAATAAAAACGGCCAACTGAAATCCAAACCCCAACCCGTATATGCATTCCATAGAGAAGGTTTGACAACTCCGTTGAAAAAATCCATCTCAAAGACTGGAGCCATAATCTCAACAAAGGTAACATAGCGAAGTACAGTTTCCTTTCTATTAGAATACAACAAATCCCAGTAGGTTGACCTGTATGGTGTACGGCACAGACTGGGCTGGCCGAGAACGAGCTTATACGCGTTAAAGACTTCAAATATACGATTAATGGAACATGTATCGAAGAACTCGACATCGTCATCTGCTACCATGACCGCTTTGTATTGCTTTGAAAACTCAGCCCACATGGTAGGTTCTTTGTCTATAAATCTGTTGAGCAAGCCCCATTTAGCACCTGCCCCTGGGATGACTGCCTTGCATAAAGGGCAAGAGAAGGCGGTGTCATCGGCGCCGTAGTAAAGAGCAACTATGTCATAGGTGGCGAGATTTGGGTGTGTCATCCATTTGGAAGCGTTAAAATCACTGCCAACAGGTGCAATAATTAAGAATTCACGTGTTGGTGGGATCTCAGTCCCTGCTCGGGTTGTCGTCTGAGCTGTGATAGTGAGCTCAGGCGCAGCGGCAGAAGCTGCGGTGGCAGCTGCAAGAGCCGAGTCCATTTGCTGGCAATTGTCGGAGTTTTCTGCCCATTGCCAATTCTTCCATACATGTGCATCTTCAACTGATTCTTTCTCTTTAAAAAATGGTTTGAGATGCATATTTGATGCCTTTCCATTAATTTTTGGCAACACAGGTGGCGCTGAGGCTAGTTGGTCATAAGGGGTTGCCTTGAAATACGCATGTAGCCATTCTGCCATCTTTGAATGAGCCTCATAACCAATAGGATCGATTTGCTCTGCCCAGGGGAAGGTGTTGGAGTTCTTATTACCTCCAAAAAGCTGTAAATTTCGGTGAGTTCCAATTTCGCTATTTTCCCTAGAAGCAGCCGTTAGTTCGCTACAAACGAGAAGCAACACTGGAAAAATCATCTTGGTTATAGCTAGAGTGATATTGCATTGACAAAATATGAAATGCCTGTGAAATCGCGGCCCCTAAGACACAAATAGAATGGGGGAGTCTCAGGGGACGACAACGAATCTGTCCGAGTCTCTTGGCATTCATTTATTGGACGAGAATTGCCTAAACGTGGCATAAATATTCAAAACAAACAATTAATTCTCTGCATGGAATTTTAACGATGCGGATAGCATCCAAACTCTGGTGGCTTGGGCCCTATCGGTCCTTGCTCTACAACAGATGTCTGATCACCAATTTAAAAGACTTCAACGCATCCCCCTCTGCTCATCGAAGTTCACGCATTACAACGCGCGCTTTTGCCTCAGAAGTGAGCAAATTTTGCCGTAAATGTGGTTCAGCGATGGAATTAATAATCCCTGAGGGTGATTCTAGGACTCGCTCCGTCTGCCAAAACGCTGATTGTCGCTACCACGATTATTTCAATCCAAAAATGGTCGTCGGGGCTATAATAGAACATGAAGACAAAATACTACTATGTAGAAGAGGTATCATGCCTCAGCGGAACTTATGGACGATACCAGCAGGCTTCTTAGAAGTGGGGGAGAGCACGGCCGCCGGAGCGGCACGAGAAACTTTAGAAGAAGCAGGTGCTAATATTGAAATTATAGCTCCCTATGTGCATTACGATATAGTAGGAATTGGGCAAGCGTATTTATTATTTAGAGCAAAACTCTCATCGCCTTTTACCTTTGCTGCGATGCCGCCGGAGTCTCTAGACGCAGCTTTGTTTGCTCCGGAAAATATCCCATTCGACGAGATTGCTTTCTCAAGCGTTTCAATTGCACTGAAAAGCTATTTAGAAGATAGAGAGAAGGGGGATTTCAAGTTTAGACATGGATCGATAATTAAAGAACCAGGTTCGGGGCCTAATGAACCAGGAACTTTTAAACTGACTGAACTCTACACTGTGTAAATAAATATCAACAAATGCATCACCGGTCTTTCCTTCTGGCCCGAAATAAGCTTAAGGGCCCCTTTGGTAGCCTATACTTCATTTCAAGGTTAAATTTTCACATCATTGTTTTTGTAAGACACTAAACTACTTATTTAACCCCGCTGTTCGCCTTTTACTTATGCCAGAAAGAATCTTTGGCATTACCATCAATGATCAAAGGCTTCTTGAGTCTTTGCAGTTGCTTCCGCATGATGCAAAACGCGAAGAAGAACTTAGACAGTTGAAACATGGGCCTAAGAGGCTGGAAATATTGCGCTCGGGTATAGAAGTTTCTGAATTGGCTAATGTGATCGGGGTAGCTCCTCAGGGGCTTACCCACGATTTAATTTCCAGTAAATTCAATCCTAATTATTCTAAAACAGTTCCTTGTTATGGAGAGGAGCATGAACGCGACTCAAAAGAGGCTTTTCTGGAGTATGCCAAGGTATGATCACCTTCCCCGCTCCGTCTGATCTAATCAAACTTGCTGATACACTGCAATATCACACAGTACTCTCAATTTCCCCTGCTTCTCGTAGAAGACTAAACAAAGAGTAAAATTATATGCGCCTGGAATTTTTTCAATTAAAGATGCACCGTTTATTTATGCCGCCCCGCATTTTATTCAGACGGCACCGACCACCACCTTGCTCTATGTTTTTAATGTGAACAAGGTTCCAGACTCGCTCCCTGCCCACGTGAAAGTTCAGGTAGTTAGGTTATATATCAACTAGCTGACCTGGATGTGCTTAGTACTCTTTGTCTGCCATATTTCATCGCTTTTGTGACGCTCTTGCCTTGTTTTGTTCCCACCCGAATGCAGGTGGTTGCAGCGTTGGCACTTACGGAGGGTCCTGTTTTCTCCAAAACAGGGATGGAACCTACTGCACAGATTTATTTCTGCCCTTCTCAAGGTGATGGTGTCATTTTTGAAGTTAAATATGGAGATAACGAGCGCATGGAATGGAAAGAAAAGAGAGCAGCAGCGGTCCCGTATTTTCTGCAGAAAATGTTGCCCTACCTTGCAAGAAGCATCAATATGGGTCAGCTGCCTCCTACTTCCCCAGCTATCTCATCACCACAACCTACACGTACTTATCCTTCTGCTATACAAGCTCCAGCATTAGATCAAACCCCATCTGTGGCCGTAAATAAAAAGGTGCGGGATCCTACAAAACCCAACCGAACCGGCATAGTACGAGAGATTTTCGATGCTGAGGATGAAGGAGACAAAAAGGCAGTAGTTGATTGGGATGGAGAACCAGTGAAACAGCGAAAAGCTAAATATCGCGTCAAAAACCTTGAAGTTATTCCAGTATTAGGCACTTATGAGCTGCCTGATGCTGACGGGCAATACGTACAAGTTCTCAGCGGTGAGTATAAACAAGAAATTGCAATGGTGAGACGTTGGAATCCAGATTTTTCGTGGATTACACTAGAAACACACTTAAATAGAAACGCTGACACCGATATAGAACCATTAAAGATAGCTACTAAGTCCTTAAAATTGGTTGGCGGTGGGAGAGACGTGACAATGCCTGCTGCAAAGCATGCTGTGGCATTTCCCCTAGATAGACTCGTACAAGACATGCCTGCGTACCAGAAACAAAGGCATGTACGATTGATTTCCAATATTAGTGCACAAAAATTTGTAGAGGAGGTAAAAGAAAAAATAAAGGAAAGAAGAAAGGAGGAAGAAAAGCCTCAAAACAGACCGAAACGTGGCAAATAAATTAATTAGTTCTGTTTGATTGCTTACATATGCTGTACGCAAAGTAAATACCATGTAAAAAATGTGATAATAGTGTGTAGCATTCTATAATAATTATTAATATTTTTTGCGCTTGGTGCCTTTTGAACTACTAAACGGCCTTTTATTCTTTCTTGGACCGCCCCGAGCCTTGGCTGCCACAAATCCTTCTTCAATGCCTTGCTGCTGCTCTTGCTCCTCAGCAAACTGCTCCTCTGCACCCCTTAATGCATCCCGTCTACTGCTTCGACCTTCTACAACAACCTTGCCGGCTGCACTCCTATTGTTGAAGAGAGGTTTCGATTTTCTGTCGTCCTCGGAGCGATTAGTACTTCTAGTCTTAGTCCTTTGCTGATCTTTATCTTTCTTTCTAAATACACGCACGCTTCCTCTAGCCTCTTCTATCAAAGCTTGCATCTTTATATGCAGTAAATGACGAGCACCGGGGTCTAGATCCTTGGCCAAATCAGTTAAAGTACGAGCGTCAGCAGCTATAAAATCATTTTCCCTGGTAGACTTGGAGGTGCTATACACTTGATTTTTTGTAGTGTGCAGCAGCTCCAACTCACGTCCAGCACCTGCAGTAGGCTCTATCATTGGCGGAGGCATCAAGCGGCGTCTGCAATTCACTGGCAACATGACTTTATCGTGATCCAATTCTGCAATCAGCATTGGCGCCTCGGAAATAAGAATTTCACGATCTTCAACGTCAAGAAGAGCAAACAAGTGAGGACACACGTTATGGGCACTGAACATATGGCATGAGCAGTATTTCTCAATAGTATTCACGTCGTATAGTCTTTTCTGCTGCTTTGCAAGCTGGGGATTTGAATACATGCACAGCGGCGCCACAGCAAAAATGCCATTTTTCTCGTCGATTGCTTCCACCATAGTTTCTCTGCAAATCCTGATGATACCAGCCGCACTTTTAACTAATTCTAGTGTAGGACACCTTCCAGAATGCTTGCATGCAGCTTCAACATGCTTACAAGGCCATCTAACATTTGCCATGCAACAGCAGCTCCCGTCTGCCACGGAAATATTATAAGTTGAACCATCACTCTTTGTGCTTCGAGATACAGCCATTCCAGTGTCTCCAATACTACCAGGAATATCAGCCATGAATTGAATATATTCTTTCACAGGGTCAGAGAGCAATTTAATGTGATGTTCTAAAGTTGAATCAGCTCTTTCCGCTGAAATACCAACGCCACCACCTAAACGTTGAATTCTGGTAATAATAAAGTGGGTAACTTCATCTAGAAGCAGAAATATCTGTTGATCAAGCCGTGTAGCTATTCTCCCTTGAGAGCTTATATGCTTAATGCGTCTGAAATGAGCTTCAACAAGGTTGTTGGTGTCGCTCCGCAAGTCAGCAACATGGAGCCGACCAAATGCAGCCCACCTAATAGCATCCTTTTTCCAATTCAAGTACTTGTGCAGCACCGGGTTTTTTAACTCTCCATTAATTTTAGATTCTCCTTTAACTTTCTCTGCAAGATACGCTTCAAACTGCAAACTCTTAGCTTCAAAGGCGGCGGGGTTTGTGATCTTTTGCAGCTCCGATAATTTATTTAGAATTTGTATACGTAATCCTTCATTAGACTTCCCATGCACACGGCTTTCAGTAGATCTAAGAAATCTCTCCCACTCTTGCATCATATGGAACTTGCAGAGCAAATAATTGGATCCAATTTGACCAATAGCGGCAATTTCAATGGTACTTTTATCAATCATAAAAGTTACATCAGCAGGATTTAGGTCAGCAGATTGCAATATAGCAGTCAAAAACTCAGACCAAATAGCACCATCTTCGTTGCTACTAATGCAATACCCAGCAGGGAAGCCATGGCCAAACTCGTCTCGAACTACAAGAGCCAGCGTCGGGAAGCCATACTTGGAGAGACCAAAAACTGCATCCATAAAGCACAATTTACCACCAAACTGCTTGAGCATTGCTCTCTGTGCAGGAGTAGAAATAGCTAAACGTAAATGTTCCTTCACTTTTTCTTCTTCCTCGTCGTACACTTGAGGGTGATAGTACAAAACAACGTCTGAGCCAAGCAACTCCACAAGCTTCTCCACAGCCTTTACGTCGTTTTTATTAATACGTGTGCGGGTATACATACGCTTACGAATATTCTCAATATCACGAGCGGTGAGATTCATATTGGGATGCTTGAATATTACGTCATCTAATTGTTTAAAAATATCCATGTCTGATAAAACTTCCTTGTGGAGATGATCAACTATTTGCTGTGGAGTCAACCCAGTGCAAAGAAGTTTCTCAATAACCTCAACTAAATCTGAGTCAATGGGTAAGTACCTCAGGTCATCAGCATCGCCTGGAGTGTGGCCCATGTGACCAAACTTCTCATAGATGTACACCGTCTCCGGCTCATCTACATAGACCACCCATTCTTCAGTATAGGGGCAAGCTGCATCTTTTTTAGAGGTTCTAGGCTTCTCAAATTCTGATTTAACCTTTGCTTGGGACGCTCGATCTGGGGCAGCCCTGTGGCATCTGCTAATGCGTTTATGCAAAATCTGTCGAGGATCCCCGGTGGCGGTGAAGGCGGACTCTTCGAAAGATACCCGTTTGGGCTCTAGAGCTTGATTTGAAGCTATAGTAGTACCTCCCACAGCATTAATAACCTTGCTAGTACCCAAATTATTAGAAGAAGGGCCAGCAGAGGTTGTAGGTAGCTTCTCTAGTGATGGTGCCGTCTGGCCATCAAATGCAGCTGCTTGTTCACCACGCCACAAGTTTCTCACGGACCGCCCAATGCCTGCAATAAATCAACCATATTTACTTAAGATTTATCAATGATAATTCAGGCGAAATTAATCAGCGCAAGGCTAGTATTGCATACCTGCCAATGAGATTGAAGCCATATTAACCAGCGCAAATTAAAGATGATTAATGCTACTAAAGTTTGCGTATACTTATATGTATTCGTTGGGAAGTCCGCGATCTGATTGAATCAATCTTGCAGTTAAGATCTAAAGCATGCGAACAATTTAGTTGCCCATGAATCTAGCAGGGGGACATTACAACCGCTTTGCTGCAAGAAATATAATATCATTGATGATACAATTGAGGTCTATGCAAATTATTTGTTAAAAAGATAGCGGAATAAGGCTGGAGGAGGCCCTAAAGCTTATTTCGGGCCAGAAGGAAAGACCGGTGATGCTCAACAAATTGCAGCGCCGCCAGCAGGCAGGCTGTTCTGAGACTTCTAAGGAGCTTGATCTGCATGCTCGTCGGCAAATTTTATTGTTATACACGTGTATATATGTGCTGATCCCTAGCAAGCCTGCGATGGAAGCTCAAAAGACGCATAGGCGAGTAAAATAATCATATATTTCAACGCAACATTCGAAAGATCCAAGTGAACTTCGCATGTCATATTCAATAATTGCTTTGGCAACGAATGCATATTTCTATACAAGAATTATTTGACGAAATTCAGCTGCGTTTCAAGAAGCTAGCAAGGTAAGATTATCCTAGGTACATTTCCTTTGATTTAGTCGTTTACCAAGACCTTTCCAGCTGTTGCCTCCGTCAGCCTGCATAAATTATATTCTAACCGCTTGATCAAATCAAACATTAATGAATGCTGCCATTCTAACCCCATACAGGGCACATCTGATCACAAGACAACAGCATGGCTCGCAGCGAAAGTCCGGACAACAGAAGGGACAGAGGGAGAGAGAGGAGACATAAATCAGATCGACGAAGCCATCGTGACAAGAAAGTAAGAACTAGAGATCAAAATTACATAGCACAGTTGTGTAGATACTTCGTTTCTATGAAATTTATATATTGCATTCTTTTCCTCCGCCATGAGCGTTCCATCACTCTAGAAACTAATCATAACAAAAAAATAATTTCTTTCTATCTTTGCAGAGTTCACGTGATAAACGAAGTAGACGAGATCGAGGTCGTAGCAAAAGTCGCAGTAGATCGCGGTCTAGAAGTAGAGATCATAGAAGACGGAGAGATTCCTCATCGCCACCCCCGCCTCCTTCTAGCAGTAACGAAATAGAGACAGGGCGCAAAGTCGCAGCTGCTGCACACACACCACATGGAGCTACCGAAAGTGAGAGGCAACTGGAAAGAGAACGAGAGCAAGCTGCGTTAGAAGAAGAAATGGAAAAGAGAAGAAGAAGAGTAGAAGCTTGGCAGGCACAAAGAAGAAAATTGCAAGAAGAAGAAAAAGAAGAAGCGGCAAGGTTAGCAGCAGCAGCTGCTGCTGCTGAGAAAGAAAGTGCCGAAGCAGCAGCTGCCGCTACTACAGCTGGAAATGGAGAGGAGAATGCAAAAGGTGCTGCTGGCTGGAATTTGGAAGACGAAGAAGGGCTCTCAGACGGAGAGGAGGCTGCTGCAGCAGCAGCAGCAGAGGAAGACGCCACAGGGATGGTGGCAGCAGTTGCATCGGAGCAGGGAGATGGGGTATTAGTTAGTACACCACATGTTGCAATAGATGACAAGGTATCAGTACCCTTGAAACCTGGGGAGATGCAGAATCAGATATATGATGCAGAGGAGGACGAAGATCCCCTAGATGCCCTCATGAGGAAAAACGCCGAGACGTTAGCATTACAAAACAAAGCTCAAACAGCAGCTGCAGCTCCTAATGGAGCTGATACTATGGAGTTGGTAGAAGATGATGAATTGGATCCTTTGGATGCATTTATGGCTGCAGAAGTACTACCGGAAGTGCAGAAATTAACAACAAACCAAGAAGTTCAATCTCCTCCTGCTGCTATCGCTGGCGCTGGTGCTCAAGGAGGAGGTCGCCCCGCGTCAGCTGCAGGTGCTGCAGCTGCTAGTTCTAAACGTCGTCGCCGGATTACAAACAAAACTAACAACCGCTATGGAACTGCTGCCTCTTCTGAGGACGAATCGTATGGTGAAAGCGGAGGAGAAGGTGGTGGCGGTGCTGGCGGTGGTGATGAGGATGACGATGTCGAATGGGCTCGAAAAATCCAGGCAGGGAAGCTCAGTAAAGGTGATAAATTGGGTATTACTGACCACACAAAGATGAATTACCCTCCTTTTCGCCGTAATTTTTATATAGAAGTCCCCGAACTAGCTAGAATGTCAAGTACTGAAGTCGATTCGTATCGCCGGTCTCTCGATGGAGTGAAAGTACGTGGCAAAGATGTACCCAAGCCAGTAAAGAATTGGAATCAATGTGGTCTTAGTGCACGTGTATTAGAAACCATCCGTCGTGCTGGCTTTGATACACCACTACCTATTCAATCGCAGGCGCTACCAGTCATCATGGGTGGCAGAGATTGTATAGGCATTGCCAAGACCGGTTCTGGTAAAACACTCGCATTTACACTCCCGTTAATTCGACATATCAAAGATCAGCCTCCTGTGGTCTCTGGGGATGGCCCTGTGGGTCTTATAATGGCACCCACACGCGAATTAGTGACGCAAATTGGAAAAGAGGTGAAACGATTTGCCCGTGCTGCTGGATTAGAGTGCACTTGCGTGTATGGTGGATCTGGTGTTGCAAATCAGATCTCTGAACTCAAAAGAGGGACAGAAGTGGTGGTATGCACTCCAGGGAGGATGATTGATATCCTCGCTACGGGGAATGGGAAGATCACAAATCTTCGCCGTGTGACGTATTTAGTGATGGATGAAGCCGATAGAATGTTTGATATGGGATTTGAACCTCAAATTATGAGAATAGTGAACAATATCAGGCCAGATAGACAGACAGTCCTATTTTCAGCGACATTTCCTCGGTCGGTGGAGATGCTAGCAAGAAAAGTGCTTCAAAACCCTGTTGAGATCCAAGTAGGTGGTCGATCTGTCGTTAATTCAGATATTACACAGTTTGTAGAGATTCGACGTGATGAAGAACGATTTTTGAGATTATTAGAGCTGCTGGGGGAGTGGTATGAGCGGGGCAAAATTTTAATTTTTGTTTCCTCTCAAGATCGCTGCGATTCGTTATTCCGTGATTTGCTGCGTGCTGGATATCCATGTTTGAGTCTACATGGTGGTAAAGATCAATCTGATAGAGAATCGACCATTTCGGATTTCAAGTCTGCCGTATGTAATGTCCTTGTGGCAACTTCAGTTGCTGCTCGAGGCTTGGACGTAAAAGAGCTGGTTTTAGTTGTCAACTACGATTGTCCTAATCATCATGAAGATTACGTTCATCGTGTAGGTAGAACTGGCCGTGCTGGTGCAAAAGGCACTGCTGTTACGTTTATCTCTCCAGATGAAGAGCAATACGCCCCAGATCTGGTCAAAGCGTTGAAAGAAAGTAATGCCAATATACCTACTGACCTAGCTACTCTCGCTGAAGGTTTTGAAAAGAAACGAAAAGCGGGATTAGTCAAAGCCCACGCTTCGGGTTTTGGCGGTTCTGGCTTCAAATTCGATGAAGCTGAGGACGAGATGGTCAAAATGCTAAAGAAAGCAGCTGCTAAGGAGTTTGGAATTGTTGAAGAAAGTGATAGCGAAGGTGAAGAAGAAGCTGGTGGGGTCGATGTGGAACAAGGAGATGGCGGGGTGCGCGAAATGGGGGATAGGAAGTCTGCTGCTGCAGCAACAGCTTCTGCTGCGATGCACGCACAGCAGGCAGCAGAAGAAGAAGCTAGGTCTGTCGATATCTCAAGTATGTCAAAAGAAGCGCAAGCGAGGATTAAGGCTGCTCAAAGTATTGCTGAGAAGCTTCTATCAGCTCCTATGCCACCACCTGCATCAGTGCCGCAAGTATTCAACGCCCCTCCAACTGTTCCTGTGGCTTCAATGCCGCTGGCAACAGCGGCAGTAACTAATCCGATGCTTGCGGCTGCACAAGCTGCAGCACAGCGTTTGGCAATGCAAATTCCAGGAGCAGCACCGCCACCAGCGCCATCAGCAGCAGGAGCAAGCCCGGTGGCGCCAAATATTGCTGCCGCCGCTGCCGCAGCATTGCAGGCAATGGGGGTGATGCCAGCTGCTGCCCTTGCAGGAGCCGCGGGAGCGCAGCCTCTACAGCCAGCATTGCCCGCTGTCAAGCATTATGAAGCTGAATTGGAGATTAATGATTTCCCACAACAAGCTCGTTGGAAGGTAAGAAAGAATTCTAGAGATAAAGAAAGAAAGAAAGGCAGCGTTTATGTTATTTAGGTGGTTTCTTTTTCAGTCTTTCTTTAGATATCCTTGACTTTATAATGATCAGCAAACATAATGAACATATGCCGTTTTTTCCTATCTGTTGCAGATCACCCATCGTGAGACTATTAGAGAAATTAACGAACAGCTAGGTGCCGCTATCGTAGTCAAAGGTCGATACTACAAGCCTGGTGAGAAAATTCCAGAAGGAGAAAGAAAGCTCTATTTACACATTACAGCAGTGGATCCCGATATTGTACGCCGTGCAAAAGGAGATATAAAGCGGATTTTAGAAGAGAGCACTGAAAAAGCTATGAGAAGAGGTGAAGGGTTGGCAGGGCGGTATTCGATTGTTTAGATATAATTGTTCTTGAATATTTGCTATAAAGAATTAAAGTTTGTAAGGATGCATGCATGCTGAAGTCATACACGCAGGCCGTGCGTAAATTAGGTATCTTTAAATCATAGCCATAACTGTACTGCCACAATTTAGATTATAGGAGATGGCCAGGGTTAGATTAGATCATGTTACCTAGAGTAAGAATCAGAGAGCAACTGAGGTATAGAAAGCACGGTATCGATGCTTATTCAGATGCGCAGGCTTGCTGAAAGAATTTCGATGTTCCTCTATTTGTTCCGGAGGCACTTGCAAGTGATCAATGACAAGGCAAGATGCCTTGGCTTTGGAGGCTTTGCATGGTATTGCGATATTGCGCAGTACTCTTGTGGAATGTGTATTTATTATGATTATTGCCTTTTGTGAAAGGATCAGAATGTGCTATGTTTATAACGAATAGCCAACAAAGCTCCCAATTTTGCCAAGCAGGACCATCGCCCTTTTTCAGCAAAGTTCATCGACTTAGGGCGCAGTTTTAATAAATTTGTAATAAGTATCTGGGAAGCATGGATGCACTGGATGGATACACAGACGGGGCATCATCCTCTGCGGGAGATCCCCACATTCAATGTCACTCCAATGTATACCTAAGGCCTGTCCCACCAAATGGTTGGGACGAGACAAGACTGACACAATTCTTCTCTTCATTTGGAGACGTAGATTCAGTCCGTATCAGCCACCCGACTCCTGGCAGCAGAGCTGGAGTGGCCCATGCTTTTATTCGATTTAGAGACCCAGACGCGGCTCAAGCTGCGATCAGCACTCTTCAGGGCACTCTCTTAGACGGTCTACCTATTGTAGTCAAGCTGGCAGACGCCGATATGGCGCCGAGGATTCAGAGCGGACTTTGTGCCAGTGAATGGTGCTACGCTAGAGGTTTGCCCGCACATCTTAACCGAGAGGACGTTGCATCCATTTTCGCCACATATGGACAGGTGAAAGATCTCAAGCAGTAAGTATACACGTTTGTGCATAGTATACTTGCGTATTTGGTTGCCAATACAGCCCTTTTACGTTGACTCCTAAAATCGGACCATTATCCTTGTTCTTTGCAGCTTCCCTAGCACAGAATTTTATCGCGGCAGCGGTGCTTTGGTTCAATACGAGCTTGTTGAAGCTTCCACTGCTGCCATTCAAGCTCTAAACGGGTGTTTATTACCGGGTTCTACACAGCCATTGTTGGTTCGTTATGCAGATAGCCCTGCTGAGAAAGCAGCCAAGGCAGCAAGGAAGGAAAGGCTGGTCACACGTGGTGGGGCTCTCAATGGCCTCGGCGTAGGCCAGCTAGCGCTGCAGGAGCAGATTCAGCAGCATCTTCTCGAACTGGTGAGTTCCTTTAATTTTCTCCACTACAAGGCAATGCATTAAGCACAAAGCAACATAAACTGACTTCTTACCATTCCTCCCCCCTTTTCTTTTTGTTAATACCTACAGTCCCTTAAAGCTGGCGTCGGTGCAGGGTTAGGTGCTCCTGGCTTTGCAGGAGTTGGCGCCCCGGCCTATGGTGACGCCTCATCTTGGCTGGCAGGAAATCCTGCCAGTGGCCCTATAGGCGGTTCTCAGATCCCATTGAACCGCCCTAGTGGTCAAGGAAGCAGTATATACATTAAAGGCATGCCGGAAGACGCAGATAAGCTTTGGCTGTATGAAAAGTTCTCCCGATTTGGCGGGGTCCTCTCCGTTCGAGTTTTACTGGATGAACACAGTGGCCGTTGTAATGGCATTGGATTTGTTAATTATACAGATCCTGAAGGTGCACGTGCTGCTCATGAAACTATGAATGGAGTTTCTATGGGAGAGAGGCTACTCCACGTTATGGTGCAAAGCCACGGTGCAGGTAGAAATTCCAGCAGCGGCGGTCGACTGTCCAACAACTCCTTAAACGGTGGCAATGGTGGTGGTGGTAATTTGGCAGTAAATGCGTTACCCGGTGCAGGTTCGTATATTCCTGGAGGCGTTTCTGCTGCGTTGCAACAACAGCAGCAACAGTCTACTGATTTTATTAACCACCCGGGTAATTGGTAATTGGTTTTAAGAGAAGGTATTTGATTGGGGCTTTTAAACGTATTTTATAGGATTTATGTTGGCCAGAAATATTTGATTGAGAGAAGGGGAAAATAACCTCAGCACTACCCCATATATATACCCACAAGGATGAACTAACCACAACTAAAACTGACCAATGGTACAAACTTTTTTTTTTTACTTTCTCAAGCGCCCCCCCCCCCCCCCCCCCCCCCACCCCACCCAACACACTCTACCCCAGATAAACAAGGCGTACTCCCCTTTTATCTTTTATTTTCATTTTAATACAACCCCGTTTTTCTATTTCTCGTTTTTATTTCTCTCTCCGCTGGTCATGGCGCTTGCTTGCTTACTGTCTATGTTTTTTCTCGTTTCTTCTCTTGCATGCAGCTAGTTCTCAGATACAACGATCCTATAATTATAATCATCATTCTTTCTATCTTTCTTTCTTCGTCTTTCATTAATGGTTTTTCATTAGTGTTTGCACCGGTACTAATAAGCATCTATAATGGTGATTGTTTTTCTAGTAGAAGTATTTTGCTTTGATTGTCTATGCTTCTCCTCTCTTTCTTTTTAAACGCCCAATCCCCTTTGTTTGAAACACGACCCGCGTGTGTTCTTTATTTTTTTAAATAATAAAATACACCTTCTTCGTCTTCTTCTCGCCGAGTACTATTCTAATGGTACTATATCTAGTTGGTACTATATCTAGTTGGTACTATATCTAGTAATTTAGGACTTTCAAATAAAGTACTTTGTTCAGTACCATTCAATACGCATGTGTGTGCACTTCCCCTTGTTATTTTCAAATTCAACGATTTTTTATTTCTTCTTGTATCGTTGCAAGCGTATGCAGTAACTTGTCCCCATCATCGATGTAAATAGAAACACATATAAATTAATTAAGTAATCAATTCAATAGAATTGGAATCAATATATAATAGCAGCAACAGCAGTGACATCATCTAATTTCCCTCCTTGTGGCTCCTCCATCAACTTCCGAACAGATTCAGGAACCAGCCGCTCGTGTTTCTCAACTGCAAATGGTGAATTGTATCTACTATCTTTCGAGTGTTTTGAAGCTAATTTCGCTAATCTAACAGCCAAGGCTTGCACAGTCTGTTGTCCTTTGTAACTGAGATCAACAATTCCACCATCAGCAGCACTCTTAATACCACCACCACCACCACCAAACTTACCGCCACCACCTAGTTTCTCTAATTCCTCGGCAACTACTATTTCTAACTCATGATCCCACAGATTATCCCACAATCCATCACTTCCCATCACAATAACATCCCCAGGTTGTACAACAACATTATAGCGATGCGCGTCATCAGGCACATTACTCGGGTGGAATCTTGGAGATCCTAGTTGGTACGGTTGATTAAAACGATGTTCCTGTACTATCGATGCAAATATGACTACCCCATCCCGTACGATTCTCGTACCACAGTCTCCTAAAGAAGCGAGACGTAAGTAATTGCCTTCTAAAGTGGCTAAGGCGACGGTGCATGTGCCAGGAGCGTGGACTGTCTCAAATGCGTTCATTAAAATATCGAATGGGTCCCCGTGGAGTGCGGCTCCGGATTCGCAAGCATCTATTAATTTTCGAGGGTATTCTGCTGGATTGATACCTGCTGCAGCCCAGCCACCAACGCCATCGGCGACGCCGAAGCTTGCATATTCTTCAGAGACGAAGAATGCGTCTTCACCTCCTGTGTGGAGTTTGGCAGGGTGAGGAATAGCACAGCCGGCAACAGCAAGCTTTCGAAAACTATTGTTCGATGATGTGAGTTCAGTATACTCTGCATCACTGCCGCCTCTTTCTTCTAGAGCATTAAGTTGTACTTTCAATTGCTGCATTTTCGTTCGCAATGCGACTTGTCGCTCTACTTGTCGCAATAATTGCGCTTGTACACCTCTATTATAAAGCAAAGAGCGGTACTTTCGTTTTACCTCTTCATGAGCATGTGGTTGTAATACACCAAAAAGTTCCCACTGTATTTTTGACAATTGCTCTTCTAATTTCACCGCAACGTCACTTCCATTATCTGATGTCGATATATGATCTTCAATAGAAGCAATTTTAAAAGTAATCTCATCCCATGCTTCTGTCACCGCAGGAGGCAGCAGCACCGCCAAGTCGTCTTGCAACTCTAACAACTGGGCATCCATGCTTGTAATAAGCATACGTAATCTTAAGTCTAATTTTTCCAACTCGTCCATGGATAAATGAATGGTTTCGTCGACTTGTGCACCAGTTTCTGCGGCGAGGAGGAGAGGGCCCACAGCAGCCACCGCTGCTGCTTCTGAAGAAGAAAGAGGTGCAGCAGGTGAAGAGGAAGAGGGCTTTTTGTTTAATTTACGTGATGCGGAGAAGATATTTTTGGATAAAGAGAGGGCTGCGATGGATATGGTAATTAAGCCAGCAGCAAATGCCCACGACAGCGGCGGCTGCGTGACAGAGGACGGCAATGAGAATGGAAGAGAAGAAGGTTCAGCAGTTTTAATAGACTGCAATCAATCAAATTGAAGAATTTGTTTTGTGAGAAGGTCTTTAAGTAGATTTGAGGACTGGTAAGTCCCTTGGCAAGCGTGCAGCTTCAAGTTTTTCAGTGACCAAAATTGCCAAAAAAACCAAAATGATATTTATTCAACTTGCCTGCTGTTTCTTGCCATCTTGCGCCCGGCATACTGCACTACATAATCGTGCGGAAGAACCTAACTTATTTGCAGGTTTGCTTAATGCCGAAAGTTCAACCCGAACTGCAGTTTTCATTCCCAGCAATTTAATTAACGCCAGCATGTTGAAAGGTGCTAGTTGCGATCACCGTTGCGATCTCGTTATAATTTATCTAGCTTAACAGGAATATCAATAAAATTCGCTATGCGGGGATAAATTTTATGCAATTTTATAAGATTTTTTTCGGCTTCCGCTAAGGAAGAGCGCCGAAAGACACCTTACCACAACTTACTGAACAACTAATCACCGATGTGAACAGCATCTAGCATTGCATTGTTTGTACATATTTCAGGGTAGGTGGACACATGTCCATGGTGCCAAAAGCGATAAACAGAAGCTCATTTGTCTTTTTGATCACACTTTCGAGCAAATCAAGATGAAGAAGCTACTCAAGTTGTTGAAGGGAGGCAGCAATGAGGTAGGCTACAGTACGGACACTATGTTTCTAGTAACACAAATATCTATCTATTTGCTTCCACTTTCTCAAAATATACATTTCACATTTTGTCTCTCTGCCACCACTGCCGCTGCCGCAGCAGACCTTCTCCCCTCCTGCAGCTCCTTCCACTTCTCCATCCGGGACCCGCAAGCTCAACGCCCAGCTTTCCAGCAAAGTAAGAAACCCAAGCATCATGCCTGGTTCTTTCTTTGCACGTGATCAACAATTTAAAGAACACAGTGCCAGGGGGGGTACCAAAGCCATCGTGCAACCTATGACTCAAGGCCCTGTCGAATTCAAGGAAGGCAAATTTACTTCATGGACACCAGCCTGGGCTCGAATAGAAGGTGCATCTATTGTTCTATACCCGCCGCAACAACCAGAAGTACAACACACCGCTGCTTCTACAGAAGACAGCGCCAATGGCGGCAGCAAAGGTGATAAAAATATTATAAGCAATAGTCTTTCCACTACAACGGAGAAGCAACTGTATAAACCACAAGGTCCTCCTCTAAAGAAAGTACAACTTGTAGGATCTCATGTAACAGCTTTAAAGCCGCCTCAGGAGTTTACAATCAGTGAAGGAGCCCCTGGCGGTGGCGGAGGAAGTGTACCCAGTGTACCTAGTCACGGCGCTTCAATTTCCATCAAAGCAGGCACAGCAGGTGAACGAGATCAATGGATGGTTGCATTCGGCAGAATCCCAGGCATCTTCCGTAAAGCTGAAGATTATTACGTTTTTGGAAGAAAGTGGGGCCATGGTGCCACAAGTGAAGTTATTGAAGTCGTGGGGAAATTCACGTTGAAAAAGTTTGCATTAAAAAGAAGATTGCAAAATACAAGAGAAGCAACCACAGCGATGCATAATGAACTCAGAATATTACAAATATGTGCCAAACATCCACACCCTGCGATTCCTACTTTAGAAGACTTCTTTTTTAGTACCTCTGGTCGGATAGAGCTGGTCATGCAGCTGATGCAAGGCGGTGAATTATTCGATTGGATTGCCAATCGGGAAGAACACTTGACCGAAACCGATGCCAAAATCGTCTTTCGGCAAGTAGTATCCGGTATTGCACACCTCCACTCGTTGGGAATCGCCCACAGAGATCTTAAACCACAGAATTTAATGTACGTAACTGCCAGTGAAGGCGCCGGAGAAGGAGCAATGATAAAAATTATGGATTACGATCTTGCCCGGGTCAATTATTCACCAGAATGGGAAGGCAGTACACCGTGCGGTACAATCCATTACATGGCACCGGAAGTGATACGGCGGCAAAAGTATTCTTTAGCCATAGATTGTTGGAGTTTAGGGGTGTTACTTTATATTTTGCTCAGTGGTTGTATGCCCTTCTCCGGAATAGATGACGTGGCGATCGAAAGTGCCATTGAGAAAGGGGAATATTCTCTTACTGGGAAGTCGTGGGATGAAGTGAGTGACGAGGCAAAAGATTTAGTGAAAAGCTTGTTGAAAATGGAGGCTAGTGAGAGATTAACTGCGGCACAGTGTTTAGAACATCCTTGGTTGCAAGAGGTTGTTGGCAGAGAAGCTTCGGGTGCGGGAGCAGCTGATACCGGTGGTGTTCTTGGTGGTGGCGCTCCTAGTAGCCCAGCAATAACTATTGGAGGGAAAAGAAGTGGTCAGTTGTCAAGTCCTGAACGGTCGTTACGTACTGTACAGAACCTGCGTCAGCTTTCTGAAACTCTACGAGGAAGTAGCAGTGGCGGTCTTGGAGGGGGTAGCACTGGTAGTGCTGACGGTGATCTGCAAAAGCAAGTGGGTGTATCTCCTTCCTCCTCTCCAACACTGCTCTCTAGATCTCCTCTTAGCAAAGCTTTAGATTATAATCTCGATGCTGTACGGAAACACGCTTCTGCGTTAGGCATTAAAAAAGAAACATTGAGCGATGGAAATAATGAGGATCGGGAAATGAAGAAGAACGATTACAGAGATAAAGATTCTGCTGACGTGACAAATCTACGTTTGACCCTGGATTTGGTGGGTACTCAAGGTGGGATATTAGATTCTCAAGTAGCGCGGGCTACTGGCGCAGGGGAGGGGCTGGTTCAACTGCCTGCAAGTCCTTCAACATTAAACGCTGTTGCCGCGGGAGTCGGTAGGACGAGAGACGAGTTTGCGGATCTGGACGCTGCTTTTGTAGAGGAAGAAGAGCACCACATGCATAAAGATCTAGAAGAGGAGGATTAAGGTAGCATATGCTTAAAAGAAGAGCACATTGCCTTGCAGTTTTTGGCACCTTTTGACGCCTGAGGTGCTGCTGGCAGCATAGTAGTTAATAGAGGCCTTTCAAGAGGCAACCTTTGGAGTAATGTCGTAACTATTCATTGTTTCTGTATTTTTGTAATCACAGTCGTTAAACATGTGCTGCGAAGACTGGAAGATTGTCACCATGTGTGCCGCATTATCTTAATTCTTTCGAATCGAACTGAAATTTGAAGAGTGCAATCCAGGTATCGAGCTTTATTTTAATACCAGTATTTAATTATAGCGACATGGCGTCTTTAGATTTAGGATCACGCAGCGGAAGTGATTGGCAGAACAGGATACATTTAAAGCCTCTGCGCCACCAGATGCTCAATAGGCCAACAGCAAGGACACCACGCACTCTGCAACGCACCACAACTAGAGCATCTGGAAAAAACGAACCACAGTTTGGAAGGGTGCTCTTCCGTTTACCTTGGTTCTTGGCGCCAGCTGAAGCTCAAGTTGGTTTAATTGCAGCACCGACACCACCCAGTCCACCACCAGTGCCTCCAGCAACTACAGAAGTTTCTGCATTTGACAGTCCTATTTTAAGCATAGCTGGCGGTGGTCGTTATTTTTTCTGGTATTTAGGCGTCATGAAATACCTTTTAGACTACTTTGACCTCACCAAAGTAACACTCATCGGTGCCAGTGCTGGAGGCCTCGTCGCAGTCCTCTCAGCCTGCAACGTCAATCTCGACCGCGCAGTTCGCGAAGCGTACCGTCTAAGCGTCGAAAATGACGTTTTTACCCGTCCTGCTGGCTTAGCAGGTATTTGGGGTGAAATTATTCGTGAATGGCTTGATGAATTATTGCCAGAGAACGCCCAAGAACTCTGTGCCAACGGGCGAGTAAAACTTGTTGTAACCGAGGCCCTTACTTTACGATTGAGATATATAGACGACTTTTCCGATAGAGATGACCTTATAGCCGCATTACGATGCACAATTCACATCCCTTGGTTTTTAGACGGCGCTGCAACGAGGCAATACCGGGGTAAAAGATACATCGACGGGAGCCTATTTGATTTCATTCTAGGCACCAATTCTGATTTGATCAATTGTGGAGGTGCAGCGACAGTGGTAGATTACTTCTTTGATGATACGCTGGAGTTTGATAGGCTTGATTTTGTACGTCTTTCTAGCTATGAGGATGTCAAAGCATTAGTTAAGAAAGGCTATGCCTATGCTGAGAGGACAGATGCAGAGGGCAGGTGGGATGAAAAATTAGGGGCTGTGAGAAAAGGAGCCTTGCGGTTGGCGGTAGAATATCCTACGAGGTTACTTAACAGAGCCTTGGCTGAAGCATAGAAAGAAAGAAAGACGCTGGAGTGCAAGAATGACCAGAAGTAGGATCCTCGGTACCTTTTTCATTTCCTGCCGGTACACTTGTCCAGTACATTTTGCAAAATTTGAATTAGTAAAAAACGTTCTGCTGTTTATTCTCTGCTATATTTACTTTTTCAGTCTCCATTTAATTATGTATACTATCCCATCGTTTCTTTTCCCTTTTATTTGAATCTGATGCTACTCTGGCTATCTGATTACCCTGGCGGTGCCTTTTATAAAATATTTGCGGAGAAGCTATACATAGTTACAGGAGTATGCGCAATAAGGGTCTCGGAAGCGACATTATCTTACCATATAGAAAGTTTTTGTGCAAGTGTTACTTAATAAACGCTTCTTTCAGCATTTTAGTGTACTAATAATCAATGGTGAATGGAAAATCAGTCACCGAAATTTTAAAATTGGAAACAAATCTTCTTTATTTGTTAATCAATCAGAAGGGCAGTAGTCCTCCTCCTCAGACTCAGGCTCGCTTTCTTCCTCTTCGCTGTCGTCCTCAACATACTTGGCCTTGACCGCAGCAGCAGCAGCACGGCGAGGTACAGCCTTGGGCTTCGCCACAACAGGAGCAGGAGAATTCTCATCCTCGCTCATAATCTCAAAAACATCATCTTCCTCATCGCTGCTGTTTGCAACTTTGCGGGCCTTGGGCTTGGGAGCAGCTTTCTTAGCAGCCGCAGCAGCCTTTGGCTTTGCAGCAGCTTTCTTAACAGCAGCTGCATCAGGCTTAGCCTTTGGCTTCTCAGCGGCAACAGAGGCATTGGAGGGTTTCGCAGCAGCAGCAGCAGCAGCTTTAGGCAGACGGGCAGGGGAATTAGTATCACTATCACCATCACTAATTGTAGTAATATTAAATTCTTCTTCCTCGCTATCATCCATAAAATCACTTTCTTCCTCACTCCCTTCTTCATCGCTATCATAAATCCGGATTGGCTTTTTGACAGCAGCACGAGCAGGGCGAGGTGCAGCAGCAGGTTTCTTGGGCGCCGGAGGCTTTGCGATCTTGGGGGCAGGAGGTAAACTTAAATTAACTGACATTTCAGAGCCCTTGGAGTCCAAGTCCATGCCATTCATCCGCATAGCCATACGTTGCATAAGAGACATTTCTTCCTCAACAGGAGGAGGGGAAGGTTCGTGGCTCGCAGCAGCAGCAGCCTTGGCAGTGCCCTTCTTTCCACCAGCAGCAGTAACAGTGGAGGTGGTCATGGACGACGGCTCAGAGATTGGTTGACGATGGGCAGGGGCAGGACGACGAGCTTTCACAGCTTGTGCAGGGCGTTTCACATTAATGAAATCCTCTTCATCAGACATATCACTATCACTGAGCTCGCTATCATCGTCAGACCAGTCAGCTTTCTTCTTCTTGCTATTCTTCTTTGCCTTGGCTGCCTTTACGCGCTTGCTATCAGCCTTGCGAGCTTTAGCCTGCTGGCGGAATAAAGCCATTTCTTTACGAGCTTCTTCCTCTTCAAATTCTTCATATGCAGCAAGGAATCCATCAAGATCTCTCCGCCACATGTCTGCTTCAGTGGTTCCGCGGAGACCAGTAACCTCGGCTTCCTTCTCTTCAGCTTCAGATTTCAAGGCCTGAACCTTCTCCATAGTCAAGCTGGAAAGAGACATAGACAGCAAATATTCGTAACTCCCTTGTTCAGGTTCAGCGCCTTCTTCAGCCTCTTCGGCAAGCTCAGGAATACCAGCGGCTGCCGCAGCGCTCGCTTTCTTCGCGCTGAGCAAGCGATCGTAGCCAGCCTTCTCAAGGTCTGCTTCAATCTCGGCACGACGACGGTTGCTCAGCTTGAGAGAACCATCAACCACGGCTAAAATAAAGCGCACACGGTTGGAAATACGGGTCAATTCAGCTTCAGCAGCCCGCAGCAAGGCCGCTTTACGCTTGACATAGTACTCCATTCGCAGAGGATAAAACTCGCGAATAATATCTTCAGGGCCTTCATACCTTCGAATAATGCCATCAGGACCGAACAACATCATATTACTGATCGCAAGCTTGGTAGTAAGCTTGAATTTGGTGTGTAAACCAGTAGCAAGAGCTTCCTTCATTTTTGCTTCGGACAAAGTCACCACAAAACGAACAGTGGAATCGGTATGATACTCTCTATATTCAGTGATAAAGGGAGTTGCATTCTTATCTTCAGGACGAGCAAGCTCTTCCAGGAATTCTTTATAATCCTGAGTCCATTTACGCACGGGAAGCTCAATGATTTCCAAGGTCGTAGCATCAATCTGGTTGATGACACCATGAACCACATACGAGCGCACCCCTTTATTCGAGACAACTTCTTCAATGGTACCTTGGTACCCACGATACCAAGGATCCATAGCAAACATCTCTTCACCATTGAGCAAGCATTTAATGTTGTCAACGATATCACGAGGGTTGTAGTTGGGGATGGAAGTAGACCAGCCGGTACCGATACCTTCCGCGCCATTAATCAACACGGCAGGAAGAATAGGAGTATACCACTCAGGCTCAATACTCTGCCCTTCTTCATTCAAATATTTCAAAAGTTTATCATCAGCTTCATTGAATAAATGACGGGTGAGATTAGCGAGACGAGTGAAGACATAACGAGGTGATGCAGCATCTTTTCCACCTTGAAGACGAGTGCCAAATTGACCCTGGGGAACCAAATAGTTGATATTATTTGACCCAGTGAAATCTTGAGCAAGACCCATGACAGTAGAAGTCAAAGACGCTTCACCATGATGGTAGGCCGAGTGTTCTGCGACATAACCAGCCAATTGGGCTACTTTAATATCGTTGCGTAAATTACGTTTGAAGCAAGCATACATAATTTTACGCTGACCAGGCTTGAAGCCATCAACCATGGAAGGAATAGAACGTTCCAAATCAGCACGAGAGAAAAGAATCAATTCTTTATGGACAAACTCGTGATACGAGATAGTATCAGCAGAGTGGTCAAGGAAGGTGCCGGGGACGAACGAACGAAGCCAATCCTTACGCTCATCAACTTTCTTTTTAGAGAAAGCCATTTCCAGAGCAGTACCATCACCATCACCTTGCCAGACGAACTCTTTACGATGAGACTCGATATTAGAGAAGTAATCCTTGGCCTCGCCAGCGGTGGAAGTACCCAGACCTTTGTAGTATTTAATTTTCCAACCACGGCGGTTGCCCTCCTCCCGCCAATTTTCGTATTCTGGCAGAGTAAAGAAGGAAATCGACTCTTTACCCTTGGTAGCTTTGATAATTGGAGTAATAAACTCAACCAAAAAACCAGGTAAAGTCAACAAAGATGGGTAGAAGGTGTGAAAAAAGTTCATGATAAGACCTTTAATATGAGATCCATCGTGATCTTGATCAGTCATGATCATCAAATGGCCATAACGCAAACTTTTAGTATCGGTATAGCTTTTACCGTGCTGGAGACCCAAAATTTGCTTGATATGGTTGATTTCAGCGTTTCCAGTGATCTGGGAAGCAGCAGCATCACGCACGTTGAGCAGTTTTCCACGGAGGGGAAAGACACCATAACGATCACGACCTACTACACTCAATCCAGAGATGGCAAGAGATTTCGCAGAATCACCCTCGGTCAAAATCAAAGTGCACCGGTCGGAGTTTTTACCACCAGCATCGTTGGCATCGTCAAGTTTAGGAATACCGACCAAACGAGTTTTCTTCGCACCATCTCCCTTTTTCAGCTCTTTATTTGCTTTGAAGGAAGCAAAAGAGAGCACAGCATCAATGATGCCGCAGTTGGCTACCTTTTTCAGGTAGGCATCAGACAGCTCACATTTAGACCCAAAGGCAGAAGCGCGCAACGTAAGAGTATCTTTTGTTTGAGAGTCAAACGCAGGATTTTCAACCAAACAATTAACAAACACCCACAAATAATTGCGAACCATGAAGGGTTTCACACCAGCTTGCTTGTGCTTTTTAGCCATAACTTCCACGATGTTTTTCACCACCTGGTCGGCGATATAATTCACGTGTGTACCGCCTTTAGATGTGCAAATAGCATTCGCAAAGGAAACTTGGTTGGGTTGACCATCAGAAGCAGCGATACACACTTCCCAGCGGTCACTGATTTTTTCATAAATACGAGGGACAGCACCTTCACCAGATTTAGGACCTAAATACAGGTCGACGTAAGACTGGAAGTCTTTGACAGGGATTCGGGCACCGTTGTAGTAGACCTTGACTCCTTTACCGAGGATACCAGCCATGTCGTAAACACGCTTCCTCATGAGAGCAACAGTATCTTCTTCAAGGGCTTCCATTCCAAAACGCTCCAAATCAGGCTGAAATGAAATGCAAGTCCAATTTTCAGTGGCTTTGCAATCAGTGATTTGTGGGGCACCCTTAGTAGTCATATTTTGCTTGAAAACTTGCTTGTATCGGCGCTTGCGTTTTCCGTCACATGTCTCTACAACAAACTTTGTAGAGAAAATGTTGGCCAGCTTGGCACCATACCCATTGCGACCTCCAGTAACCTTCTTTTCCTTGTCATTGTAGTTGGATGAAGTTAAAAGCTGGCCAAATATAAGCTCAGGGACGTAGATGCCTTCAGTTTTGTGCACCTCGACCGGAACACCAGCACCATTGTTCAGAACTCGAACCTCGCCCTTTTCCTGCAGAGATAGGGATATGGAAATACAGTTTAGAACACTTTTAGACACTGCGTATAGAAGGGGTGACAATAACGCGTAGATCAAACTTTATAGAACTTAATAAACAACTAGCAGCTGCAAAAACTTACCACATCAATGTCTACACGAAGAGTATCCATATTAGGGTCACGGACTTTATTATCTGCTGCATTGACCAAAATCTCATCAAAGATCTTGTACAGACCAGGAGCGTAGTTGGTGTTGCGTTGCACCATCTTCTCTCCGTCGTGGACCCAAAGCTGTTGAGCTTGCTTTTCGCATGACCCAATGTAGGTATCAGGACGTAAAAGGATGTGTTCCAGCTGAGAGAGCTTCTGATAGGTATCTTCAATGGATTTACCTCCTGATGCAGGAGGGTTGTGTGGGCCCAATGCAGCCTTTGAGGCTTTGGCTGTGCCCTTGGAAGAGGCCTGCATAAATCGACAATAAGTTGGTTAGCATGGCAGTTAAACATAAAAATATGCAAATACTGGCTCTTCGTCGCTGATCACTCTCGTAATATTTAATTTAAATTATACCTTGGTGGCTCCACTATTTTCGCTCAATGTATCCACCTCCATTGCGGCAATTTGCAACTGTCACTGGCTTTTTATTAACCGCTGCTTGCACCGCAACTAAGTTGCTCGTTAAGTAGAAGATGTACACGTTGTTGATATCTACTTGATTTTTATTTTATATCAACTAAAGTTCCTGATTGTAAAAATAATATTGTTATTTCGAAATTTTGTGGAAAATTTTGCGGAAGCACTGCTTAAAGGATTAAAGGCATTAGTTCACGCAACAGATTTCATATATCTGAGAATTATTCTTAATGTAATATTATATGAAAAGCTGCATGAAACGTCGAAGAAGTTTCTATCCCTCCAGATTGATCGACTTACTTGTAATCAGTTAGCGTTAGACTTTGGAGCAAAAACCTCTGCTCTGCGACTTTTGATGCAAAGTATGTTTACTATAATGCCATCCGGGTCCCTGTAACCCCTGAGACGAGTATTTGAAGACTCACCTGCACTCTTTCCACGTTTAGGCCGCCCAGCGGGTTAAAAAGACGAAACGCTGCTGTCTGACTTTTTGCGTTATCTTTCCATTAAGCAGGAACCAACATGTTATCATTCTCGCGTAGGTTCAGTAAGACTGTACTATAACGCACCAGTGCCATTGCTACGGTTCATAAAGCGCACGCAGATCCTGCGACACTGGCGGCAGTGGTGGCTGATTTTTACAAATTTAATAAGACAGTGGTGTGCAGTTCCCATCTGTTTGAAAGAAAGTGTTCTTGAAGTCTCTCTGGGACAAATGAATAAAGTCTTTCAGTGTCTCTCAAGGTTCAGAAAATTGTCTCTCATCGCTCCAAGTCAGTCAGTGACTGCTGGCAGCCAAAAATCATTTGAAAGTGTGAACTGCAAAAATGTGCCGTGCTGCGATCTTATCCTATGTCTATTAGCTTAAATTAGGCAAAAACAGAGTCGCTTTATATTAAATACATTATAAAGAAACCAAGGAGGGGGCGAAGCGTTGCCCCACGTCGAAATGAACACAAAATTGCCATGCTTAACAATTAAATGATCAAGATGGGGGGGATTCAATTCAAGCTTGTTGTTTAATTATGGATAGTAATTTATATTTAAATATGCCTAGTAAGGCTATAATTTGCAACTTTTCTGCACTTTCATCAACGACATTGCATGGTCGGGGTGCATTTAGCAGGTAATTTATATGTTTTGAAGCTGCTTTTCTATTGACTTATTCCTTCATTTACTGTACTTTTATCGATTACGTTTCGCTTGCAGAGCGCGAATTTCGAAGCTTCTTCCAAGTAGGCCAGGGAACTCTATTGGGTATAATCACTCGGCCGCCGCCGCCGCTTTCTCCTCTTGTAGCAACAGCAGTAGCCCTACTTTACTACCCAACAGCACAAAAGTTCCTCCAGAAATTGACTCAATAGATTCCGAACCTCTATCAGATGTTGAAATTTGCCATGTAGAGACGTTGCCAACTGAAAACTCTCTTCAAGAGGCGTTGACGTCTTTAGAGACTGCCGTGGCTGAGAGGTGTAGGCAATATTCCCATTTAAATAGCGGGCTGCTACGATTAGAAGTGCCCTTACCACGTTCAATTAATGCTTTACATTGGCTACGTGGTCAGAATTTGGAGAAAGAAAGTAGCGACGATGGGCATGGTGGTGGTGGTGGTGGTGCTGCTGCTGCCGCTGTTGAAGCTTCCTTGTTCCCAAAAATCTTATTCTCCCCCCGTCGATCTTCAGCCCCAGATACTGAAGGTAGCATCGCAGCCGGTGCAGCGAGTGCTGGGGCAGGGACAGTTGCTGGTGCTGGTTCAGCATGGCTGTGGAAGGGCCAATCAGGTCAGCCGTTGGACAAAAAGGCGATGGCCTCTATGCAAAGATTTTTAAAGACTGATCATCCTCGTGTGAGAGTCTTCGGAGGGAGTCGATTTGATCCTAAATCACATCCTGCGCCGGAATGGGAAGAATTTGGAAGCTATTGTTTTGTATTGCCTAGGTAAGAAGGGAAAGAAGAAACTATTAGAAAAAAAGGTTTAAAACTGCCGACCGTGCTGGGCGCCTAATTTTTTCTAAACAATTTATACTAATTTTCTCTTTTTTCCCTGCTCATATATTTTGCAGAATTGAAGTATTAGAATTGTCTGGATGCAGCATGATTGCATGCACCCTAGCTTGGGACGCTGCGTCTACACCTGGCAACAACAAGAATATGAATAGTGCTAGTACATACAACACGTTAAAAACAGCAGCAACTGCAGCCATCACTGCGCTACAATCAGTTCAGCCCCCATCACTACCCCACGCGCCTGCTCTTCGTCTTACTCAACTCAGCAGGCAACATCTACCTAGCGAAAATGAATGGGCTGCACGACTTGACGCTGTGCATGCTGAGCTCGTACCTGCCACGTCATCATCATCATCCACAACAGATGTTACTTTTGGTACAACGACTGATAATTATAATGGTACTAATCATGGGTATAGCGACATTGGCAACGACAGTCTTGAGAATCTTTCCACCACTGATACCCACCCGCTACAAAAGCTCAGCCCTGACGTAGCTCTCGAAGAGTACCTCCGTAATGGGCAGCAAGGTTTAGATGAACTTCTTGCTGCATTGGATAGTGGATTTGAAGCTATACTCTCTACTTCAGGCAGCAGTGGCGAAGATAGCGAAGATAGCGATTGTGGTACTGCTACTGCTGCTGCTTCTTCCTCTTCTACTGCAGCCACGACCGCCAACAACGGCGCTTCAAAAAAGAACACAGTTCCTACTTCTAAGAATGGAAGTGGCAAGAGGCATAAAGGCGTGAATCAAGGAATGAATAAAATAGTTCTTGCTCGTCGTACAGACCTCCACGTAGAAGGTCATCTCGACCCTCTTACCCTCCTAGAAGCACTCCAAGAACGTGACCCACGTGCCTACCAAATCTTTTTTCAACTTCCCTCCCGTACTGCGTTTCTAGCTTCCACCCCCGAATGTTTGTATACCCGATCAGGGTCAGACGTCGCTAGTGAAGCAGTCGCTGGCACCAGAGCGCGTGGCTCTGGCGGCGATGTTGAAAAAGATTTTTGGTTGGCATTTGATCTTCTTCGATCTCAAAAAGATGACGTGGAATTTGGAGTTGTACGGGATTGGGTACGAAGGGCACTTGGTACGGTATGTGACGACGTACGAGTAGAAATAACAAAGTCTGTACTAAAACAGGGTAGTGTACAGCATCTTTATGGCAAACTAGCTGGCAGGTTAAAAGAGGATATTGGGGACGCTGGCTTGTTGGCTGCATTGCACCCAACGCCTGCTGTGTGTGGCCAACCACGTGGAGATGCGTTGAAGATGCTGTCGGAAGTAGAGACCTTCGATAGGGGATTCTATTCTGGTCCTTTTGGGTGGATTAGTAGGGATGCAGCAGAGTTTGTTGTTGCTATTCGATCAGCTTTGGTCCGGCCGAGAGCTTCTTCTTCTTCTTGCTTTTCTTCTTCCTCCTCTTCCGCTACAAAGAACCCTAGCTCAGTTACCAACAGCATTGATGATATTGGAAGCTATCCTGGTACTGCCCCTCTCTCAGCCTATGATGTGGCGCTCTTTGCTGGAGTAGGCATCGTTTGTGGCTCAGATACCGCATCTGAATGGGCAGAACTCAATTTAAAGATATCTCAATTTGAACGACTCCTAAAACCCGCTCCATCATTTTCATCCGCCCCTAATATCTCCGCTCTGTGGGCACGTGTAATGGTGGAAGAGCTATGTCGACGAGGGTGCAACACATTCTGTGTAGCTCCTGGGTCCAGGTCGTCTCCGTTGACTGTTGCGATCGCTTCCCACCCGCGAGCCAAAATTGTGCCGTGTATCGACGAGAGGTCTCTCGGGTTTTGGGCGCTAGGGTATGGCCGTGCACGTGGTCTTCCAGCTGTTGTTGTCACTTCTTCAGGTACCGCCGTTGCAAATTTGTTACCTGCGGTTGTTGAAGCGAGTCAATCACATGTTCCGATGTTGTTATTGACAGCTGACCGACCGTTTGAGCTGCGAGAAACGGGCGCCAACCAAACAATTGATCAAGTTAATATCTTTGGTAGCTATACTCGCTGGGATTGTGATTTAGAAGCTCCGTTGCAAAGTACTCCAGCAATGCGTGCAGTAGAGAAAGTGGGCGAAGCAGTGCGTGCTGCGTGTGCGACGCATGCTGTGCCTGCTGGGCCAGTGCATCTGAATTGTCAATTTAGAGAACCGTTGGCGCCTAAAGAGGAAGAATTTGAGAGTTTCCACTGTTTAAAAGGGATAAATGACTGGGAAAAGAGTCAAATGCCGTTTGAAACGCTTTCTTTATCTAATGCTTTTAGTGATAATGGTTCTAAGAGTCTAACTGGTGCTAATGGCTCACTTTTCAAAAGCACCGACGAAATGGCTGTTCTGCTGAGCACAGCAGGCAAAGCACGGCGTGGTCTTCTCATCATCGGGGAACTCATTCAGCCTCAAGATGTTGCAGCAATAGTACAGCTCGCCCAATTGCTTGGCTGGCCAATTGCAGCAGACGTACTCTCTGGAATTAAAGTGGGAGCACAGCCGCTGCATGGGGCGCCTTTGAAATTAATTTCACATTTTGATCATCTTTTACTTGATTCTACCCATTGGAAAGCGCTGAAACCAGACGTGGTGTTGCAAGTAGGTGGTCACATTACGTCGAAACGCGTTGCCCAGTTCTTAGAATGGTGCTGCTGCCAAGAGGCTTCGTCAACGGCGGGCACACCCACAGCGACAACGGCGTGGCTGTTTGTTTCTCGTGCTCCTCTGCGTCAAGATCAAGGTCCCAATGTCAGTGTACGTGTGAAAGCTTCAGTGCCTGAGCTTCTATCTGCGTTCCGACAACAAGAAGACCTGCTTCACCAAGCTCTGGCCAGCACAGGTTCTACAGAGCAGACAACCTACTGTCAGCTTCTACAAACACTGGATACTGAAGCCTCGTTAGCTATCGATTATGCTTTATCTGAGTTTGCTGAACTCACTGAACCCGCTGTAGCACGTGTATTATCCCAGGAATTGCCACCTGGCGAGGGCCTATTCATCGGAAATAGTATGCCTATTCGAGATTTGGACATGTATGGCATGCCTGCTGTGCGTGAAATGTCTGTTGCTACTAGTATGATTACTACTAATTCGAATCAGTGGTCTCCTCAGGGAGTTGTGCAAGCAGGTGTTGGTGCACCAGTCGCTGCTAACAGAGGCGCAAGTGGTATTGATGGGGTGCTTTCTACCGCAGCTGGTTTTGCAGATGGGTTACAACGCGGTACTACTCTTGTTGTAGGAGATATTTCTTTCTTACATGATGTGAATGGCCTCAATCTACTCCGCAGCGGTAAGTATCTGTATTTGTTTTTTTCTTTTTCCGTTTAGAGTTGAAATAACAAATTTTCCTTCTTTTTTTGTCCTTGATTCTTGCTTCCTTCTACCAAACGCCTCTTTTCCGTAATTATTTACCTCTTGATTCTTCCTATTTCTCTATTTCTTCCTCTTTGCAGGTGACATGCGTCCTCCTTTGACTGTAGTTCTGGTCAATAACGGTGGTGGTGGTATCTTCTCCTTCCTCCCTATTGCTCACCACATTCCCGATGAACTCTTCACCCCTCTTTGGGCAACACCTCAGAATGTAGATTTAGCTGGTATGTGCCGAGCTCATGGTATCCCTCATATCAAAGTAGCCTCCCCTGAAGAGCTCCGCACCGCGCTTCGATCGGCCTGGGGTCTGAATCGGCATTCTGTTATTGAAGCTATTACTGATAGAGAAGCTAATGTGATTCGACATAGAGAAATCCAAGCTGCAGTGCAAGAAGCTTTGAACTCTTCTTTTGCTAGAGCATCTACTTTGGCTGCTGTACCTTCTTCCTCGTCTTCAGTTTCTGGAGGTGGAGGTGGTAGTATTATTGGTGCTTGCTGTAGTAGATACGAGTTGCCCTTGCAGCGCCCAGTGACTACTACTGATGCTGCGATGTCGAGGCAGGTAATATACATCATTTTAGATGTGAAATCGAACGATAATAATGGTTCCACCACTACTACTAGCAAAGTTGCAGGAGAGGTGGCTCCTTTGCCTGGCCTTCATAAAGAGACTTTGGAGCAAGCGCATTGTCAAGCTCAACTTATCTGCGAGCTTCTCTCTTCAGCTCTTACCGCTAGCACTGCTACCGAAAGCCCTACCTTATCTCTACCAGAAAGTGCGGAGCTATTTGAAGATTGGTTGAAAAGAACGCTGGCTATCGATGCAAAAGACTTGTTTCCTTCAGTTCGCTTTGGCCTGGAAGGGGCATTGCTCAGTGCGATGGCTGCTGCGCGTGGCATTCCTCTTGATGAAATTTTGATCTCTTCACAACTGGCTCAACCATCTTCTTCTAAAGAAAGGCACTCATTCAAATTATCATCCACTGTTCTAGTAAACGCAATGATTGACCCTCAAGGTAATAGCGAGCTTGCACGTGCGATGGCCCTTTCTGTGCTGCAAACGCAAAAACAACATGGTCCTTCTTCCCTTGGTAATGATGACCAGTGCTGCGTCAAAATTAAAGTAGGTCGCACAGCCAACCCTCTTGACGATGCTGCAGTAGTCAAAGCTGTATATGATGTCTTTTCTGGAGACGTGAAGATCCGTCTCGATGCAAATAGAGCTTGGTCGTTAGAACAAGCACTCCAATTTGGTCACGCTCTGAACAGCAAACAGAACAACTCTGACGCAAATAATTCTTCAACCTCTGGCTCTGTAGTTGTTTCTCTAGTGGCTCAAGTAATAGAGTACATCGAAGAGCCTCTACAGAATCCTACTGCAGAGAACCTATCTGAATTCTATAGGAAAACAAGGATACATACTGCTCTCGATGAGAGCGTAGACGAAAGACTCTTTGGTTTAGACAATCTTTTCCCTCTAAGCAAAGGAACTTCTGAGAATATTTTGAATAAAAGCAGCAACGGTGTTGAAATTGGTGCTACTAAGACTGAGACTACTGCTATTACTCTCCCTGAAGGTGTAACCACTTTGGTGTTGAAACCTTCTACTCTAGGTGGCTTCCTTCCTACCCTCAAGCTCGCTCAACATGCACGCAAACTCTCTTCTCTCTCGAGAGTGAAAGGTGTGGACTGTGTTATTAGCTCCGCTTTTGAATTACCTTTGGGTATTTCACAGCTGGCACATCTTGCTGCTGCAGTGGATTCTTTGTACTCTTCTTATGAGGAGGGCAGCAAAGCAGCAAAGGAACAACAATATCATGGTTTGGGCACTGGCGAGTGGTGGGATTTACAAGGGCAACCCAAAGACATTGCTGATAAAATAACTTCAGAGCTTCTTGGCCAGAAGATTTCACTTGAAAATCTTTGTGACGTAGCAACGTCTGAAAGTCCTGCAGTATTAAATATTAAGAATAAAGCTTCAACTTTGAACAATAGCAATAGCAACAACAATAACAGAAGCGATGTCTCGATTGAAACTTTGATAGTGGACGTAGCAACAGACGCTGGCAATTACTCTTCTCATTTTCTTGAAACTCGGCCTTCTCAATTCTCTACTAGTACTACTACTACTACTACTACTGCTCCAACGATAGTTTTTCTGCATGGGTTCTTAGGGCAGCCTGCAGAATGGATTCCTTTTATGAAGGCTTTCTCATCAGAAGGGCCCTACCGGTGTTTGGCTCTGAGCTTACCTGGCCACGGCAGTATCGTCTCTCCAAAACACGTGGTCAACGGAAACAATTCTGCTAAAGATGATGCATATTCCATTGAATCTACTGCTGCAGCTATAGAAATAGCGCTGGACACACTCGGTGTTACTAACTGCATTGTTGTTGGCTACTCTCTCGGTGCCCGCATAGCTCTCCTTTTGTCCACCTATGGAGAAAACAACAGCAGACACGTCAACAGCAACGACAAGAGCAATTCAATTAACAGTAATGTGACAATTTCTAGAGTTGTCTCTATTTCTGGATCCCCTGGTATGCCTGAAAATGACGTCACGCAACGGGAGCAGCGGGTAATGGAAGACGCCATGAGAGCGGTGAAGCTTCGAGAAGAGGGCCTTGATGCCTTTATGTCTAGTTGGTATACTGCTCCAATGTGGGACACCTTGACAAAAGAAAATTCTGAAGTATTCAATAGGATTGTTCAAAGCAGAAAACGGGGGCTTCATGAAAATTTGGACCTTTCTTCCTTAAGTTTGACTTTAGAAAAAATGTCTCCCGGCAGAGCGCCTGATGTACAACCTGACTTGTACCGCCTCTCTTCCCAAGGGAAGCTTCCCAAAATGGTACTCGTTGCTGGAGAACAAGACAAAAAGTTTGTTGGGATTAGCAAGAAGCTTGTAGAAGACTTGAATAGTGGTGAACATAGTGTTGAAATTGTCGAGGCTGTCGTTGTTGAAAAATGTGGGCATACTGTACATGTGGAGCAGCCTGTTGTGCTGTTAAACATCTTATTTGATTTTATTACTTCACACTAATGGAATAGACACGTATCTTAATGAATTCTATATACTGATATATTCACAGATAGCATTTTTATCTCGCTGTCCCCTCAATTTTGTTTGGTTTTTTAAATATTACTTTTCCTCTATCATGATACATGTTCAATTTTTTTTCTACCTCCAAGTTCATATATAAATATCACGACATTTACAATTCATGTAAAACAATCTCAGTATTTATTCCAAATCAAATCAAGTCAATCAACGAGCTAAACAAATGAAGAAAGGAAAAAAAATAAAAAAATCACCACTTTTCAAAAGGTGCTCCTGAAGAGCTAGGAATTCTACTACTAATCTTATCAAGCTCTGCCATCTCTCCATCACTCAACGTCCACCCAAGCGCACCAGCAAGATCTTCCACCTGTGCTGCTGTCTTGGCTCCAGGGATGGGTAAAGCCCCTTTCTCAAGAGTCCACCGAAGTGCTACCTGAGAAGGCGTCTTACCACCTTGTTCATCTCCTATTTTTTTCATTAAATCCAATAAAACCTCGATTTGGGAAAAGCGAGAATCAGTAAAGAACGCGCGACGAGGACCAGTCGGAGGATTCTCTTTGCTGTATTTTCCGCTTAATAAGCCTTGGCAAATAGGTGAATAGGCAACTAAAGTGGTGTTGTTCTCTTTACACGCTTCCATGACACCAGTCTTCTCAGGTTCTCGGTATAACAAAGAGTACTGCACTTGGTTGCTTGCTAAACATGAACCTCTCCCTTCAAAAAACTTCGCTGCCTTGTTAACCCGAGCAGCGTTAAAGTTGCTGACGCCAACAGCGTCACAGAGACCTTGCTCCCTGCACTGTGCCAATCCTTCAAGGTACGCGTCATTGGCAAAGGCATTAAGGAAGAACCCAGGCCAATGTTGCATGTAAAGGCCGACTTTTGAGACATCGAGCCTTCCTAAACTACTACGGCAGGCATCGACCAGGCTCGCAGGGGTCTGCTTCCACGGTAACGGGGCGAATTTTGTAGCGATCACCGGGGTGGTCTTTGAATCCCTCATAAACTGACCAATAAATTCTTCGGACTGGCCAAAGCCATAAACTTCAGCGGTATCAATGAAATCAAGGCCAGTAGCAAGCGCTGCGTCGTAAGCGGCTCTCGCTTTGGGGAGATCTTCTTTGGTCCAACCCCAATAGCCAGAACGGTCTCCCCATGACCACGCACCTAAACCCATCTCTGAGACTTGTAATCCAGATTTGCCTAGCTCTCTGCGCGCGGCTTTGACGGTGTTTTGGTTGGCTGTCTGGCCAGATGAAGAAGATGATGCAGAAACTCGCACCACAACGGCGCGAGAAGGCGGGGCCTGGACCCTAGATCTGGTAGATAACTTCATTTTAGTGGCAGAAATTTAAAGTTATCAAATAAAATGTGAATATAGTGGCTTCTAAAATTAATTTGTGGTTGTGACAAAACAAATCTGGACTGCTGCTCTGTATTTAAAAGCTGGCAATTTTCACGTTAATTCCACATTTATTGTAGTGCATATATATTTAGAAATCTATCGAAGCTCTGCAATGAGGTGGTTTTACTTTATCGCCGCTGTGAATCCCAACTTGATCAGATGAATCCTCAAAGCTTTAATGCACAATCTGCGTGAATTAGGACGCTACACAATGCTACCAACTATTTGGAAGTATGCTGCACCGCCGCCGCCCCTCCGATCCTTCTGCACTTCATCTAAAACAACAAAAAAATCCTCATCCTCGAAATCACCGCAGCCTGCCACCACCGCTGCCGCCCAGCCTTGTCCCCACCGTTATGCCATTATAGGAGGAGGCTTTGCAGGTGTTGCCGTAGCCTGGCATCTTATGAAACTTTCTACACCACAAAATCCGATCCAGATTGAGTTATTTGATGCTTATGGCCTTGGTGCTGGCGGATCTGGTGCAGCAGCCGGTTTGCTTCACCCATACACCCCTCGAGGAAAGCTTTTATGGCAAGGATTACCAGCTTTTCAAGCCTCTCTCGACCTTGTGAACGCTGCAGAAGAAGCTCATAATGTTTTAAATAATAAATTCGAGAATAAAACAAGAAAAAGAAAGCAGTTTGTTTGGCGGCATGGGCTTTTGAGACCAGCCAGAACGGCAAAACAGGCAAAGGATTTTTCAAGACACAGCACAAGTAAGAAAAACGACTTGGGCAGTAAAGACGAGAGCTCTTTAGTATGCGATGCAAGCAGTATAGAAACATATGAGGAATTAGTACGACTCGTCCCTGGTCTAGATCCCAAGCTATTGTTTCCTGATATTCATCTGAAGGAAGAAAGTAAAGCATCTGGACTGGCGACAACACCAACAGCCTCTGCAGGTTTTTTTGTCCAACAGGCAGTGGTCATCAATCCTCGTGGTTACTTAACAGCCTTGTGGGAAAGTTGCTTACTCCTCGCTCGAAGATCCTCCTCTCTAGCTTCTGCCCAGCTTCGCCAAGAGAGTATTCTTTCATTAGCTCAATTAGAAAGTCAAAGCGGTCGGTATGATGGGATTGTTGTCGCAGCAGGCGCAGCAGTAGATTCAATAGTTGAAACAAATGGTGTGCTTACTCTAGATCTATGTCAAGGATATACTCTAGATATGATACTAGAAAACAAAAGAGAAGAAGAAGGGGGACAATCGAAACAATCTTTATCTTATCCAGCAGGAGCACCTGGCCTCCTCGGATCACCATACATCTCACCTCAAGGCACGCATAATTTAGTAGTAGGGGCGACTCAACGTCATGAATGCGCTCTTGACGAGGCAGTTGCTGCCCTAGGGCCTGGAAGTCTTCAAGAGAAGGAAAATGAAGAATGGAAGGGAGCAGTTGAGGCGCTGGTGCCAGCTGCAGCTAAACTATGGCCTCCATTAGGCGTTGGGTTCTCGTCTTCCTCTGGTAGAGATGGTAAGAATTCTCTCCCAAATACGAAGACATGGCAAGTAGCTACTGTACGATCTGGTTATCGAGCTCTTCCGCAACGTACCGCTGAAGGTTCGATTCCCTATGCAGGAAAATTAGTTTATCCAATTACCGCTGTCGGCGAGGACAGGAGTACTAAAGAAAGAAAGCATAATTGGTGGGTTGTGGGTGGTCTTGGTGCACGTGGTTTAGTCTACCATGGCTGGTTGGGTAAAATAGTTGCTGCTGGGGTGGTGGAAGAAAGTGATGAACAGGTTCCAAAGGAGCTACGACGGTGGAGGAAGGAAGAAAACAAAAATAACATAGCAACTTAAGTAACCCACCCTGTTATTCATACATGTATTGAAGTTTGCGGTTTCTTTGCCTTGAAAGACTCTTTCGAAAGGAATCTCCCCCCCCCCCCCCCCCGCTCCCACCACTGGTCCTAGGGAAACGCATTTCATTGCTACATTTCAAGGCTTGGTTAATAATAATTCAATTTAACATACACGTTAGATATCTATGAACCACACGGATTATTAATACACGGTCGAGTTTCGTGTCTTTGTTCTATAAAACAAAGTCGTTATTGCTGCCGATGTCAATGCCACCCCCGCCAGCAGCACCACCTGCCTGGTTGTGGTTGTGTGTGTCTCGACATTAGCATTATTTATTCTTGCCCATATTTTCTCTACTACACCATTCCATGTAAACGCTTCTTCCTTTTGTTTTTGTTCTAATCGCTCTAATCTGGCATCTATAGATCTCAGAATTGCTGTATTCTCATCGACACTCTTGAATACGTAGCGGAGAGACAGCGAAAGAACCTCGTTGACTTCTTCTGGTGGAAGTCCCGCGAGGTCTAGCATAGCAGACGCAGCTTCTTCAGCATCATAAAACTCTGCTCCTGTGTGTTCTGTACCACCTTCCCCTACGTCTTCTTCTTCCTCTTCTTCTTGTGGTTCTGATGACAGTAACAAAGGCGGTACTTGTTCGATTGCGAGGCTCGGAATTCTGCCAAGGGCAGCTTCTAGAGCACCAGCTCGTTGTAGCTCATGTATTTCTTGGCAGCAAAAGCTCAGAAATTGACGTAAACTTTGCTGTGCAGCGGTTGCCATGAAGCTTTCTATGGTACTAGTTAGGCCCCATGGGCCAGTGGCTGTGACTAGTACAGTTGCGGTAATGGAACAGTCCCCTGTACCGCTCCCTCCACCGCCACTGCCATCTACGATATCTTCAATCAGTATAGTCGCTGTAGAGGTGAAATTACTCGCTCCTGGAATCTGTGGCACAGGCGTGCTTTCTACTTGAATACTTCCAGTAGGAAGTATGCTAAAACTCTGATTTTCTATAACATGAATGCAGTCGGCTTGAATCAAGTTGGCGATGAGCTGAGGTGCATTGACGGGTGTCCTAAAAGTGAGGTCGCGTTTTCTAGTGTGGTCCCAGGGAGGTACTTCAGCAGCATCGTCATTGTTTACTTGAGCATGGAAGCGCCGTAGAAAAGAGCTGTCTAAATAGACGAGCCTAAAAAATGCCTGCAAGGTGTGTGGGGGGACCGGAGGGGACGCGAGAGGCAAAACCGAGGAGTCAAAACATATATTTATTTGAAGCTAGAGAAATCGATGATGCTTCGCAGGTTTAAGAAGTGGTGTGGTATGTTTTAATGGATATTTCCTGGGGTATTGACTTCTCAATAGACTCACCTGTGCTGTACATTGATCGATAGAAATCAATTCTTGCACCTGCTTGACCATATTAGCAACGCCAGTAGGGCCAAGTATGCAGTTTCGAGTATGTTAATGGTGGATTTAGTTAGCAAAGAGCTTGACAATGCGCTTTGATGTCATGTATGCAAAACTATTTGCACTCCGTCCGACGGTCGTGCTTTCCTCTGGCTGCCTTTGTGGGGTTTAAGTTACTCAAATGCCGATGATCGGTAGCACATTGTCTATTTTCTGCCATGTAATAAAAAACAAAAGTTTAATTAGAGGCAATTTAGAGCATTTAGAATCGCCATGTCTTCCGCATTGGTTCAAATGTTATTTATCGTCGGGGCTCCCCGCCAGCTTAGCTCTCCTAGGCCCGTGTTTGGCGCTGCCAAAATCAGGAATATTAGGTACGATATATGCACATTGTCGCAATGGGTGTGACGTCAACTGTCTTGGGCATTGGGCTTACTCATCTTCTCTAGAACATCTTGGTTGTAGCCTTTTCTCTCGAGCTGGCCTCCTCTAATTGACTTTTATTACTTGCAGGAATCGCCGCATACATATGGCTGTCGCCGCTGATCTCCCCGTTGCTAACGACATCAGCACCAATAGTATTTTTTTCAGACCTATGAAGGCCACCGTTTCTGCGGTGAGAAAATATTTGCTTAGTGCTGGTGAGATAAAACAGGAAATACAAGTTCATTGATGCAGCAACATTACATTAACTGACTTTTCCTGAATCATTCACTAAAATAAGCTTTTATCTTAAAAATTCCAGGCTGGAGAGAGGCATGGGTGGATGGCGTTGCAGCAGAGATTACTAAACGCAACTTAAAAACATCAGTAGAGCAATGTGAAGCTGTGGTACGCTCTTTAAAGACTAATATTCATGCCTTTATTGCAGTGCAGTAGTACTTGAGGGCATCTTCTGCATGTATTTTAAATAAAACACCATTCTTTTTCTCTTCAATGTTTTTCTTGTTAATTTTTTCCCGACCACTGCCCTGATTCTCTCTGTTTCTCTTCAATATTCCCCCTCTATTTCAGATTAATTATTTGACCAGCTTGGGCATGTCGATCGCCGAAGTAGAAAACATGGTCTCGCTCAACAAACAAATCCTGGGTTCCAGCGTTGAAGACCTCAAATCAGTTGTTTCTTATCTCGAAAAAGACGGGGTTAGCAATCAAAAAACGATAAAAAAACTTTTAATGGCGAACCCTTATTTGTTGAGTTACAAGCCTTCCAGCGATGGAACATGCCTGGAGAAAGGTCTTGCGCGTGCTGCGCTGACGTTCGAAGACAGAAAAGAAGGTGTGAAGGTTGCAGGAATTGTACAATGGAGGGAAGGTACCACGTTTGGAGCATCCCCCGTTTCACCAGAGCCTCCTAAAAAGTTATAAACGTGATATATCGAGGGATTTCATCTGCATAGAAATTGAGTTTTCATATAGTTGTTCTAAGAATGAGCTTGGCATGCAATGTTATGGTGTAAGAGGATGTAGAAATGGCACTAGAAATACAGTAATTTATGGCCTCTGCCTGGGTCTTGATTGAATCCATCAATTCATATTGCGAACCAATGATGACGGGTTCGGAAGAGTAAAAGCGAAATTTTACCATGCATTGCTCACAATTTTAACTAGATAATTGTAATTGTATTGGGAATTGTACATAGAGAGCGCTGGCGTGCATCCTATCAGATTTGTTTGCATTCGGCATGAAAACAAATTGATAAAACTTCGCCAAAGCTCGCCGTCTCCCATACATTATTGGCATTGCTCTTTAAACATTGATGATATTATTATACTGATTATAACACAAGAGTTAGAAAAGTTTCGGACTGTTTAGCGGATAGTTAATTAGTCTCTGGAGGGCGTCATCCCAAAGAATTGGCTCCTTGTGGACACCTCTGGCTTCCTGAGGCGCTTTTTAAGAATGCCACAACCTAGGAGAGAACAAAGCCGGGACACTAGCGCCGATATAGCGGCTCGCATTGTCAATGGACCCGATCCTAACCGGGTAAGAATTTCGCAATTGTTTTTTGCATTGTGATTGCTGTTTTGAGACGCTCCGTATTAGATTTCGACCACAATACTCACACATCTCTCTTTCATGTCTGCAGTTTTATTGCCCTCATCTCGTGAGTATCTTTTGACAAGCGCTGCGGCATGGCCCTCAATCGGAAATTATCCTGCAGGCTCAAGATAAGCCTCCATTTCAAAAGCAATTCTTTATCTTATTGACCTGTTACAACTTGTTCTATCTTATTGCAGGGATGTAACCGTAGTTTCGCTGAGCTTTGGAGATTAAAGGTGCATTTTCGTGCTCCTCCTGATGTCCGCGGCTCGGGCAAGGAGAGAGGCCACGGCACAGAGCTTAAATTCTGCCCTAAATGCGGCAAAGAACTGAAACCAGGCAAACATCACGTAGGATGTTCTGCAGGAAAATCCGCTCCGCGACAAGCAGCCAAGCGGCAACGACAAATGTCATCCACCACCGAATCTGATTGGGTCTCACAAACTTCTACTGCTTCTCTAGGAGACGAACAAAGCGATAGCTGGGAGGATACAGTACGGCGGAGAGTTAGTAAAGTGCAACATCAACGCAGTTTAGATGAAGAAACTATCTCTAGACGTATCCCCCAAGGACAGTATGGCAGCAGCGGCGGCGGCGTGACGGGGGGCTCTGCTCAAGGCTTTGCACCTGTTGAGGATGTTCACTGCCGTGTGAATCGTATGCAGCAAATGCTTACTGAAGGTGATCACAACGCAGAGCTAGTATTTACAGCCAATACCATGGCAGATGTTGGTCTCATCCTCCGCCATGGAGTCGGCGGAGGCGGTGGTGATGATGCTGTAAATCGTGGAGATGGAACTGCCTCTCCTAGCCCTTCCCTTGCAAAATTGTTAGACAATGTCGACGCCCCTGTTGATTTGGTTTCCGCACCATTACTCCGAGTCCCATCTCCACCACCGTTACCTCCAGACTGGGATGCCACCAATCTCGGCGGCGGTGGTCATACCTCCCTTCTCTTTGATTTCGATCAATTCGATGCGAATCGTAGAACTACGCTTGATGGTCTTGCTGAACCTATTATGACAGTCACTTCTGCTATGAATCCCTTAGAGGTGTCCAACCCTAGCGATGATTATATTTGGCAAATTATGTTTGCCGGGGAGAACGAAATGCCAAGAAGAGTCACAGCACATCTGCATCATGTAGAGTCAGATGCAAATGATGATTTAATGTTGAAGTTATTAAATGATGAAGAGCATCACGAGCAACAACAACATGGTACCGTATATGATGAAGGAATTAAGTGGGTAGATCCAGCAATCGCAGCAGTAACAACAAATGTAGTGAGCGGCAATGCCGTTAACGCTGTTGAAGGTAATTTGAATAATGCTAATGGCAATGGGAATGGGAATGGTACCAATGGTCCTGGAAACGGATCAATGCAGCCACCACCATCCCGGTCCCCAATAGATCCAATATTATTAGGCCCAGATGGACTGGCGAATTTACCTCCTCCGCCGTCAGAAGCGCTGGCAGCAGCAGAGCACGCGCAGCAGCCTCAAACGATCACTGTGACGTATGTGGTACAACCAGGGAGTGGACCAGAGGGGTTGCCACAGTATTCTGTGAAGAGTATTAGGCCAGCAGTAGAGAATAGTGATGCAGTGGCGGTGGCTGGTGCACCTGAGCAACTGGAGCAACAGCAATAAGACTACCTATCCTAGCAATTCTCAGCTTCACAGCACTCCAGTGCACTACCATATATATTGTATATATACATTGTTTATAGAGAGCCGAGCGATTTCTGTATCTGAACGAGATTTTCCTCTAGATTAACTACTCACTCGCTCAATGAATTCATTTAGCGCTGCTTCAAAGAAGTCATATCACTATTTGAACCCATTTTTTCATTCAGATATCTATTTGACTTGGCATCTGCTTGTGTTTAATGCACATCTGCTACATGCCAGAGAGATTTAAAGCTTTTCGTATTTCCCCCTCCTTTTTCTTTTCCTTTTCTTCCCTGTTTGTTTGTCCCTTCCAGGTGTCCCTTTCCTACTTTCCTCTTTTTTTATTTTTGCGCTTTGTCCTTTTTGCTTATAATTTTTGTTGCTACTACGAATCCTACTAGGGATAACATGCATAGGTGAAGAGGGGGGAGAGAGGCTAACACATGCGAGAGATTAGATATTTTTTTTGCCCCTGTATTTTCCTTTCTGGATTGAATAAAAGGCCTCTCGCTTCTCGCTTCTTTTACTTTCTCTTTATCTTCTCCTCTCCTTTCTTTCGCGCCTCAGCTTTAGATACTAACGATTTTTCAAATTTAAAGCCATAGGACTCCCATGTGAGTTCCTACCCATGTAATATATACAGAATTCTTACATTCAGAATAACTAATTTGGCTTGAAAGTATCTTATCCCAAGGTGGTAGGATTATTACTTTTCCAACAGTGCCGATAAATTTGGAAAGTCTCTACGAAGTCGAACTTCAAACTGTGTATTCAAAGCATCTTCTGTATTCTTCATCATTTCATCGTTTATGTGTTCTAATGCTTCGGTGCTATACCGCTGCCTTTGGCTGTCTTCTTCTTTGCCTTTAACAGTGGCCGCTGTTTTTATTTTTTGTTCTGAGTCGGAGCCCAAAGTCAGCCCAGAAAGCTGCTTGTGTAGAGAATGATCACCTAGAACAACACTACTGGAATTCTCCACTTTCAAGGCAATTAATAAGCTATTCTGTATATTGTGTTTTAGCTGCTCAACTTGCTCAAAAGTCAACAAACTTTCTTCTTTTTTAAGCTGCACGATAGAGAGTATTTCAAGAGCGGTCTGTAGAGACCGCACAGTACCGCGTTTCTGCAGCATTTCAACAGCTTCATTCCAATTTTCAGAAGCTATATACTGTGCTGCAGCTCTCTCAAAATCGCCTCTTCCTTCCAATTGTGAGGCATACACCTGCCTCGTTTCAAGAACAAGAGGATGTCGAGGAGGCAATTTTGCAGCAGCAAGGGAAGCAGCTTCCCTCACCATTCCAGCACGTGTATACACTTTACATGCTGCAACTGGATCCCCTATACTTGTCAAATGCAAAACAGCGAGATGAGGTTCCCCTCTTTCTTCCAGAAGAAAAGCATACGCCCGGCTCGCGGCCTCCCAAGCCCCCCTTCCTGCAGCAGCAGAGAAGCTCACAAAATCTGCAGTCAAGGCGTCATTTTCTACTAAAACCTTAATGGCAGAACCGATATCGCCAGCCCAAAGGGAGACTGCAGCAGCACGTTGGGCGAGGACTCGAGCTGCAGCTGGGCGCTGTGGGGAACCAGAGAGGAGCGATTCTGAAGCGTGCCGCAAAGCAGGCATAGCAGCTAGAGGATCGACGATACAGCCAAGCGCAGAGAAATAATCGGATTGAGACTCTTCACGATGATTACCAGTAGTTTTATCAGCTGCAGCTACTTGGGCAGTGAGTGCCAAAAGTACAGCATCAAGAGAGGCTTGATCATGAAGAGTCTCTGCTCTCGGTAAAGAGGGTGGCAATAAACCTTTAGAACCAAGAGAAACTTGATGTGCTGCTAAAGAAGTAGCAGCAGTAATAGCACTAGCACTAGTAGCAGTAGCTCCAGCGCTTTTAGTTGTCTTCACATTTGAGGAGGACGAGGAAATTTTTGCTGCGGTTGGACTTGGCAATGCAGCAACACTTTTTGTTGAATGTTCCTGGGCTATTCCTTCGCTGATCTCGTGTAAAGGTGGAGGTGTTGGAGGGATATTATCTTCCTCTTCTTCATTTCCTACACTATTACTAAGCCCACCACTTGCTCTGTCTTCTGCTGCTCCTAATGCGTTCTCCTGATCCTCTCGTTTTCCTTGTTGTTTCCTCATCACCGTTGCTAAATCCCATTTTCTGACAGATTGATCTTCCGAGCCCGAAAATAACACTACACGCGTGTCTTTTTTATGCTCCAAAGATGATACGAAGGCAATCCATTCTAAGCTGACTACAGGGCCTGCATGACCTCGCAACAAAGTAACGAGTGAAATGTTGTTTTCATGCTTCTCATTTTCATTTTCTTCCTTTCTTCCTTCTTCTTGTTGAGCATCAGGAGTTAAATTGCAGCCCCAGATCTGTATGGTGCCATCTTGAAGACCAACAGCAGCATAAAGTGCTAAAGAAGTATGGCAAGTGCTACTTTCCGTTGAGACTAACGCCATGCTCGTTACCATAGACGCTGCCTCGGCTTTGCCTCGCTTTCCTCCTGCTCCTGCCAACTTGGTAGATATTGGAACTTTAAGGCGAGAACGAGACATATCTGCAAGTTGCAGAGTTTGATCTGTATGCAATGAAGCATAGAAAGCTTCATACACTGCTACATGAGTTACCGCTGCGTGTTTGTTTTCTTCACCCAGCTGCTGCTGCTTTTCTAGTTGCCCAGCAACACTACCATTTTCAAGGCAGCTGCCTTGTTCTATTCTAAATATACGTCCATCTACGCAACCTATGACTGTATCCACACTAATATAACCAGGCCCGAGACAGGTAGGAGCATAGATTCCCTTCCCTTTGGAATCTAAATGTGGAATAAGAAAAGGAAGAGGGTGACCAAGTTCAGTTCTTGGTGTCACAGCCGCTCCGTGCTGTTGTTGCTGTTTTACTGGTCCAGGAAACAGGTCAGCAAGAGACGATTCAGGCCAAGAATTCCATTGAAAAAGCAAACCATCTGAAGATAAGGTCAATAAACGATATGATTTGCTGTTACTCTTCAATTTTGTTAGTGTCGCTTCATTTTTTTCTTCCTCGTCTTTGGTATTTTTTTCTACATTTTTATTTTCTTCTTCAATTTCATTGGAAGAAAGAATCCACGCGATATGCGATATTTCAGCTTTGTGCTTCGTCATGGCTACTATAGCCGTCCCCTTTCCACAATGAACAAGCCCTAGTGAACCATCACTGCACCCAAAGGCAAGAATATTACCTTCAGAAGGGTGCCAGAGCACAGTAGTGACAGGTGCAGGAATGCCTTGCCAAATCAACGTGCTCACTTGAGTATCTAATTGTATAGCAGGGATAAATGGAACACAAAGGCCATCATCAGTGGTGGTGGTGGTGTTCTCGTTTTCTGTCTCCGACGTGTGTGAGCTTTGCTGGAAAGAAAGAATACGGATTGATCCATCGCCGCAGCCCATTGCCAGCTTTGGCAGCATAAGAGGCAATGATATACTAGAGTTGACCTGAATATCAAGTTTTCGAGGAGATATTGAGAGAGCTTGGGGAAAAGAACCCAGCCCAGTTATGCTTCCTACGAGCTCAGTGCGCTGCCAAGATGTTCTCCCTGCTTCGTATGCTGCCCTCATCGCATCCATATTTCCAACTACAGCAGCAGATTCAGAAAATGAAGAAGATTTTTCTTCTGCCTTGAGATGCATAAAATTTCGATGCAATCGAGGCACAGGTGCCCACCATGCCAAAGCAGCTCTATCCATCCCTATAGTTAAAATACGCACCCCTGGCTCCTCTCTACTCAGATCAAGCATACAACGGACAGAAAATACCGTCCTACTATGGCCACCAGGAAGTCTCACAGGCGATTCCTCTCCTGCTTCTATTTTTGCAGGGCGACTGCTGTTGCTGCTGTAGTTATTGCTATTAGAACCGCAGCACGGGAGCAATACTCTGCGAGCTAATAGACCCCCTCCATAACCACTTGTGATCATCCACACATCTATAGTTCCATTACGACTTTGTCGACGTACAGCTGGGGCTGGCAGCCAGTCGGCTGACAACCACAACCGATGGCGCTGACCTTGTGCCAAGTTTCCTGGAGGCTTGGGGAGCTGTAGGGTAGTGACAAGCGCTATTTCTCTGCCTTCGCCTAGAGGAGAAGATGGTGTATCACCACTTTCAGTAGAATTTATACTAAAATCACACGCACCACCTCCAATTGATCGCGTTTCGTAGATTTTTATTCGCTCTCCCGGAGCGGCAGAAACAAGCAACTCTAAACATTTCGGAAGCTGCTGCTGCTGCTGCTGCTGCTGCTGCTGCTGTTCTTCTCCTTCACCTTCTTCTTCTATGCTTGTAGTTTCTATATCTTCTATACCTAGATGGGACCAACGTAGACAGTGTACTTCTACATTATGGGAGCGCAGCACAGATAGAGTAACCCCTTGCGCCCAATCAATAAATGCCACCTCGCCATTGGCACAGCCCACAGCAACAACGCTGTGCTCTGGTTTAGGAGAGCAAGCTAGACAGGTGACACTACTCCCCTGATGGCATTTTTCTAATCTTTGCATTCTTTCTGGAGAGGTAGCTACGTTCCAAATAAAGAGATTGCCAGCTGTATCTCCGACGATAGCTACTCGGCTTGTTGCTGCTATGGCCTTCACCTCTGCTGGGCGTTTGCCGAGGGATCGTCGACAAGAAAAGGTGCCTTGGTGGATATTTGTACAGATCCATAGACGCACGTTTTTATCAGAAGATGCACTGACTATCCACAGAGCAGTAGGGTCGTCCTCATCGTGAACGAATGCTACTGCAGTGGTCCTGTGAAGAGAGGGAAAGAGAGCAAAAAGCGGCACCAGCGGGAGAAAGATGAGACAATTGGTCAGCTTTATTTCTTCAGAATGGCAGTACATGGTACTATATTAATCAAACAAAATGCCTAAAATATCAATTTTTTGAACCAACATACCTATTAGAGTGTCCTTTGAGCACATCGCATACGTGAGTGCCTCCAGAATTCAAAACAACGATGGAATTGTGAGCACAATATGCATGCAATCCAGGACCCACATCTGCTAGATGGGATGCATACCTACAGGTTAATGTACGTGATATTAAATATTATATGACAATGAGGTGAATTTTGCAATATTGACAATGTGATCAATTTAATCATACCAATTTGGGCTGGGAGGTAAAATTACCGTTCCCATAGCGATACTGATTGCATCAACAGCACATATGCATTTTTGATATGCAAACAAGATGAATAAATAGCTCTCTAGCTAATATTTTCCTGTGAATTTGGCCTCCAACTTAAATTAAAGTTTTGAGAGCATGCACAGCATAAGCTATAAAACCTGCGATTACCTGCACAGAAGCCTATTATCTATAATCAAACATATGCATCGATGAGTAGAGCGCCAGAAGCAAGCGGTATAGCACCTAGCGATGGCTGGTATGGCGGTGGCAATGGAGATACAGCACCAAGGACTGAAATTAGCGTTGTGAACCACCTTGCTCCTGGAGACGAGGTTGCAAGTGGATATCGTAATTTAGTTCAGCAACACAATTTTGTTCGAGGAGCTGGGGGAGGATATACTGAGGGTGAGTGAATTCTAGATCAATTTTCTCGTTCATTTAATTTTTAAAAATAACCAACTAAATTATCAAAACTTCCTGCAATTTTTAGGAGGTCCTCCTAATTATCAAAACTATGCTGAAGATGGAGACCCTGCAGCTCCAAATACCCCCCTTTCTTTGTGTCATTGCGGGCAGCCATGCACTCGGCTCATGTCGCACTCCGCACGGAACCCAAATAGATGGTTTTTAAAATGCCCTAAATATAAAGACGATGCCACCCAGTGTAAGTACTTCGTATGGGAAGATGAGTTGGGGAGTAAAAGCCCTTTGCCTCCACCTGCAGCTCGCCGTAGGGTGGATAATACTGCTGCAGCTGGCATAGGCGGCGGTTATGCCGCTCCTTATGCGGCTCCTGCACCTTATAGATCTGCCCCACCTGCCGCTGTTGCTGCGCCTGGTGGCCCTCAAGAAGATGGCAGCCAATTGCCCCCTCGAGATCGTAGTAACGATGAATGCTTTCATTGCGGTGGTAAAGGTCATTGGAGTTCGGAATGCACAGTGCCAAAAGGGGGAACAGTAGGCGGGCCTAGTGCTGGTGGTTTTGGCAGTGCTATTCCTATTGCAACTGCCTCCGGTGGTGGTGGAGGAGAAGGAGGAGGAGGAACAAATACTTCTTTTGCTTGTTTCAAGTGCGGACAAGAAGGACATTACGCCCGTGATTGTCCAAACCAGACGGCAGCAGGTGGTGGAGGTGGTGGTGGGTATAGTAGCCAACAACCTGCAGGCGGCGGTCGCGCAGGCACCTGTTTCAAATGCGGAGAAGAGGGGCACTGGTCTCCTGATTGTCCCAATCAAGGTGCTCCACGTGGAAATACAGGCGGTGCCTATGGTGGTAGCAGCTATGGTGCAGGCAGTGGTGGCGGCGCTTCGAGAGGGGGAACTTGCTTTAAGTGTGGAGAAGAAGGCCATTGGTCAAGAGATTGCCCTAATCAATCAGGTGGGGGAGGCGGTGGTATTGGTGGTGGTGGTCTGAAACGTAGATTTGAAGGCGGTGCTGGATACGATACCAACAATGCGTATGGAGGCGGAGGTGGTGGTTACAGAGGTGGTAGCTATGGAGGAACTAGTTACGGAGGCGGAGGCAGTGGCGGAGGGGCAGGAGGTTGTTTTAAATGCGGTGGGACTGGACATTGGTCTAGAGACTGTCCTAATAAGTAGATGAGATCACAAAAATGAGTGCTTGCATGGAGATAAAGCCTGTTTGTTTTTACAGCAACGACAATTATGAAAAATCAAATTTTAAGAAAGCAAAAAGAGAGTTATCGAGCGAAATGAAAGGACAGTAGTCTTAAGACGTACTTTCTAGCTATTATTCCACCTTACTACAGGTATATTTGTTGTTCAATGCCCTTTTAGCTGTGAGAAAAATAATAAAAATGTATTTCCCCCATAATTATTTATAGAAGCCGCCCTCTTTTATCATCAAACACCGCCTTGGCTTTCTCCTTATAAAACGAATTCAGTGCATGTTCAGGATCTCTCATTGGATCTATAGCATTTGGATTAAACCCTCTAACTTCACCCTTTTCATCAATTTCAGGCTCTAACTGTGCTTGTTGTAAGTACTCAAAATGGATTGCAGGAGAGACGTTCAAGCCATAGCGGAAAGACTGGCCTGTATTTTCAAATACTCTATCACCCCCATATTCTCTGCAGTGACGTATTAATGGAGCCCATTTCCGGCGATTTGAGGCTGCGTAGGGGTTTGGGGGAGGCTTTTCTTCTTTAAGACTTCCATCTGGCCACCGGAAACGGCGGGGGCCGTGCTCTCTCACCCTGTTATATTTGTAAAAAAATCAGTTTTAGGGAGGTATATAAAGCAAGATTTACTTTTATAGATCTAAATATGGTAGATTAGTTGTGGGTGATAGAATTAATCTCGTACCTTTTGCTATAAGCGTCATGCAATTTCTTTGACGCTGCGGAAAAATGTTCCTCGGCCACTGCCCTAGTTGGCTCCTCCTGCGTTTTTGCAAAAAGGAGATCGATTTCATGTTGGAAATATATTATTGATAGTCGTTGAGCCCTACTTTATGCGACATCAAGCTTCTTACCTGTCTTGTTTGTTGGCCAGAAGTTGCATCGAGCTTTAATTTAACAAGTTGTCCCCCAGAATATTGACATCCAGGCGTCGGCACTGTCGCTACAGGTTTTAGACTACTAAAGGATATATCGTGACCGGGGCCTTGCACGTATTCGCGTAGTTTAGGCATTTTTCAATCCTTGGTTTGATTTCAATGGCTGATCTTTTGCAACCCGCGCAAAGCCTTCTATTTTAATTATATGATAAGATGCATTTCTAAGACGTCCACAACAAATATTAGAGAAATTGTTGGATGCCGATCAAGCCACTAACAGCAAAGTCAAACATGCAATTGGAAAGAAGTGAAATGAAACAGCCAACCAAAATCAGGAGACACAAAGGGCTGAAACGGACAGGCTTAAGGCTCTTCAAGCCCTGTGTCCAGTCTAATTAAGCCTTGATAAATTTTCAAAATTCTTCATCATTATAATCAAGGCACTGTTTAAAGACTCTATGGCAGAAACTGTCTTCAAATTACCAAATTACATGCCAGTTTAAATCATATGTTCTAATACAATTTATACTTCTCTATCTTCCGTTTCTGACATTACATTTATCTAATAAGTACTTATACATATATACCGAAACGAAATATGCAGCCAAGGACAGGAAAGCACCTTCCTCTCCCAGGTAGGCGAAATGTATAGATGGCCAATGCTGTGAACAGTTTCTTGAGCGTTAGGTTCAACCAGCCACTGCCCGTTACGCTCGCGAGTTTATACAAATCCATCTATTTCAGGATTAATTGACAGTTGTCTCATTATACTCGCACTGTAGGTAACGGAGGTCACTCAACTTCACCTGACCAGCTCCCTCATGCCCCGTTCGAGCTAGGCTCACCACCTGTAAGTCTTTATTTCTCCTCTTAGAGAAGATTGAACCACCTAAAGCTTTCCTGCTTACTTTTTATCATAGACTCGACATTTTTTGATCAAAATTACGCGCTTGTCATCATTAAAATACTTGATTTTTCATTGCAGGAAATGAATAATGGCGGTCTTCCACCGGTACCGCCACCCGGGCCCCCTCCTTTGCAAGATATGTCCCCAAACGTCCCTCTCCTTTCTCTATCCCAATACCCATCGCCTGGAACCAAAATTCTTGGCTCTCCTTCCAGCGTAGCCCGTCCTCTTAGTTTCACTGCAGCTCTTCCTGCCACTGCCGGTGGATTTTCATTGCAAAATCTCACCACTACCACTACCAACAAGAACAATACCTTTAAAGGTAATCATTCTAAAGTTGAGGATGATGGTATTTCTCCGTTACTTTACCGTATTGCACCACCTCCTGGATGCCCCTGGCTTGCTGAATTTGGTGAGCTTGCTGATCTTTCAAAATTAGGATCTTTGCCTTCAGAAGACGATATTTTGTTGAAATTTGCCGAGAATACTGAAGAAGAAATAATATCAGGCAGTGAATTATTTCAGAACCCGCAGAAGCTGCAACAGCAAGACCATTACCTCAATCAACCACGCTCCTATTTTCCACTTGAACAGCAACCTACCCAGTATCAAAAGCAACACCAAATGTGGGTACCTCATCAATCGTATGAAGGGGACTTTGCTGGAACCCCAACCCCTCTTTTTACCCCGATCAACGACCGGCTGCCCCAAGAAGACCAACAGAAATACCATTTGCACCCTAGCTCTTTACATCCTGGACGCCAAGATGCTGGTAATTACCCCCCATCTTCTTCCTCTTCGTTTTATCTTGGCAATTTACCACCTGGGTCCGCAGCAACAGCAGCTTATTATTCTCTGTCAAAGCGCCGGGCAGAATCTGATCTTGGACCTGTAGCAGCACCAACTTCCTCGGTAGCTGTATCAAGAGCCCAAAATAATAAACAACAACGGCAAAATGGCAGCTATTCTGGTTACTATACTACAACTCTTCCACTTAGGGGGCAACAGCAGCAGCCCCGCAGCGCGAAGTATAACAGCAGCACCCGCACTACCAACATTAATAAAAACAAAAGAACACACCTTAGCTTGTCAGCACTCCCTGATGACTTTCAATCTGACGATCCAGGTGCCAATACAGGCAAAACATACCGAGGAGTGAGTAGACACCGTTTAACTCAGCGTTGGGAAGCTTCCCTCTGGCTGAATGGTCGGCAATTGTACTTGGGTGGTTTTGATGCTCAAATTGACGCTGCAAAAGCGTACGATCTAGCTGCATTAGCATGTAAAGGCAGCGATGCAATTATCAATTTCCCTGCAGAGGAGTATGATTGGCAGTTACGGGAGATTGCGGGCTTTTCTAGAGAGGAGGTGGTGGCATATGTTAGAAGGAGGAGTGCAGCGTTTAGTAGAGGAAAATCTAAATATAGAGGGGTTTCAGGGCACAATGGAAGGTGGGAAGCTAGAATTGGATCATTCAGTGGCAGGAAGAATGTAAGTTTTAGAGATAATTTCGAAAAATTAAATCAATTCTTCTTTTGGGTGGCACTCAGCGGGCGGAATTGTAGTGGTCCATATTAAAAATCTTACCGTTTATTCATATTCATAGGTATCATTTGGTGTTTTTGAGACCGAAGAATGCGCGGGAAGGCAATATGACAGAGCCCTTATCTTGGAGAAAGGGCGGTCAGGTAAGGCATAACGGGTTTAAATACATCAAGGGCCACCACTTTTATTCTTTATTACTCTGCGCACTCGTGTTCCACATTTTGTTTCCCTTGACTATCCTGCAGCAAAAACGAACTTTCCCCTTCGCGACTATGAAGCTGAAGTAGAAATCTACAAAGTGTACATGGCCCGTACGTGTGGTCAGCTTCCTAGAGGCTCTACTGCCGTGATAAGAGAGGTTGAAGCTTATACTTTACCGAGAAACAGGGTGGCGACGGCAGACGAAAAGAAGAGATCAGCTATTATTTATGGAGAATCTCTGAGACAAGCTCTCGAAGGGCAGTGATCAAGATATTGATGGGTGATATAAAATGAGCGAAAGCAATAATGAGTGGCCTTTAAAAAAATAAAGAAGCACAGCAGCAGGGCCCCAGGGCGGTTGAACTTGACAAAAAAAGTAACCAATGTCTTATTTTGTGACTAGCATTGATTTTTTTAACGAAGCAAATTTTGCATACTTGAGTATATTATTTATAAAGAGCTACTGGGTTGCTTTATATAGCATGAAGCTCCAGGTTTTAAATTCGCTTGGGAAATTATTCACTATAGATTTCGAAGATGAGAGCACTGTAAGCATGAGAAACCTGCAGAAAGTTACTGGAATATGTGTACATTGATACTCGATCCAAAAGTCTAGTATCTCACTTCTATTTACACTTATTTGAATTTTTAGTTGGAGCTACTCCGAATGGCGGTTGCCTCGGCTCTCTCTTTGCCTTTGGCTAGCTCTCCTGAAGAGCTCGCTCGCTTGAAGCTAGTGAAATCAGGGTTGGCATTAGTAGATGATGCATCAGTTAAGCTACTTAAAGATGGAGGTAAGAAGCAGACTGGCTTGACTTTAAATAAAAAGACGCCAAAATCCCTGAAATTTTTACAATTTTTTCTTATAACGAAATTGGGGAGTTAATTTGTGTCTTCTTCTTCTTCTTCTATATATATTAGATACACTATTAGCAGCAGTGGCCCCTCGACCGCCACCTCAAAAGATTCGCGATTTTATCAATGGTGAAAGAGAGCCAGAAGATGAAGCAGAATTACTTTTGAAAATCCAACTACCACCCACCGCTTCTCAATTTCAAAAGGGCCTCGTTCTCTTTTTCAAAGACACTCTTCACATTCCTGAGCCAATCTTAGCATTAATCATCAGAATAGGCTGGAAAATATGGCTGAGTCTTACAGCATGGATGATGATTGCGAGAATAGCAGCGGATTATGAACTAGGACCGCCTCTAATAGTGGGCACATGTTTTGCTTTGATAGCCATCGTCGGGTTTTCTCAGAGAACAGAGGGGAGTTTAAGTGCGTATTCGATATTTAATCCGAATTTGCAGCGGTTGCCAGGGCAACTGACTGCTGAACATATGGATGGACAAGTGCGCCGTGGCCAAATGTAAGATGTAAGTAAATAATTTTTGATCAGATGGAACTTACTATTAAAAAAAAAGGGGAGGAAACGCCCTTGCCGGTGGCACTCAAGGAAAAGTCTAATATTTCTCGGTCTGTGGTTTTATTTGTCATTATTTCCAAGTTGGGGGTGTTGAAAAACACCAGCCCAGTGTTTCTCCCTAACAGGAACAGAAAACAAAGGGCAGAAATAGGAATAGAATCCAACGATTCTGGAATATAATTCAAATCATAAGACAAAAAAGCGTGGAACTTATTTCGATATAGCTACAGCAGCAAACTCTTCGATGATCTTGAAACCTGAATAGGCGTGGAAAAAGGGACGGGGGGCACACACAAACGACCAAGGGGAGGCAACGCAATTAAAAAAGCAATCATTGACCAGATACACTTGGTTTTCGTTTTACCTATCATCCGAGGCGGGATCCCATGCACATTACTTTTCAATTATTAAAGTTATTTATTTCATCTTCACTGTCGAAATACTACTTAAGCCTGACCGACCATTCTGATCTCCAAAACAACCCCCACAGCCAAAAAATTTCCGGTCTGTAATAAAGGAAGAAAATGGGGAAGGAAGCAAACAAAGCGAAACATAGTACGCACCCAAAAACATATCGTTGCTTGCATTTCAGCTAGATTTAACCAAACCAATAGCCTACAGCGTAGAAAGGAAAAGGAAGACGAAGTAGAAACCAATATATAACCAATTTATTTGTAGTTGCAACAAAACCCGAATATTGTAGAACACCTAGAAACTTTAGAAACAGGGTGCAGGCCAATGCTGTAGGTCGTCCATGGGCTAAAACTTTACTAAAACGTTTCTAAATGCATCTCTTTAAACGCTTCTTTCTTAAGCCGTTTCTGTAGTAGCAAACATTTTCTTTTCAAACGTTATCTCATAGTAAATACCTCGTTAGCTCTTCTTTCAGAACCTAGAACATCTCCCGCAAGCCATCAAAAGTTAGGAACCCAAAACCAACACCAAAAGTAAAAAGAAACACGTCTGTTTCTTGTGAATGACTTAATAGAGAGCAAAACCAGCAAAGGTAGATGGTACATAGCATACACAAAACCACAACGCTCGCAAAACTATCATATAATTAGACTTGTAATCTGGACTTCATGGCTCGACAGAACGAGGCATGGACGGAATCTGGTAGTGGAACTGAGAAGTAACTCAACTTCAACGGAGTATGGCAACCAAGTCGTGGAGAACTTGGGTTTGAATTGCTCAGCTGACAGAATGAAACGTGGAACCCTAAACACGGCCTAGCTGAAACCAGAAATAACCTTATTTCTGCAAAGATATGACCAAATAAGAGGTCCAAGGTTAATACCGCGTCGGACAAGACTAACAAAGGTCCGAGGGAGGGCCCACGACGGTCGACGGTCAAGCGTGCGTGGTCAAGCATTTACACAAGGGTTTCGTCAAAAGCTCACCTCAATACACAACCCAATTGGCTAGGTCACTTTACTACACTGCAAAGTTCATACTATATACGACAACGGAGACGGAAACCTGGGCATGACAGCCCAACACGGTAATCGCATTTTCAATTTGAAAACTCATTCAAAAACTTAGCCACTACAGGCAAATCTGTTTCTTACTGAACTTGAAACTGACACCGCAACACTATAGCTGCGGCGGGCCTCATTGTTGCACTGCGCAAACAATGAAAGACAGCGGTTCAGAGCTTGGAGCTTCGATTTAAACCCTCGAAACTTCGATCGAGCCCCTCCTTCCGGGTCAAAAAAGCCGTTCATTTGAGAGCGTTACAGTTAGTTCGGTTAAGGTACAACAGAATATACGCTCTCCAGCCAGTAATCCAGAGAGCAGAATATTATGATAAAAGACATCATTATTTTAAGAAGAAAATATATATCCAAGGTCTAGAAAAGAAAAAGAAAACTACCTCCGCTGCTCCTCTCTCAACTTCCTCCATGGCCATTACGCTGCCGGAGATAATTTTGGCTTCATCTCCATTCCAATCAAGCTTGTCTTCTTTCCAGCCCTATTTCTACTCTTTCCACGTCCACTTTCTTCTAAATTTCTCAAATAGGCTTCATTGATATCTCCCGTGACGTATTTTCCAGTAAAACACGAATCATCAAAATTTTGAATTGTGGGATTTAATTCCTTCCCCACCCCTATAAGATCCTCTACAGACTGGTACACAAGACCGTCTGCTCCCAGGGTAGTGCAAATCTCGTCTTCTGTAAGTCCATGAGCTACAAATTCTTGGCGGGAAGGCATATCAACTCCGTACACATTTGGGTAGCGGACAGGGGGTGCAGAACTTGCTAGATACACTTTAGCTGCACCAGCTTTACGTACCATGTCTACAATTTGACTCATCGTAGTACCGCGGACAATGGAATCATCTACAAGCAATACGTTTTTACCCGAAAGCACAGCAGGCATAGCATTTAATTTACGTCGGACGCTCATCTCACGCAGACGTTGGTCGGGCATGATAAATGTACGTCCTACGTACCTATTTTTAACCAAACCTTCACGATACGGTAATTGTAATTCAGACGAAATTTGGATAGCAGCAGGACGGGAGCCGTCAGGAACAGGGCATACTAAATCAATATCCCATCCAGTTTGTTTAATTCTTTTGGCAAGACGAGTACCCAGTCCCAATTGGAAACTGTACACAGGAATGTTGTTTAGTACAGAATCAGGGCGAGCTAAATAAATATACTCGAAAATACAAGGAGTGGTACTCTTTGCAGGAGCACACTCTCTCGTCACCAGTTTGCCTTCTTCGGTAATCACAATCATCTCACCAGGTTGAACGTCCCTGACACGTGTAAAGCCAATGGGACCAAATGCGCAATCTTCAGAAGCAACACACCATTCTTCACCACGAGGACCATCACGGCGACCTAATACCAAGGGACGAATGCCATGAGGATCCCTAAAGGCTACCAGGCCGACGCCTTTTACCAGGCAAATACACGAATATGCCCCCTGTAATAATGCCATGGTATTTTCACCTGCTTCGAACAGCATATCCATTTTTTTGCGATTAGGGTCACAGGATGTATCACTAAGGCAGCGTTGATGAGCCCTGTGGATTTCGTCAGCAAGAACATTCAGCAGAACTTCAGAGTCGGAGGTCGTGCGGAGATGGCGATTAAAAAAAGAAGTAGAGGAAATAAGTAATTGACGAAGCTGGTCCGTATTTGTTAAATTTCCGTTGTGGATAAGGTAGATACCCAAGGGGGAATTAACGAAAAATGGCTGGGCTTCTTGTGCAGAGGAAGAACCAGCAGTAGGGTAGCGAACATGGCCAATTCCTACAGAGCCTTGGAGTTTATCCATGACAGCAGAGTTATCAAAGACATCTTTGACGAGACCATTGGCTTTGTGTTCGTAGAATTTAGCCCAGTCGGTTGTGACGATACCGGCGGAATCTTGGCCACGGTGCTGTAACATGAGAAGGGCTTCGTAAACTTCAACGTTGGCTTCACCTTCAGTTTTGTAGACACCGACGATACCACACATCTTGGTAGGTGATCTGCTAGTGAGAAAGGGAAAAAGGAGAGGGTTACTTACGAAAATTGTAAATAGTATAGAGGCGGTAAGGTAAAGAGGCGGCGGCAGAAGGCTTTATCAATAACGATGATTGAGCATTTGGCCATAGATGCAAGCGCAGCTTGCCCCACTAATGGCTGTCAAACTATACGAAGCAGTTGCAGAGCTCCAAGCCCTTCAGAAACAAGTATAAGTATGTGCATGCTACTTTGAAATCCAAGAGGAGAACTCTTACCTGGTAGTTGGGGTGCTTGTGTTGGCAATGGCGCGATGAGCAGCAATACGCAATGGTGCTCCCTTCGAAATGCTAGCAACGGAGCGTGTAACACTGGAAGTTCCTAGTCTGGAGGCATGGCGGAGTGACAGTTCCGTGCTGGTGGCAGCAGCGCGTACCCTGCCACCTGGGAGCCTGACAACGCTCCCAGTGTCAACATTAAATGTTGATTTCATCATCTGATCAATTAAAATAAAATAAAATACCTAATTCGTTGAGAAAAAGATGTTTTCAATTCGAAATTTTAAACTGCAACCTTGACCTTGCGGGATTAGGAGGACTTCGTCTCTGCTTAAACCACAACCCTTATCAAGATGAATATGGCAAGCTGTTGTGTGGGCCGAGCAGGAGCCTATAGGCGTCAGAATTGCCGGCGGTGTTGGGCTGCAGCCTTTCTGCAGCTTTCCAGCCTTTCCAGCATTTTTGCAAGCATTTATTAGTGAGTGGAATCCTCCAGGGCATAAAATCTTAATTTGGTTATCATACGACCACCCGAAACTTTTTGTTGGTGCAGCACTGTGTCCCCGAGCTCAACCTCTTTGTTAAATTTATCGTCACAAAAAGAGATCGCAGGGTATTTGAAACTTGGCACACAGGCTTAGGATGTGCGGCCCAATGGGTACGTCTGTTCGATTATATACTTATTGCTTGGTCTATCAAAATGGCGCAGGACAAGAAGAATGCACCTATCTCGCTCTTTCAAATTTTTTTCTGTCAACCAACCTTCTCGCCGTCAATTCCTGGCACCACCTTGCTTATAATTTTCCTTGTATCCTTCTTTGCTTCTTGCAGTTTCCATGGCTTTGCTTGGCCTTAGTATGTTTGCGGTCTTCTTCTTATCACTTTTAGCTACACTAATTAGCCACGATTATCCGTACGTCTCTTGTTTAATCCCTTTGAAAATCACACTATTGCATTTTCTCTCTCGCTCGTTGGCCCAGTATTTTACTCGATTTTGTCCCACCTTCTCACAAATTTTCCATTGATCTTTTATGTAACTATACATACAGGTACGCAGGAGAATGGTTTGAAGTAAAAGGCGAGCCAGGGCATCCTCCTCCACCGCTGCATGAACAGAGGGAAGGTGCGGTCGCTGCTCTGTGGAGTACTGTGGCTATGTATGCAGCTTTAGGAGTAGTATCTGGCATTTCTGTGTGCACACATAGAGTGCGTGGCACTCTTTAGGTGATACAGGGTAGATTATTTGTTTTGTACATACCTCAGAATGCTTTGCTATTAATTGTAAAGATGACAAGAAAATGTTGTTTCTCGTGGAAAAGAGGAAAGATGAGAAATATTACAACTTTGCTGGTACTTGTGGACACAATTCAGAGGGAAGATAGAGTCAAATAGAAAAATTGTATAGAATTAGGTGTGAGTTTTATTGAAAGGTGAGTAGTAAGCAATAAACCAAAACGCAAATATTAAAAGAACGGTGTACAGACAAACAAATATGTTCCTCAGAAAGCAACTCCCATCAAGTCCTCGGTGCTCCACCCATTGTAGCTTCCGGGAGCCTCTCAATGGTATATCTATGCGACTGAATATACATAATCGGCACACCAGGTATCTTTCTTATCCTTCTCCTTAAATCTTTATCGCACGTGGCGACGATATAACATCTATGCTGCTTCACCCTCTCGCAGATACAATCATCGGCGTAGGTGCCTTTATGTGTGCATGGTAACCGTTCAATACGAGGATCTTTAGCTATTTTTAAGGCGACGCGGTACTTTTGGCCTAATTTTTCCAGTTCTGCCATGACGCAATCAGTGATGCAGGGCGTGCACTCGGCATAGAGGCAATCCATCATGCTTTCTACAAGGTCTAATTTATTACGAATGGAGAAATTGATGAAATTTGTGTCGATGATGACTTGGTAAGGAGGGCCGAGTTGGGTGTTGTAGCGGAAGAACAGAGCAGCAGGGGTTTTGTCACTGCAAAAGAAGGGAAAAGGGGGGCGGGGGCGGTAGGTGAAAATCGCTAGCATTGGAATCTACAACGAATCAAGCAGTAAAATGGCTGTCGTTCCTACCAACTTACATGTGTCTGACTTCCTCTTCAGCAGGTTTCTTGGGCTTGGCTCTGCAAAAGTATTTAAATTGTGAATCTCTGCTTGCATGAAAATAAGTCGCATGCATGATTAATTTTGTCTCTTCTTACGGTTTTAGATCTTTGGGGTTAAGCATGCGTTTGACTTCCGCAAATTTACGTGTTTTCTTTGCTTTTCCCATATTAAACTACTGCTGCAAGCTTAGTAAATTTAAAGAATTGAGTAAGACCAGAAGCTTCCAGGATTTAGAGCCAGGTTAAATTGTAGGTATATATTCCAAAATAGTGTGGAAAACGTTTATATGGCTTGAAACTCTCCAGAGCCGTCAGTAAATTGAATTCTTGGTTTCACAATAAATTACTCGGGCAGCTTTAGCCGCCATTCCCTCGTACATTCACCAAAATCTAAAGTTATTTCCATATTAGAATTGCATAATTCTATTGATTGCGCATGAATACATCCAGCAGCGCTCATTAACTGGAAGAAGATTTGATTTAAATTTCCACATCTTATGGATGCAGACCCAAACGAGGGGGCAGCTCCTCAACAGGATCCCCCTACTCAACAAACATCACGTATTATAGTCAAAAACCTGCCCAAACATGTAGATGAAAGGCGGCTTAGGGAACATTTCTCAGCCAAGGGAGAGGTCACCGACGCCAAAGTCATGAGAACACGGTAGGCATTGTTCTTTAATATCCGATAGAGTTCCTATGTTTTCTCTGATCAATATCTTCCATTTCAAAGTTCTTGAATCAGGAAATTTGCTCTTCGAGTCGTAGAATGTCCAAATAACATCTCATATATAACTATTCATCCATTTTTCTCTACAGTGACGGTAAATCACGGCTCTTTGGTTTCATCGGTTTCAGCTCTGCCGCTGAAGCTGACTCTGCGGTAAAATACTTTAATAAAACCTTCCTAGACGCTTCTCGCCTTGAAGTAGAATTCGCATTCCAATATGGTGCTCAAGAACAACCCCGCGCCTGGAGTAAATACACGGAAGGATCTTCTGCCCACCGTCGACTGATCGAAGCCACTGGCGCCAACACCGAACCTCTAGGAAAAGGCAAAGAAGACGAGGACAAAGGGAAGAAAAAGAAGAAGAAAACGAAAGATCCGAAACCTGAAGAAATAGATCCTAAGTTAAAAGAGTTTATGTCGTTGATGCAGCCTCGAGCAAAGCAAGCGGTGTGGGCCAATGACGATCTCGGTGCTGCAGATGGTATTACTGCTGCTGGTGGTGGTATTGGTGCTGCTGCTGCTGGTTATGGTGGTGGGCTAGGTAAAATAGTATTGGAAGATGCTGATGGCAGTGATGATGAGCTTTATGAAGATCTTCCTGCAGCTGAAAATGATTCCTCAGAAGAAGAAGAAGAAAGCGATGGTGATGAGAAGAAAGAAGGGAGAGGTGTAGACGCTGTTGTGGTTGATACTGGAGTGTCTGATTTGGATTATTTGAGGAGTCGAGTGAGGAAGAATTTTGATGAAGACGATGACGAGATGGTGGATGATCAGAAAGAAGAAAGAGGAGATCAAGTGGAAGAAAGCGACGACGAAAGCGACAAAGAAAGCGAAGAGGAAGAAGAAAGCGAAGACGAGGAGGAGGCGGAGGGGAAAGATGACGATAAAACAAAGAACCAAACTGACGGCGAAGACTTGGATGATATATTCTCTGGTAAAATGAAAAAGGATACAGAAATCACTCACGGCGCTCAAGGTGGATCCAACGGCACAAAGACTCCTGGCAATTCCGACCGAGGCGGCAGAGATACCGTTGATACTCATCCTTCATCCGTTATTGCCGAGACAGGCCGCCTATTCGTCCGGAATCTACCTTATTCCGCAACTGAAGACGATCTTAAAACCATTTTTGAACCGCATGGTGCGCTCGAAGAGGTTCATATAGTCCTTGACAAGGCGACACGACGGAGTAAAGGATACGCTCTGGTTCAATTCAGTAATCCTCCTGATGCAGTTGCAGCGTTTAAAGCATTAGATAGATCCATTTTTATGGGGAGATTGTTGCATGTGTTACCTGGTATGAAGGCACCCACTGGCGTTGCAGAAGAACAAACTGGATTTAACGCCACTGGTGAAAATGAAAATGAAGATGGAGATGCTGGTGGTGGTGCTGGTGGTGGCAATGTTGATGAGAAAAAAGCTTTAAAAGGCAATACCAGTAGTTATAAACGTCAGAAAGAAGCTGAATTGAAAGCTTCTGCTGGAAACACAATCGCTTGGAACTCTCTTTTTATGAGATCAGACACCGTGGCTGAAGCTGTTGCCGCGCATTATGGAGTAACTAAAAGCGATTTATTAGATCCAACAGCGCCTGATATGGCAGTTAGAATGGCTTTAGGAGAAACCCAAGTCATAGCAGAAACCAAATCCGCGCTTGCAGAAGCTGGGGTTGATGTGGAAGCCCTGGAAAATGCGGCGGCAGCTGCCGGGAAGGGCAAAGGCAAAAAAGGGGATGAGAAAATTTCTGTGGATCGTAGCGACACGATTTTACTAGTTAAAAATTTACCGTACAGCGCAGATGAAGAGGAACTCGAGACAATATTTGCTGCTGTTGGACCTGTACTACGAATCGTACTGCCTTCTACCAGAACTCTAGCGCTGGTGGAGTATTCAGAGGCTCAAGATGCGAGACGAGCGTTCAAGGCTCTGGCGTACAAAAGGTACCAAGCTGTACCTATCTACCTAGAATGGGCGCCAAAGGGCATCCTTAATGGTACATCAGCTAAAAAGAACACTAATATGCTAACTGCTGGAAAAAGGACAGCTGTTGAAAAGAGGGAGAAAGATAAGAAAAATGAAGAGGCAGATGACCAGGAAGAGAAATTGGCAGCAGCTTCGGGGGGAAATGGAGCTGTTCGTGCAGAAGATGTGGCAGCTGGGCTCGCCGCTGGCGCTGCGGGAGATGAATCTATCGAATCCACCACCATCTATGTCAAGAATTTATCCTTCAAGACTAAAGAATCAGCTCTAACTAAGCATTTCATTGCAGCAGTGGAAGCAGCTGGGGGGTCTCTTCGTGCCGCAAAAGTGGCAAAATCTAAAACCAAAGACGGTCGTCTGCTTTCTTCCGGATTTGGTTTTATTGAATGCTCTTCAGAAGCTGTCGCTCGGGAGGTTATTACTTCCTTACAAGGGTCTTCTTTAGATGGGCATAGCTTGGTGTTACAGCTTTCTTCCAAAGATGCTCAGGGTGAGGTGGGTGGTGCTGCAAAAAGAAAGAATGGTGGTTCAAATACCACTAACAATGCAGCAGTACCACCAAATAAAGGCGCAATAAAGATCGTCGTGCGTAATCTTGCATTTGAAGCTTCTCGAAAGGACATTTTAGGGTTATTTACCCCCTTTGGAGCTGTGAAAAGTTGTAGATTGCCAAGAAAGTTCGATGGCTCTCTCAGAGGCTTTGCATTTGTTGAATTTGCAACGCCACAGGAAGCACGTGGTGCTGTAGAGGCTGTCTCCGGTACGCATTTGTACGGGAGAAGGCTTGTAATTGAATGGGCAGAAGATGAAGGTGGGTTAGATGAGTTAAGGGCAAAGACTGCCAGTGGGTTCAGAGGATATGACGGAGGGCTGTTACAGCATCAGCATCAGCGGGGTGGGGGAGCGGGAGAAGATGATGAGGAAGAGTTTAGTGAGGAGCATGCGAATGGAAATAATAAGAAGCGAAGGAAGAAATGAATAAATTAGACGTTTATGCTCTGAATGTAAGCGGATAGATTTAAAGTTTTGAAGCTAAGCAACCGAACCCCTCGGCAGGGCTTCAGGAACAGGCCGCAGAATCCATGGGGCCATGAAGATGGCGCTCGAATACTTCAAAAACTTGGCGGCAACAACTTTGGCACAAAATCAAATGATAAAAAATTACAACGCTGGAATGTTTCAATTGCTTACTAAGCAGCAGCAGCAGCAGCAGCAGCAGCAGCAGCCTTGATGATTTATTTTGGCTTTTTGATGGGATTTTTTCCCATTTTTTTTATTCACAGTTTCGAACTCATTGTAAAAAGTCTATATGCACCCTTTGGAGGCCTAACTCTTTGATTAAATAGCCATAGCGTATTATTTATAGATAATCCGCGAAAAATAGCGGTTTCAGAATCAACCCCTCCTGAAGCCCTGCCCCTCGCTGAGGGCACTGCGGCAAGCCAAAAATTAGGCGCAAAACACGAAGGGATCATCGGATGTCGGAGCGCACTTTGGATGCTCATCAGAGCAAACCGTGGCTGAATAGCAGAATTTATTAACCCATAAACGTGTAATATAAATACGCAACGCAACCACAATGTCATCCTTCATGGAGTCCCTTCGTAGGCTCAGTTCAGGTTAGATTCCTTGTCAGCATCTCAGTGTTTGCAATTATGGTTTCGCATCTTGATTTTCAAGCATTATTGCCAATTTGCAGGCGGTGTTAAAGAACCTGAGACGTCTGCAGGTCCTACAAGCAAGTTTTACCACTCTTCTTTTCCACTATTCAGTAAAAATAAACACAGTTGATCTTACCACCTTGATCTCGTGTCTTTTTCTTTGCAGGCCCTCGTAACAACGTGTGGAGCTCCACCTTCGACCCTGGTCGCAATAGCAACATGCGTAAAGTTGGCGCCAGCTATTACGACCAGCCAACTGAAGAAAACCAAGGGTCTATCTGGGACGAGCACTTGAAGTCAGAGAGCTCTAGGCCAACCTCTCTTGATGCTACTCCCAAGCCCAGTGCGACAATCGCTACCGATAAGATTGCGTCTGCCATGAAGCAAGCTGATGCAGGATCCGGCAAAGTTGACTATGAGAAATTTATGAGTCTTTTACGCCAACACTAAGGCGTACTAACTTTGTCATATTTTTAGTATCAAAAACAAATGAAAGCATTGCACTGGCAAGCAGCATATGGACATTATACGCCACTCTGGTGTTATTTACTATGTGATTGATTGATTCCTAATAGATAATATACAAAATACAATTTTACTGTATTATTCTCCGGATTGGGTTAAACCCCGCCTTTTTTGCCACCTATTTTACTTTGCATGTAAACTACTCTTAATGCTATCTTACATTATACAAATTAAACAACAGAGGTAATTTGTATTTTATATATATAAAGATGGGTATGTATCATAACTTGCCGACTCCACCACCACCACCACCACATGATGAGGACTAGTTCCGCTCTTCATGCTGTCCCTGTGGCGCTCTGTTCGATACAGGCCAAGCTATTCGCCACCCTCTTTCTTAGAGCTGCTACTTCAGAAATAAGAGCTGTAGTTGAGCCTGGACGAGGTTTCAACAATGCAGCAGCCTTGTGGAGGTTCCTTGTATCTATTCTTTTATCACTGCCACAGCCACCTCTGCCATTCTCAACTAGATTCTCAGTATCGCTATCAGATGTTTCCAAAGACTTGCGGGCAGCCACAGCTGCTGCAGTCGATTTTAAAGTATGCCTTGCAGGGATAAAGGAGACAGATTTGCTGTTGGTATCGGAAGATACGCAGCTGGCAGTGGGTGGCATTCTACTTTTCTTTCTTCCTTTTACAGGGACACCAAGGCTACTCTTTCTACCTGTATTGTAGTGGCCAATGCTAGTGTAAAACAAGGAGCTGGTATAAGGGACGCTATTAGACAAGTCGGATTTCAACCTAGCAGTTCTCTCATCAAAGTGGGCTAAACGTTCTCGCAGGCTTTCCTCAGAAACGCTTTTTGCCACTGGAGCTGGGAAAGAAATTGCTCTGATTCCTTCTTTACTGCTACTGATGCCATCTCTATGGGGTTTATATGACTTGGATGGGCTTGTAACACGCTTTGCAATGCCTCTTTCTGCTCTTTCGAGTACTTCAGCAACACTCCGTTGCTGCTGCTGCTGCCGTGGCTGTCGCCCTACTTCTTCTCCTAATTCTACCTGCTGCAATTGATGTTCTGCTGAAGTGACGTCTAAAAATAGAGATAATAGTTTACTATGCTGCTGTAAGCGCTCTTCAGCATCAGCTAAACGGAGCTCCACATCAGTATCAGCAACACTTCCAAGACTATCGATAGCTACACCACCATTGTCCCAGGAAGAAGACTCAACTGGGTGGTGCTGCTGCTGCTGCACACAGGATGCCGCTGTATTAAGATATTCTATATTACCGTCAAGATGATGCAGCCTTGAAATTGGTGTATTAAGAGAGTCAAAGGGGAGAGGCGATGGGAGAGCAGCACGAGGGGCGGAGGAAGCGGCGTCTCCACCATGATAAGATAAATAAGTATCTAGCTGCTGGGAAGGAGTCATCTGTAATCTCTCTGGTCTAACTATACTACTAGTATTATTGCCGGTGCTGGTCTTGGGTTTGGTGTACGGATACAGGAGAGCTTTGTTCAGTGTTGGGAGAGGTGCGGCGGGGGGATTGGCATTAAATGGCTCTTCTAACCGTCCACACTTAAGTTGTTCTAATAAGAGCTTTGCGTATGCATTTCTATTCTTCTTCCAGACTTCATTCCGTGTCTGTAGATGAGAGAATATTAGGTTTTGGTGTAATAACTGACAGCCGGTTGAATTTCAACTGATTCACTACCTTCTCACCTCCTCAGATAGCTTTGCTAGCCAAGCTGCGATTTTCACCCTCAGAGATTTATCCAGTATCCTTGACCGCTCTTTAATCTCACCTCCGAGCTTGCTGAATACCGATTCCAACCCGCAATTCTTGACTATTGTATCTGAATATGCAACGCTCCACGCTTGCTGGGGCGTGTATGCAGACATAACCAATATTCTTGATTTTATGAAGGCGTTGCATAAGGATTAGAGCATTTATAGCGCCTTTTAAAAAGGAGCCTTTGGAGTTTGACTTTCGAAGTTTGCCACCATGGCTGCCAAGCTACTTCAAGTAGAACTTGATTTCAAGCGGTTGCAACCGACGTTGCAGCAGTATCTGAACAAAAGCAGAGCATATTGTCTACTTGGATGAAATTTGCTATTAACCTCCGGTCCCACCCGATATACAGACGGCACTTGGAGGCCCAAGCCAGGTAAAGAGCGTCTTCGCAGAAGACGTGCATTCTGACAAACTACAAATACATGAGTTACATGGATGGCTGTAGTACTCTACAAACTTAATTAATTTACTATGTATCTATCTATCGGGAAGATAAACTACTATGTTTACATTTATTTTCAATCATATATTTGAACGACATAACTCTCGATACTCGCCTTGCAAAATGGACATTTCCTCTTATCTTCTACAAGAGATAATACCTTTATTGCACACCCCGGACACAACCGTCGATGTCCACATGGCGCTAATGTCACACTCCGCGGGTTATCCCAACAGATTCCACACCACATGTCCTCGGCAACAGTATCTTTTACAGTCTCTTGGATATCTTCGGTTGCATCATCAGTACATTTATTTTTATTTTCCGCCTCGGCCGCCATCACCTCGACCAGTCTTTGTAATCTCAACTCTCGCCAAAACAGTGCTTTCAGTTCCGGATAACGGCCATTTTCGGCTATTTGTAATACAGTTTCGCCTTTTGCGTTTTTGATCGCGGGATCCGCACCGTTCATCAATAACATGGCCACCACAACCTCTTCACCAAATTTTGCCGCCTTGATGAGTGCAGTGTCTTTTGTACCCTCTTCAACGGCATTGATGTCTTCCCCTGCATCCAGTAATAACTGGATCGTGGCCAGACATTCACTCTTATATTCCCACCCAATTGATTCGATGGCGGTAACTATTAGTGGCTCACATCGTCGTTGTTGTGAACCACTTCCTCTTGCGTCGTCTCTATCCCCCGTTGTTGGCAGACGGTAATTTGGGAGTGCACCTGCATCTAACAACAATCGGACCAATCCTACTGCTGATCTTCTTACAGCAATACTCATCAATGTCCAATGGGTGTTTTCCCACCGCTCTCCCTCCCGCAACGCTTCATGGCGGGTTATCAAGATTCGACGTCTTTCCTCGTACGCCCACCCAAACTTCATTTTCTCATCAGAATGATGTGTGCGTACTTCGCTAAATCCGGGAATGTATATAAGAGGGTATTCATCACCATCAGAATCATCCACATACTCTCCACCGCGGTAGTCGCCGACTTCATAATACCCAAACCGACCCCGACGAAGAGGATATCCTCTTCTTGGTGTTCTTGTTGCGTTTGCCGGCGCGGTACCCCCATCTTCTTCCTCACTATCGCTATTGGTAGATTGATCATCCTCCTCTCCTACAAGTGCTTCTTCTTGTGCCACCTCCAATCCTTCCTCAGACGCCACCCTTGCCGCCCCATTTTCTTCTTTAATGTAGTAAATGGGTGCTGTGAGATCAAACTCTGGGGTTTTCTCACGGATGTAATTGAGTACCATTTCTAAAATTGGAAAATAAGTTGCTTCTACGCCATGATCCGATGCCAAATGGACTAAATACTCTATAATTGTGATGCCACGACCACCGCATGCGGTGGTGAAATCTGCACCGCCATGCAAGAACGCGACAATGCATTCCACGTCTGCTTTATAAACAGACATAAATACCGCTGGGGCATCTCCTAATTCTACCGCATGCAGAACCTCTTCAAACAGTCTTTTATCTTTTGTTGCCGCCGCTTTCTCCAGGATGACAGAAATGCACTCTGCTGCACCGACTTCTGCCGCCCATTGCAATGGAGTCAATCCATGCTTGTCTTTGACCAGTAATACGTCTTCCAAACTGGGAATCTCCCATTGGGGCTTGCACATTACTGCACAATTGCAGTTGGTCACGGCACCGACGCCCCTCCTTCGAGATGTTGTGTGGGGTAATTGGCCCAAAAATTCACTTAAACCGGCATAATCATTGTCTAAAACATATATAAACGCCGAATATTTGATTTTTTTGGCGGTATCCATACTAATGCTCTTTTTTTCAAACTTGGTGAATTCTTTGTCAAAAAACCGTGCCAATGCATTCTTCAATTCTTCAGTCCTCAAATACTCGGGATTCTCGTGGCTAAAATAAATACCATTCTCTCTAGTGGGATCCCTCTCGCATCCACACAATCGGGCCAAATGCAACAATTGCCTATGGTTCTTAATATATTGGGCTCCATTGATGATCACTTCAGCGGCCGACGCCACATCACTCGCAAATCTGCACTTTGCCCGAATATCTTCAGGCAACGTTCTAACAAACGCGTCGGTATGCCCAAGTTGCTCTAATTCATCATTTACGGCTACATCATTTTTGATCGCATCCGCTATTGTATCATAGATGAAGTTTGGATCACATGATGATTTGTATGAACGCAAAGACCGAATTTCAGTCATGCTTGCTTTGTGTCTAAGAAGAAACAAACACCCGAATAAATAAATAAATATAAATTTATAATATTTATAAAATGCCGCAGGAAGCAGGAGAAGGCCGGCTTTATGCGTTTTTTGGCCCAAAAACAACGAGAGCCCATAATAATTGTGCGTGCTTTGTCTGCTGTGATTTGGTTGTTTTCTGAACAGAGCATTAAAGAGATAGGAAACGAAGCAGATAGAATCAAGAAGAAGGAACCTAACCTATGCACCACAGATGCAGTAGAGACATACCATATGCAAAGAGAAAGGGTAGAGAGCACATTCTTTCTTATTTTCCCCAACCAATACAGCTGCCTAAACAAACGTCGTACCCAAACAACAACATCAAAAAAACAATTTGAAAATTAAAACCCAAAGAACAAATCAAAACCTTGCTTTATACAAACCATAAGCATGAGCCACCAGCCACATATACCACCACCACTACCACTATTCAATTTATTATTTAGGGTTATTCATCCTCACTTTCCTCTTCTTCAGCCTCATCAAGCCATTTCACCAACGGCTCCAGATCTTTCAAGAACACGTTCCTTCCTTTGGGGTTCGACCCCTTTGCATACCAATATTTAATCGTATCTTCACCCACAACATCAACATCATAAAGAATCTTAACAATGTCAGCAAAAATTCTCAGCAATCTGCTATCTTCATAACATGTAACTTGAATCGTGTTGAGCAACGCTGCCTCGATCCTGGCAGACGTGCAAAAGGGTAAAAACACTTTATGGTACCCTTTGAGAGTTTTCAAGACAGAGAATTGAGTTTGCTGGGTGTTTTTACTGCCAGCAGTATCCAAAACACCATCAACAAGACCCAAATAAAGGCATTTGACAACATCTATGTCTGCTAATGAGCATTCTTCTTTTTTGGTCTTTGAGGCGGCAATGATTTCTGTAGCGTTTCTTGGAGGGTCTTCCGACACCATTTCTTTTATCCCTGCCCGGAGTTCCTGGCAATGGAAATCATACCTTTTACGGCTATTGTATTCCACAAAATCACCCAATCCAGCAGTATTAAAATGCTCCTCAAACTGTTCCCAAGACCGTTTCTGTTGAGGGAAAAATTCGAGCATGCGATCTTGCAAACGAGCTTTACGAAGGAGCTCTACTAAGGATTCTACTCCTTCTGTAGCCAAATAATCAGCAAAAAAGTCGGTGATGAAGGTGGCAATGGTACCACGTGCAACCAAGCGGTCTTCAAGGGCAGCAGGAAGCACGCGTTCAGGTAATACACCAACTTTCAAAGCAAAGCACCGAGCCATCGCCATGGCAATTTTCTTGCGGCCCTCTTGATCATAAAACTCCAAAGAGAGAATGAGTTTGATTAAAGTGTTCTCCAAGGCCTTGACGAGGAAAGGTCTGCGGCGAATCATGCCCTGGAACCATTTAATATAAGGCATAATGGCTTCGCGCTCAGCGGGGGAAGCCAAAATGTTAAACGGCAAAGTCTTCCCGTCGGCAGCAGCATGGCCACCAGAGGCTAATCGAGCTCCTGCAAAGGATACTTCAAAAAGTACATCTCCATAGCGATTGAAATCAAGTTCAGCGCTGTCTAAAACCTTGTTGGCCGCCTCCAAGGTGCGTTCAATGTCTTCAGTTTCGTGAGCGTCGGCAAGTACATCAACTACCGCATCTGCAAAAGATTGTGGGTCATGGGGGACGACAATGTTCCTCTTTCTAGTCTTGAGGCGCACTCCACTGCAAAATAAGTAATAAAAAAGAAATTAAACAAGGTGAGCTAGAGGTGGATCAAACATTTCAGAAAGATGAAACAATGAAGGCATGCTAGCAGGGAGGGTTACTTACGCGAGCGTAGGCTTCTCTTCTTTTTGACTGCAATATGTGGAAGGAATCAAATGGGAAAATATGCGTATTGGTTATTAAGTCTTCTTTTAAATAGCCATCACAATTAATTTTTAAAATCCTCACCTCATGCACTTAGCGGGTCTTTGTGTGGAACTTGCGGGCTCCAAAAGAAGATATAGTTACAAATGAAGAATTGCAGACAAGCATGAAAAGCTTAAGCTTTATTCTTCGAGGAAACGGTGCTGCGGCGGCACTCCGAGCCCCAACCAAAAACTTTGCGCTCGACAGTTAACGGGCATGCTAAGCTCACAGCTTCTGTTTATTATATTACTTTCGTTGATCATATCCGATTTGATGTTTAGGTGCGCTCAAGGGATCGATCGAGCGTAGTTCTCAAACTGAAATTAAAAACAATGATGGCCTCTTCTGTCGGACTTGGGGTAATGGGGGGTACCCGTTTGCCCCTCATTCAATCATCTATACCTCGTAAAGCTCGGTTTGGTGCTGTTCAGGTAGGCATCAGTCATGGTTTACTTTTTTGGAAGCCCTAATCCTAATTTGTTTTTCTGCGTACCCAAACCCTTCGAAAGCTTAACCTTTTGCTCATTTATTTCAACTTTGCTGCTTGCAGGTCCGTGTTGATGGTTTAGAAAAGGCGCCAATTACCGCTTCTAGTCCAACCAGTGTCTCAAACCTGTCTAGAACTGCAACCCTTGAAGGAAGCGGTATGATCGCTGGCGGAGCGACTAGCAACCCTTTCACTACTGGCTTCCGCCGCTTCATTAGCAACTGTGGCAAAAGAAATACTAGTGCAGATACATTCAAATGCTCAGCTCAAGCAGGTGGAGGCGGTAACGATGGAGGAGTCGGTGATGGTGGTGGCGGCGCCGGTGGCGGGGGAGGTGGTAACAATGGCGATGACGATGAAGAGGAATTTTTAAACCTTCAGCAAGCAGAAGAAATGGCCGCAGCCAAGGGCATTGAACTCCCAGAAGATTTCGCAGCAGCAGCTCGGGATGGTGGTCTCCGTAAATCTGTCTTACAACAATATGGCATTATCACCACCGGCAGTTTCCTTACCAGCTTCCTTGCCCGTACCGTCCCTGCCTTCCGCGACAGATTAATCGCAGATAAACTGTATTTCTTCAAAATCCTTGCAGAGGTGACGATTGACTCTGCTTGTGCTACCGTTGCCGAGCTTCGGAAACGAGGAGATGAATTTTGGGATGAGTTTGAATTTTATCTATCAGATTTAGTTGTAGGTCTTGTTTTAGACGTTGTTTTGGTTACTTTACTGGCTCCAGTCGCTATCCCTGGTCGGGAGAAGAAGGTCGCTGCAAGTGGCTTGAGAAGATGGGCTTCAAAATTGCCGGGTGGAGTGTTTGAAAAGTCAACTGGTGGTAGAAAGTTCAGCCTTCAGGATAGGGTTGGTTGTTATGTAGCACGTGGATTGGAATATTCTCTTGCAGGTATAGTATGTGGTGTTGTGGGACAAGCTCTTGCCAGCGGAATGATGATTGCAAAGTAAGTTCTATAAGGATTTGATTCGATTTTATTTATTGTATATTCCTTTAAAGCGGCAGGGCCATCACACTCTTTGTGTGCCTCATTTTATCTATTCGTTACCTTCCTTTTGTTCTACTAACCAACTACCAATCAAATTTATCCTCATTTTCCCTTTCAACAGGCGTCAATATTACGGCGCCAAGGACAACGATATCGCTGTACCACCCGTTCTCGAAACCGGTCTTGTTTGGGGCGCCTTTATGGCCTTGTCTTCGAATACTCGTTATCAGATTGTAGCTGGGTTAGAGCGAGTGGTTGACGAGACTATTGCGCGTAAAGTACCTGGTATCGCGTACCTGACTACGACTGTGCTTCGATTTGGTAATAACGTTATTGGAGGGGAGCAGTTCATTGATATGGCACGCTGGGCGGGAGTTCAGTAAAAGAAAAAAAGAATATTGAGAGTTGAAATTTGTGTTATATATATGAAAATTAAGTTGGAAGATTACTATAATTGGTACTATTTTGAAGTAGATTTTGGGTTTAGATTCTGTTACATGTATATAATATAATAGAGAGACGAAAATAAGAATCCTGCAAAAACGAGATCAAGCTCGTTTTTTTTAGATTTGGGGAAGGGGGGGGTCTCCCTCCTTCTTAACGAACTTGAAGAACTCCTGCAGAGATCAATTTATTAATCTTAAATGCCACATCAGGATGTTTCATATGCCTTTGCGCACTGACAGGATCTTCCTGCATGTCAGACAGCACCTGCCTCATCACAGGATCACTTAAGATACTTTGAACTTCAGGGTCGGCCATCGCCTTGGCTTGGCGCTCTTGCAAATCTTCTTCGCTGGCATCACCTCTATTCATTTTATTAATCGCCTGGACACAGCGCATGAGCCCTTCCTTTAGTTCTGCGTTTTCAGGATCGTGTTTAAGCCCAGTTTCGTATGTTGTAATCGCTTTATCAAACTCCTTCATGAAAAATTGCAAGTGTCCTTTACGAGAATATCCCTTTGCAAAATCAGGAGCTAAGCGGATACATTCTTCTGCATCCTTAAGACCTTCATTCCATGCACCCAACTTTGTGTAACACGCAGCACGGTTGCTATGCAGCTTGTAAGCTTCAGGGTTGACCTTTGCAGGGCCTCTTTTTAAAGCTTCTGAGTAGTGGGCTACTGCTTCCGGATATTTTTGAGCTTTAAAAGCAACATTTCCCAGTTCTTTTTCTTCAGCACACTTGCCAGTATCAATGTAAGCTTCTTCAGTAGCCTCTTTAAGTGCTTTTTCTGCTTCTTGAAGACGTTTCAAGGTGTCAGCATTACGATGTTCAGTCAAAGATCGATTGTAAACTTCAATCGCTTCTGCTAAATCACCTTTTTTAACCAAAGCATTACCCTTACGGGTCATAGCACGAGCAATCAGTTTATAATCAGCACGGAGCTCACGGCCACGGTCGACAGCAGCCTCGCAATCAGCGATGCACCCCTCGAGGTCGCCTTGTTCGAATTTGACGGCAGCTCTATTTGTTAAGAAGGAAATATCGCCATCAAAGAGCTCAATAGCTTTATTGTAATGAGAGATAGCTGATTCAAATTCTTTCTTCTTGTATGCTTCGTTACCAGCTTCTTTTTCCTTTTGAGCCAGTACTTTAGCTTCAGCTGCTGCTTTTTCTTCTTCAGTCATCGGGACATCTTCATTTTTTTTCTCTTCAGCTGCTGCTTTATTCTTAGCAGCGTTGTCTCTCATGATCTCTTCAGCAGCAGCCATAGCTTCTGCAGTATAATCTCTGGTTTCCCCACCAGCGGCAGAAGGCTTCTGGTCTGCTCCTCCTCCTTCACCGCCGCCTTGAACCATCTCAATGCCAACGGCAAGAGCTTCCTGGAATCTCTCATCTGCAAGATACTTTTCCATGTTGCGTGGATTGGCATTGACATCACGAATCATAGATAAGAAATCAGGCTGGCCCATTAAAGGCTTTGTTCGAGAATCAGTGGCCAGTTTGGCAATGTACTCGGGGCTGGAGAAAATACTACCCCAGCCTTTAGTAAGGGGTGGGCCAGCGCTCGCTGCTTTCGCATCTGCTAAACCTTGTTTCAGCTGTGCATTTGAAGCGTCGTATTCGAGTCCCTTTTCAAAGGTAGCCACTGCATCGTCAAAGCGGCGGAGGCCGTGCAGGGCAGCACCTTTTCGACTGTAGCCTTTCGCCCAGTCAGGTTTAATAGAGACTACTTTTTCAGCATCATCTAAGGCTTCTTGGTACCTCATCAGACTGGAAAAGCAGGCAGAGCGGTTGCTATAGAGGACGTGGTTGTTTGGATCAACAGCAATTGCGTCGGAAAAATGTTGGATGGCTTCTTCAAATTTGCCAGCAGAGAAGGCAGTATTGCCCTTGGACTGCATTCAATATGATTTGTTTGTATATGAATGAACTGAGAGAACAAGGTCGGGTTAGGGTACTCCAATGCAAAATAATGACTTGGGTTACTTGCCTTGAGTTCATCACTACTTGCCATTATACTTGTGCGTGCCGATCACGCCGGTCTCTCTCGATACGATATGATTCAGATACTAATCAATATGCTGACATGTGCAGACAGGTGAAATATGTAATGTCAGCGAAGAAAATGGCCGTCTTCTAGAACTCCTTGACTTTGGGCGCAAAGAAAATTCTTGAATTTTATAGGCCTTCAACCCGCCTATTGGCAATATATTTAATTTCTTCGCCTATGCATATCGAATCATGCTGTCAGACCTTGGTGTCTGAACGCACATAGTTCGATTCCATGCCGGCGATCAAATGGGAAAATCTGCTGGCATCAGCGTTTTCCTCCGATGGCAAGACCAGTATGAAGGCTGATAAAGCTATCAAACGTGCTGTTAAATTAGCTGTATCCAATTCTACCCTTGGAGATGCATCAAAGAAGGAAATAAAAAAGCAATTGAAAGATTTGCTGTCAAGGTAAGACGACATCTTGAGTGCCGCCTTTTCCAGAGTGATTAGTTTTCGTATAATACATCAATGCTAACGAAATTGCTGGTACATTATTTCAGAGACACTATATCAGGATTTAGATTAGATGGCGAACGTCTAGTGAAACTACCAACACCTCCTCCTCTTCCTGTTGCAATGGACAGCGACAAGAAGAAGAAGAAAAAGGAGAAGCATAAAAAGAGGAAACGCAGGAGCAGTAGCAGCGATAGCGATAGCGATGCCGATAATGAAAGAGCAGCTCCTAAGGCTACCAACGAAGAGGTGCTACCAGGAAAAGAATCCTCCGAAGAGAAGAAAATTGAAAGGAAAAAGGACAAGGAGGAAAGAAAGAAAAAGCGGAAAACATCTCAAAGTCAAGAGAACAATAGCCCCCCTGCAAGAGCAATAACTCCTGCGACTACCCCTACTCCTGTTGATAATGCAACTACGACGAATAATAATAATACAAGAGAAGTAGTAGCTACTGCTACTACGGGTGTTGGTGGAAATGAAGACCTAGCTTGGAGAGCGAGCTTAAAACGCACCGACATAAAAAATGGCGCCTACAGCTCTGCAGAACAACAAACAATCCGTGATGGGGTCATCTCCTTTGCTCAAGCTCGTAACCTTTCAACTGAAGATTTCTCATGGATATTTGCTGGTAAAGGACAACGCAGCTCGGACGTTCTAGGGCTTTGGAAACACGTCGCTATAGCTCTGCCAAAGAGGACAATTAAATCAGTCGCTGCCGCAGGAAATAGGCTGTTCCATCCTGATGCTAAGAAAGGCAAATGGACGCCAGAAGAAGATGAAGAGTTATCTTCCCTTGTGGCCGAGCTTGCAAATAAATGGGTTCAAATTGGATCGCGGTTGGGTAGAACCAGAGAAGCCTGCAGAGTCAGGTGGCGGGAAATTCAACTAGGCAATGAAAAGAAAAAAGGAAAATGGAGTCCAGATGAAGAATTAAGACTACAAAATGCAGTAAACGAGTATTTACAAGCTAAAAAACAAGCTGAAGGGGTTATCAATACTGGAGTACCTACTATAGTATCAATGCCTGCTAATGTTAATGGCAGTGATAATGGTGCCGGTCCAAGTCGAGGCAATATCCCTGGACTTGCTGTACCTAACACTACCACGTTCACCACCCCTGCATCTACTCCTGCATCTCAACAAAAGATAGATAAACGCATCGTTCTAGACGATATAGACTGGGGTGTCATTTCTCAGAGAGTCGAAACCCGATCAAATATTCAATGCCTTGAAAAGTGGTACGATCAGTTAGCCCCCTCGATGGTCGATCGTGGCGATTGGGGTACTGGAGATGATAGAAGATTATTAAAGGCATTATGGAGAGCCGGGAATGTCGCGGAATTTGAAGTTCAATGGGATGGGTTGGTCCCAGAGAGGACAGCACAGCAGGCGAGGCGTCGGTGGAGACTAATGGTCAAAGTGGTGCCGGAATATAAAGAGAAGGAATTTAGTGAGGTGGTGGAGTATTTAGTCAGCAAACATTTACCGCAATTGGTGGTAAAGGAGCCGAGAGGTGGGGGACAACAGAATACTGGTTAAGAGAGGAAGTAAGAATGGTTCTGTAGTGATTGGGGTGAGCGGAGCAGCGGGGGAGATCTTGGTGAATGGATAGAAATAAAATTCCCAGCCTTTTTTTTCTTCTTCCTGTTTTGTTTAAATTTAAGGAATATGTTTAATACTTATTATCTGAGTATGTCCTTGCAAGTTGGTTATTATCATGGTGAAAGAAGCCAGAGAGCTCTTTGCTTGGTGAACATTCTCTCTCCCCGGAGGCCACAACATCAGCCACAGTGCTTCTGAATTGGCAGCCAAAGAACACTTTGTGGCGCATTGCCGACAATTGTCCAAAATTAGTATGTATACAAATAGATCAAACTAATATAGGATACCTAATCAACATCAACGCGTAGATTTGAGGCAAGATTTTGATCATGGCAGGAGCACATTTACAATATTTAAAATCCATCAACCCGGTGGACACATTCCATTCCACGATTAGACATAGAGAATTCAATATCACTAGATCTACCGTCATTGTACGCAATGCAGCTGATGCCACTTTTGCTGCACCAACAATCCCTCAAATTACCGGTGCCCCCAAGGTAGTGGTGCTCGGTGGAACAGGACGAGTCGGTGCCTCCACTGCTGCGGCATTACTCAATGCAGTTCCTTCTGCTCAAGTTTTCCTTGCATCCCGCAACCAGGAAAGCTACGATGCAGCTATAACCCGCAGACCAGAACTCCGCCCTGCTTCCCGTCGCTCTGTCAATATAAATGACACATCTAGCCTTCTTTCTGCCGTCAAAGGCGCAGACTTGGTCATTCACACTGCAGGCCCTTTTCAAAGACGTCAGGATTGCAACGTTCTTGAAGCATGCATCGCTTCAGGCGTTCCTTACCTTGACGTCTGCGATGACACCGCTTACTCACAAAGGGCAAAATCTCTGCATTCTAAAGCTCAAGCAGCAGGCGTCCCAGCTATCTCAACCGGAGGAATCTACCCTGGAGTAAGTAACGTCATGGCTGCACATATGATTAGCATGGCGAGAAAAGAATACGATGAAAATTTCAAATACATTGATCAATCATCAACCCCTGCAGACGCTCCACAGCCAAGTCGAGTTTTATATTCTTATTTCACCGCTGGGAGCGGTGGCGCAGGACCTACTATCTTAAACACGACCTTCCTATTAGCTGGTGAAGAGGTAGTAGCGTATAAAGATGGGAAAGCAGTCACTCTACCCCCTATCAGTAATAGAAGACTGGTTGACTTTGGTCCTGGTTTAGGAAGAAAGGCGGTGTGGTTGTACTCTCTGCCAGAAGTCGCGAGTGGGCATCATGTGTTTGGTGTTCCTAGTATTAGCGCACGGTTTGGAACCAGCCCAGATATATGGAATTGGGCTATGTGGGCCATGGCGAGATTGGTGCCAAAAAGTAAGTAATTGAAATTACAGAAAGATAGGAGGCCGTAATTTCCTTTTACTTTCCTTCCATTATTATCACACAACCAGCTAAGCTTTGGTCCTTGCACTCCGCCTTTAGAATAGCACATTAACGATCCTCTTTCCTTTTTCCCCACAGGTGTATTACAAGATCCTAAAGCAGTTGGTGGTCTTGCAAAACTAACAGACCCTCTCGTTCGCGCTGTGGACGCTTTGGTCGGTGAGAAGGTAGCAATGCTCATTGAAGTAGAACTGAGTGATGGGAAAGTTGCAGCGGGTTTATTTGTACATAAAAAGCTATCAGACAGTGTAGGTATCTCTACAGCTGCGTTTGCGAGGAGTATGTTGGCTGGTGCGACACAGCCAGGCGTGTGGTTTCCGGAAGAGCGGGGGGCGTTAGATGATCGAAGAGCTTTATTATCAATGGCTAGTGAAGGGTGCTCTCGATTTATGTTGAATAAACCACCGTGGGCTATTGAATCTGAACCTGTGCAGCTAGGACTTGGGTTCTATTGGTAGAAGACGTGAAGAAACACTACTACTATGATGTTGTTGAGATTTCACTCAAATTTTGATTTTTTTTTTGTAAGCTTAATTTTGATATGCACGCAAAGCATATTCTTTTTCAAAATAGAGGAGAAGGCATAAAACAATTCAGAGGGAACTGAGAGCAGGGAAGGGGAAAGTTAGACGCTAGCGCTAAGAGGGGAGGTGTCAGGGGACAAGTCACTAAAGATGGCACGGGCAGTGTGCATATGCATGAAAATATCGCAAAACGGGGAAGAAGAAAGGGGGAGATACTGATATTTTATATATTATAAAGTCTATGTGTATACCGAGAAGCGCTAAAATGTAGTAGATTGGAGAAAACAAGTCATCAGAATTTATCAAAGATGGAAAAGGTACAAATCTTGCGTCTTTAAGTACAGGCGCACGGCCAAGCTATGCGAGCAGCAAAATTCTTTTTCCATTTTTTCTCTTGCACGAAAGCAGAAAAGCACATGAATATTAAGCGCGGATAGCTTTGAATTCTGCACTGGTAGATCTGCCAGAAGAAGACCAGACAAAAGAATCACACGTAGAGCCCACGCTAAGGAAAGGAGCGCTAGAAAGCCTGTTGTTGGCCATAATATTAACCGTGCCACAAGATGAGCTCGAAGGAACCACCTGGAAACGCCAAGAACTGCCACCAAGAGTTGGCTGGCGAGTGCCTGAAGGAGAGGTCAAGTGGCGAGAAGAAACAGGGCAGTTGCGGAGCGAAGCAATAGGTGCAGGGAACCCTACTTTATCTACAGCAGTGGTGTTGAGATTCCAATGAATACGCGCGCCAGGAGCTTGCATACTCCTTCTCAATACGACGCTTTTCTCATTACAAGAAGGGAAGACTGCAATATATTTACCAGGGCAAGCTACAGACTGCAGGCGATAGGTGCCAATGTAGGTGCAGACTGAAGGAGTCACGGGAGGAGAAGGGGTTGGGATTGAGCTCGGAGGAGCAGCGCTACGACTAAGTGGAGTAGTAGGTGGAGTATCAGGAGAAGGAGAAATAGTTGGGTCGTTTCCTTCAGATTCAGGATTAGGCGCAGTGATATCCATAATTTCGACTAGAATCTCTTGAAGAATATCTTCTACCTCGCGAGAGGACAAAAGAGGAGGTGAAGAAGGGGTGCGAGCTGAGCAGGTAAAGGAGTCTGCAAACAGATGCTTCAAGTATTCTTTGCCAGTGGAATCTACAAAACAGCCACGATTGAGAATGCATTCAGTTGCAGTGTTTGAGCAGACGTAGCCAAGGTTGATTGCAGAATACACAAAGCATTCAGTTGCGAGCTCAACCGAGGAAGAACTTCAGAAACGAGTTTGCTGAAAATCACAGGAAGCAGGGTAGACTGATTCAAGTTGCTTAGGAGCAAGTCACGATAAAAACTTGCAGTAATAAGGTCAGCGAAGAGATTTTCATCTGTTTTCTCGGGTGTAAAGATTACGTAGGCGGAGACGACCACGCTTGCGAGTAAAGGGTACTTCAGAACGGAGGTGACAGCGCAGGAGATCTCCTGATTCCAAGAAGTGGAGGCTTTGAGAGAGTTACAGAAAGCATCTACCTGAGCAGATCCAAAGGTATCGACGGTGTAGTTTTCAAAGCGGAGAGCGATAGACAGCCCGGGGCAGCCACCAGGAATGACAGAGGTAGGAGCTGGCACATCGCTGGCAGGACTAGAAGTGGAAGCTGGGATGGGTAGCAGATTAACGGGCATGGGGCGAACCTCTACACTAGGAGCCCCAACATCAGATAGATCTCCAAGAGTTTGGAGAACCTCGATAGCAGGCGCTTTGAGGTTCTCAGCTGTAACATTGATTATGAATGGGGATGAGCATAGTGGTTAGTTCTGGAATGAGATTCAGCCAGTGATTCGCATTTCTGGGAAATTGAGGCTATTTAGATGACGATAGAAGCGGCGAGAGGGCTGAAACATGCCGGATGTGAGCAATTGCCAGCTGCTATTGCAAAGATCATTGAGCCAAACCTTACCTGACACGCAGCAAGAAGAGACGAAAAGGAGGACAATTAAAGAGGAACCCTACAGCTTAGCTCCTGGCAGCTTTGCTCTCCTCGCCCTTTCAGCCACACCTTACATTGGAATGAAATCTTATCATCCAATTTCTCAAAGCTTCCACTTCTTGGAATCAGGAGATCTCCAGCTGATAAATCTCTTGCGAATATCACGAGTTTGAGCTCGAAAAGAAAGAACAGCTAGCAGGAAGCTCAAAAGGCACAAAACAAAACACAAGCTATTTACATCCGTGCAAGTGCAGTTGAACCCACAAAAATAATGCATATTTAATTGAAAACTTATTAACGGCACCTGCCGGCGTCACTGTCTTAAGATGCCCAAGGTAAGCAGCAAGACTCTAGAGAATGAGAGGGGATGTGAATACTTTTTGGTATCTGTGGAGTTTTTGCGCAGTTTCCTGCAATTATAAATGTTTTTTGTTTTCTATGAGGGCGTTTGTGCTCCTGATGGGCCTTCGGGGGGAGTTATATGCACAATGATGTGAAATCCATTTTGAACATCTTTGGTGCCACCGTCTCATTTAATCCCTGTGTAGCCCCCGTACTATATTTTTTTGAATTTTTAAAGTGCATTGGTGGGTCGAACTGTGCCTCCTGCGCATGGTATATTTTGTCCGGTTTCGCTTTGACTTTCGAGTCCTCTTTGACTTATCCATTTTTATATCAAGTGGGCGAAAGCTTTCTCGGTCTTGTCATTCCTTTTACGCCAAATTTTTTTCATGTTGGCAAACCCATAAATGTTTTTCGTTTCTGAATAGCGCTAAAGATGCGCTATATACTAAGGGGTTCAGGGTTGGAATTGCCAAATCTGTCTAATGTCGTCCACTTGACTTATCTTTTTCAAATAAGCGACAATATTGAATTATTCTGACTTAAATCTACCGCATGTGTGTCTTCGATATTTATATTACTCATATATGCCCTTTGTTCCCTTTGAGGTGTCGCAACTCGTTTTTGGATTAGGGGATTACAAGATCAGTTTTTACCAACTCTATATAAACTAAACACCAACCCGCTTTTCTTAACCTATATGTCCTTGCGTACAGAGAGCTTCTACCATGAATTCGCTAAATTTGCCTATCCCTGTTGCGGCAAGCCAATGCCCACCCCCAGCTGCAGCACCTGCTGTAGCACAGACGCTGACTCTTGCAGAGGTTATGTATCGCTCCCCTAAACGCAATTTTACAGCTGGAGAAAAGAGATCGAAATACAGAGCATCAGCTGCTGTTGCTATCCGTAGATCTGCACCCGGATGCTCCACGATGCATTTACCTAACAGGCGCTCCCCTTCTCCTTCTCTCGCGCCCTTTGACCTCTTTGCTGCCGCTGATAGCAACAGCCCTCACAAACGCCTGCGTTCCTTCCGACATACGTCATCTTCTGTCGCCAAACTCTCACATTTGAGTCGCAGTATCACCCCTGTAAAATCTGGGCGTCGCAGCGAGACTCCTCTGTCTGCTTCTAATCGAATTAATCAACACTCTTCTGCTGCGTCCCCTCTTCCTTGTGCTCCTTTACCTCCTCGTTTGCCAACTGCACGTGTGCTCTTTGGTCAAGCTCCTACCATTGCTGAGACGCAAGACTTCTTTATGCAAGTTGAGCATCAGTTGAGAGAGGATTTTGCAGGAAATAGACGCATTGGGACACCTCAGCCTGCGTCTGTGCTCAACCCAGACCCCTCGGCTTCTCACGACGACACCTTGTGGGATAGCGAGGCTTAAAACTTAATTATATACTAAAATGAATGATATATTGGGTAGGTACTTTCACTGTTTTAGAATATCAAGAACAATGTATATTATTTGTTCTAAATTTGGTCTCTTTTCCTTTCTTTCATATTTTTCTGTCGATTCCCATCAGGCTGACAACGCAACCGGCACCCATTTTTAGAACGACCTTCTCTTTTCTTTTCTCTTTTATTTTGTCTCTCTATTTTCACTAAAGTCTACTCCCTCAGATGACGCTTTTTGAACGATTCATTGATTAATTGACACGCTTTGATTTCCATTTACTAACTTCACTTCACCCCAGGTTTTATTTCCGCTTCTCTGTATTGTGCTTCCCTCCTCTCCTTTGCAGCTTTAAACGAACAATGTTCTCAAGAATGTTTTTTCCTTTTCTCATTTTGAGCACCCATCCATCCATCTATCTATCATAGAAATCTATCCATCGCTTCACCTAGTCTCTTTTTTCTTCGGCTCCTTTGGATATTTCATCAAGCAAAACATGCAACTTTTATTGGTCTCTCGCCCTCTTTTCACCAAACCGGTGTACTCTACAGTTTCTATATCTTCTGTTGATAACCCATGTACATGTTTATGTTTCCTCTTCTACTTTGTAGTGACTGCCCTCAACTTCTGGGCAGTTGATTTTAAATGACTGCAAGCCTTATATTAATGAACGTATGTTTATATTTTCGACATCGCTCTGATGACAATGTAATATTACCATCCAAGTACCTGCTATAAACCTGTACATTTGAAGGGAAAATTTGGTCAGGAATGTGCTAATTACAAAGGGTAAGCAGGGAATAGTAATTAATAGAAAAAAAAGTATTGAACTTATGTTTTCCTCACTTTACAAAAGAGAACTTTTTGCTTGAAGCGGCACGATACTGTTGCCAGAAACACAAATTAATAATTTCACAACCTTCTCTTTTTGGTGACACCTACTCTATGTTATTGTCTCCATGCCGGCCTCCATCCAAGGAATGCAATCAACTGTAACACAGCAATCAACACACATAGCCCAATCAACCAAATAATGATCTTTTCTAAATACGCATAATGTGCCTGCTGCCCGAGCGTCCGGCACAGCTCCAACATCTCCTTCATCACCTGAAATCTATCATTCAACAAACTTAATCGCTCAGCTACCTCTAAATAATCATACGAAGCTTTATATAGAGCAGTAATATTCGATGGAGCAGAGTCCATTGCGTCTGGAACGTCTAAAGCAGCGCCTAACAGAGTCACTGCCGCCATTTGGCGGTATAAATGACCTACTGCTCGCATAGTATCTCGTTCTGTAAGCGGCACTTCCCCACTATCAGCCAGCATATCTGGTACATATGCTAGTCTTTTACCCATTCTTCTTAGCTCCTCTTCTGCTACACTTAGTTTTGTTGACTGCGCCAACGCAAAGGAGATTGCCAGCTTGACGTTAAAATCGCCGGCAAAGCGAAAGTGTAGTGCTAAAGTATCATTTTCCATTACTGTTTTAGGGGAACTCGTGTACATTAGACGCAATTGATCACGTTCTATTCTATCAGGAGATAGCGCGTCACCTTCTAAACACGGTTCTGCTATTTCTTTGATAATGTGCCGCTCCATTGATTTTTCTAGGCCCCAAAAGACGATGCACCCCCAATCAAAATAAAAGATATCTCCCTGTGCTGCATCTCCCCCGGGGACTCTGTACACAGAACTCATAACTTCAGGAAAGGCGCGGATGGATGACGCGGAAGAACGTTTTAGAATCTGATCTTGAAGGCGGGCACGGTCGAACATCTTGCCGATTGAGTAACATCGAACTCTGACGGCGAGACCTTGTCCCTGGAAAACAAGAGGGACTGGTTCTAAAGCTAGGTCTGGAGGGAGACTTTCTGGGAGAACTAGAGCTGCTGCTGCTTCCCACGCGGGGCCTAGTGGGATGAGCCTGCCTGCAGTACGTCCAAGTAGAGTGCGAATTGGTTGCGGTGGACGGTGCCGAGCGTCTCGGTGAGGTGTTGTTCGAGGTTGGCGTTCTCTGGGGGCGCTGGTGCTGCGGCCGAAGCCATCTTCTGCTGCAAGGTTGTCGATACTGCTAGAGCGGCCAACGGCCATGTCATCCTGGCTTCTCTGCTGCTCTTGCTGCATTGTTTATAAATTTGCTAGGATGAAAATGATCACTAGTTTAAACCTCGGGGTCCCGAGTGAATGAGGTTCTGCAGCATTCTGCAGTCATACTTGATACTCGGAAGCCGTGAAAAAAGAATTTAATATATCAATGCACGCAATCATGACAGTTTTAGGGGGGCCTGCGAAAAATTCAACTTGAAGAAAAGTTTTGAGCAGCAACCAGACCAAAAAGGAGCGGTGCCGGATTGACTGACACTTTCAAAATTTGCGAAAATAGTTACCAGACAGCGCTACAACCATACTCACCCCCAGCAAGACTCCATCACATCTGAATGTAAAATTGTTTCAAATTTCAATAAAATTCAGCGGCTTAATCTTTGTTGAAATTGACGTTTAATTAGATCGGATAGTATTATAAAAATAGCCATCATGGTGAAACTCGTCAGGTACCAGCAACTCATTTTGCTGATCATTCTTTTTTTTTAATTTCAAGCTTCCTCCTTTCTGGCCTATAGTCTCACCTTCACCTTCTTGACTCTTCTGCAGATTCCTTATGAAATTAGCTAATGAAAAGGTACAAATAGAGCTAAAGAACGGCACAGTCGTTTATGGCACAATTGCTGGAGTCGACGTAGCGATGAACACACATTTAAGAACAGTGAAGCTGGTTCCCAAAGGTAGGAACCCTATCAATGTGGATCAAATGTCCATCCGTGGCAACAACATCAGATATTATATCCTCCCTGACTCTCTTAATTTGGATACGTTACTGGTAGATTTGGATCAGCCAAAAAATAGACCAAAGAAGGCGGAGAGGGGGCCTGGCGTAGCGAGGGGAAGGGGACGGGGTCGCGGGGGCCCTAGGGGCCGTGGAAGAGGGCGGGGTTAGATAGTATGGCTGAATTCGAGATATGACCGTAAATATAGCTTGTAAATCATCATCATCATCATTTGAGAAAGAAAATTAACCCTGTGCAGCAAGGGCGGCTTGCCGAAGGGGAGCAACTGGATTTGGATAAGCTTGCATTTTTTGCGCTGAACCTCTAGCATCGTGCACTCGGAACTCCAGAATAAATATATCAGTTATTTAATAAGAAAGAATTCTCCAAATGCTTGCATAATATTTCTCTTTGGGATCACATCTTTCGGAAATGCTCATCATCATGAGATTCCCAACTGGAGCTGCTTTATTTCTGCTAGGAATATTCCTTCTTTGGCATTGCTCAGCTATCAGCCCTACCAAAGCGACCCCACTTCGCGTTCTCCCTCAGCACGAGCTGCAGGACCCTGCAATTATCAATGCCACTATTAATTTCGATCTTGGTATCAAACAACCCATTACTCCAACCCTCTTTGGCATCTTCTTTGAGGAAATTGGACATGCTGGAGACGGAGGTTTATACGCTGAGATGATTCAGGACCGGTCGTTTGACGCCACTGCTGCTGCTTCTGGATTTTCTGTTGGTGGCGGTGGCAGCGGCGGCAGCAGTGCTGACCTCTCAAATTTCGACAACAACTCTTTGAGAATGCCTTTGGATCTCCAGGAAATAGCTACATATGGACCTAATCCTGTGGATTCCATCGTCTACCCAGCATTTAATGCCTCCTCTGCACGTTCCAAAGAACAGCGCTTGTCTCAGATACTTACTTCCAGCGGCAGTGCTGCTACTAACCACAATGAAGATGACTCAAGGCGAACGAATCTTGAAAATATAATCGTCCCGTGGATGACTCTTGCTGGTACTTCTGCTACCCTAACCCGAGAACTCCCATTAAACGCTGGCAATCAAGTAGCCATGGAGCTCACCGTCTCTGCCACCGCTCCTCAAAATCAAGGTGGTCTTATTAATTTTGGTTACTGGGGTATTTCTATAGAAAAGTCTACCTCCTACGCGTTTTCTGTTTACGTTCGTAACCCTCAGGAAGAAACTAAAGAGTTGTTCGTGGCTTTGGCGAGCGCGGACCTCACTACAAAGCATGCTGAACTCACACTAAGCATTGATGGCAGTGGCGGTGGTGGTAATGATGATAGCGACACCGTCAAAAACAGCGCTAACAATGGTCAATGGAAGAAATACGAAGGCATTCTTACCTCATCTTCAGATTCTATAGACACCGATGCACGTCTCGTACTTAGCTTCAACGGCCCAGCAACTTTAATTATCGATTCACTTTCGCTTCTACCCGTCGAAAATGTCGAAAAAGGAAAAGCATTAGGACATATCAACCCATGGCCATTCCGTGAAGACCTCCTTCAAGCGCTAAAAGCCCTCCGTCCTGGCTTTTTACGGTTCCCCGGTGGTTGTTTTGTGGAAGGAGATTGGATGCGTAATGCCTTTTACTGGAAAAAATCAATCGGTGGTGTTGAAGAACGACCTGGACACTATAACTTATGGGGGTATTGGTCTAGTGATGGTCTTGGTGTGTTTGAATACATGACTTTAGCTGAAGAATTAGACACTGAGCCTGTTTGGGTTATTAATAATGGTGTTGCACATGGCGATAGTGTCCCTCCTTCTGAAGTACTGCCTCTATTGCAGGATGTCCTAGATTCAATTGAGTTCATTACTGGACCTGCGAGTAGTACTTGGGGTAGTCGCCGTGCAGAAATGGGCAGAGAAGAGCCTTGGAACTTGAATTATGTGGCAATCGGCAATGAAGATTGTGGAAAACCATTTTATGTTCAGAATTATAATTTGTTTTACGGTGCGTTGCATGCTGCGTACCCGCACATGAGACTCATTTCAAATTGTGATATGGGAAATGATGGACCGACGGATATCTGGGATTGGCATGTCTATACAAACCCTCAAAATATGTTCAATTTACGAACCGCCTTTGACGGCCGGGACCCTACAGCTGGGCACCTTGTTTTCGCTTCAGAGTACGCTGTAACCGACGGTGGAGGCTGGGGAAATGTCATTGGAGCTGTTTCTGAAGCTGCGTTTATGACTGGGTTGGAAAGAAATGGACAAGCGGTGCATATGGCGGCATATGCGCCTTTGTTTGTCCATTGGAATGATCGCCCTTGGCCGACGAATATGATTGTTATTAACAACCACCAGTGGTTTGGCATCCCTTCCTATCACGTCCAGCGCTTATTCCGTGAGACCCAAGGGACACATTACGTTGCTACAACTGTGTTACAGCCCCCTGGGGAACAAGGGGGAGGTGAAACTGTCGCTGCATCGGCTACTTGCCAACAAGAAGAAAACAAAGAGAATGGTTCATCATCAACTTCTTCTTGTTCGTGCTCTACTGTAGCTATCAAACTCGTTAATTTCTCGCCTACAGCGCAAATTGTCGCGGTGAATATGCTGCATAGCGGTGCTACAGCAGCAGATTCAAGAAAAGTGGCTTCAGAAGCAGAGGCAGTGGTTATTACGAGTGAAAAACCTGAAGATGAAAACTCATTTGAAGATCCGCTGAAAGTAGCGCCGCTTGGGTTGCCCCTTGATGGCCTCTCTAACTCATTTGCAGTGGAATTGGCACCGTGGAGTGTCAGTGTGATGCAAGTACACTTTGAAAAACAGGAAGAGGCGTTTGAACCTTTGTTTCAAGTGAAAGCTAGTGGTGGTGGTAGTAGTAATAACAACGACGGAGCGCTGTTTGCTTAGAAAAATCTACCATAGAATGAGTGAATGAATGAATGAATGCATTTTTAGTTATATTTAGATTTAGAGTATTTTTTTTTTTGTTTACTTTGTTTTATATCTTGTTTTGACGTGTACAGTTTTATTATGCACGAATAAATTAGCGGTCTTGGATCTTAATTTACTATATGTAAATAATAATGATAAACTAAAAATTGTAAGTATTATTAGCAGGGCGTGAAAGGGAAAAAGAAAAAAAGCAGCAGAAATTAACTATCGATAGTTTAAGTGAATGCCCTTCCTGAGGTGTACTCGAAGCTCTGAATAGGTTCATAGCTTCCCGTATACGTGTCAATTAAATAACACGCTCCAGTACTGGCTACATCATACAAACCTTGAGCTCTGCAATCCAGTGGCTGGGTAAAGGTCCAAGCAATGCACGTGGGGTCAGCTTGGCACTGAGCACAGCACTCACTGGAGCTGGCAGCACGGGGTCCATAGCAAGGGCGGATACCACTCAGGGTGGATTGAATACGTCGGCCAGCTATGACAGAGCGGGTGGTAGGGAAGGAACAGAAGTTTTCGGGACGGGCAGGGCCGACGGAGGGTGGGGGAGGGAAAGGCACAGCGGGAGGTGGTGGGGGAGGTGATGCACTGTAGATATTTAACGAGGAAAAAAACAAATTGTTTTCAGTCTTTTCTTTAAGATTAAGCAAGAAAGCAATGCGTATTGAGTAATGAGGGTTTTTTCTTACGGTGGTGGGCTATTAGGAGGTGGCGGTGGAGGAGAGTTCTGAGGACGGGGAGGTGGGGGTTTGCGGAGAGGGGGTGGGGGTCTGCGGCGAGGGGGTGGTGGCTTCTTGAGAGAAGGAGGAGGAGGCCTTCTGCGCGGAGGTGGGGGTTTCCTGCGACGAGGAGGTGGGGGTTTCCTGCGACGAGGCGGAGGAGGCCTTCGGCGAGGAGGTGGGGGTTTTCTTCTAATCTGCAGGTTGGTGCGGCCTTGAGCATGAAGTTCTTCTTCTTGCTCTAAATCATCAGCAGTATCAAGTTCAGTCATCCAACTATTCTCTATGTCATCTACGAAATCATTTTCATATGCATCCAGCTCTACAGTCTCGTCATTGGCCACCCCAACAGTTTCAAAAGATTCTGCAGCGCGATGAATCGGCGCCAGAGCCAACACCCAGGCGATCACAAGCAGCGCTTGATAACGCATGCTTTGTGATATATGTAATGATGTGTTGTTTAATCAAAATCAATCACTTATGCAGCTTTATCAATAATTAATTTCAAACAATCTTGTTCGAAACACGTTGGTCAATAAATACACTAAATCAGGAGTTTGGAACGTCAGTGATGTGTTCACTAGGCATACATTACAGATAATAAATCATTCCTAGTAATTGATCGTTTGTAAGGGACTTTACTTGTAGGCTGCCCCAGCTTCCTGCAGCAGCTCCTATTCTAAGAATAATTCTTGCAACGTAAAGCACTAGCCTAATTCTAACTACTCTCCTTTTAAATTCATTTTGCATGCAAATAACATGAATTCTATATTAAAAAGAATAGTATTGCACTATCATCACTCCCGTCGAGCTCGACCAGGGCGCATAAACATAGGCAACAAAAATGAACCCCGCCTTGCAACGCCCCCGCCACCTCCACTAGTTGTTGCCGAGCCTGGCCTTCTTCTACGTACCAAAGACCACAACACAACCAACCCAATACCTCCAACAATAGAAAATATCTGTGAAAATTGAACGACATTTAATGGCAATCTCTTAATATGAAGACGAGAGGTGCTGACAGCTCCTTCTTCCCCTCTAGCACCACCACCGCCACCAATTTCTCTGCCCTCTATCTTTAGAGTGCTCTTCTTATCCTGAAAATTTCCAATGGTTTCTTTACTAGATGTATCATCTTTCCATTGGATGCTTTCCTGCTGTGCTGCTATATCTCGACTAACGCTATCATCAGACCTTTTATTACTACCAACACCGCCATCGACATTGAAAACACCATTATCAACCCCATCTAGCTCTTCTTCTTCTTCTTCTACGTCATCTATCTCTCTTGTTGTGGTTCCATTGCTATTAGCATCAACACCATCCTTCTCATTCAATCTGCTGCCACCCTTTTCTTCATCTTGGTAGGATAGGTTTTGATACTCTAAGGGGGAATTCAAATAACACCGAGCTTCATTTTGAAGGACAAACGACGCTGCTGTGAAGTTATAATCAGATCGTCGTTCAGGTAACTTGAAACCCCGTTCTTTATTACTTTGTACCGATCCAAATTGACTACTCAATCGATTTTCCGGTCGAAGTAAAGATGTAGAAAATTGGGAATCGTCTTTTTCTCCGACAAAGGCCAAAGATTGTTTCAATAAATCATAGCAGTTTTGATGTTGATGTGAAGAATCCAAGCAGTTGGAATCACCATAAACGATAACTCTACCTTGACCGACATGTAATAAACCCAATACAGGCAATTGCGAACGATCTTTAGGAGACAAAGTGCTATTTTTCTTTTTTGAAATTTCCGATTGAGAAGCGTTGTGTAGATACCCTCCCTCAGGAAAGCCCGCTAACGACGATCCACTTCCCATTCTAAACGTATGCTCAAGTCCAGGAATGTCTACTTGTACATCATGTGTACCTCCAGCGAAAGCTATCCCAAAAGGCTTAAGTAAATCGTTGAGGGCTGGAACATTAGCACCACCAGTGGCAGCTTCCCACCAACTTCGAGTATTATCATCATAAAACCTCATTTTCTTCACAGTTTCTACCTCATACCAGTCTGCGTATACTAGTAAACCTAATCCATGTACTCGAATATCTTTTTCAAGCTTTTCTATTTCTTCGGGGTAAAACTCATCTTCAGAATCGACAATCATCAAGGCGCCATAATTTTCAGCGTCAAAACAGGTCAATGGGGAAGCTAATACCTCTAAAAAATAGCCTGAATCACGTAATGAGTTGTACATATCATGGAAATTGGTATGGGGGTGGTCTCCGTGCCAATCTAAGATGTCGTGTCGGATTTCCAAGTCATCCCGAGGAAAGTAAGCGGGTGGGTAACGAATTGAATGGAACTGATCCCAAAGAACTCGTTTCTCACGTGGAGGGGTTGGTATAATCTCTACAGTGAGCTTTGCCGTAACTTCAGACCGGCGGGGAACTCGTTCTCCAGGTCCAGGAGGCGAGCCAACAGTAAACGTTACCTCTCCCGTGGCCTCCCCCGAAAACTGATTTCCTGAAGGTTTTACCCTTAAAAAGATACCTAAATGACCCGACCATGGCCATAATTGCGCTGAATATTCAAATCTGACATCTAATAACTTCCCACCGTCGTTGGTTGGGCTCCAAGTAGGAGTTTCTACTATTTCCCCAACGACGCCCATCCCATTCAAAATTGTAGCATTGAAAATCAGAGGCATCGCTCCAGCATACACAGGCTGCCTGCAAAATGGCCATGCATATGGACATTCTGTAAAATCTAAATGTGCAGGTACAATTGACGCACGTGGCTTATAGGTAGAAAGTATTTCAGCCGCCCCAAGAACGTTCATTTGACCTTGGCCCTGTTCGTACATATTAAGATCTGGTAATCGTACTGCTCCTTCAATTAACGCTTGTTTCATTGACGCAGGATTTAATATCGATCTTTTCTCTTCAGAAACTGTAGAAGCCAGCAAACATACCGCGCCGGCAACGACAGGTGATGCCACGCTAGTTCCACTTAAACTACGACACCCTCCTCCAATTCTACTCCCTTGTACTTCTTTCCCGTAGGCCATTACATCAGGTTTACTTCTCCCATACCCTAATGGTAATTCCCATGTCGACATACCTCTACTAGAAAATCCTGCAATCTTACTAGACCAATCGATGCCTCCAACACCGATCACGTCATTTTGGTCGGCAGGATTGTTCAATGTCCCGTACAGAGGGCCATCGTTTCCTATAGCAGAGACCATAACAATACCAGAACTCGTCACTTCTTGTACTTTGTCTACAAATGGACGGTCCAGATGATCTGGCCCACCTATGGAAAGATTCACTACATCCATTTCGGTGGCCATGGCGTAGTTGAAGGCATCCAGAAACCAAGAGGTATAAGACACTTGATCATTAGTAAATACCCTAAAAGTATGTATATCTACCTCGGGAGCAAGCCCTGGACATGATGTAGATGTTCCTGCAATCACACCGGCGACAAAGGAGCCGTGGCCGAGACCATCCTCCAAAGTTGGTTCGTGCGTCCAATTAGATCTTTCCTTTATATTCTTCACGTCTGGGTGATTTTCTTTGATCCCGGTATCAAAGACACCCATACGTACGCCTTGGCCACGATGACCTTGTGCCCAGATCTTTTCAACTTCGAGTCTAGAAGCCAGATTGTTAGATGATTGCATCAAATGTCTTCTTCTTTGTCTTCTTTTTAAATTTTGCCAAGCGGTGGTTGATTTGGCTTCGATTCTTTCTTCTGAGAAGCCATCCTCTAGATAATTGCCTTCTAACGCAAAGGTAGGACGAGTTTGAAGACGTCCTGGTCGCTTTTTAGCACACAGAGCTTCGCCATTTTCCATAGCAATAACAACTTGCTCTTGCCAACCTTCATTAACATCGGGGCTGGAGTTGTTTAATGAGGTGCTGCAAGGCTCAAAAGGTTCTGAAGATGGAGCCGAAGAAGAATGAAGACTGAGTGACAGTTTTCGTTCAGGGTGAATGTCTTTAACATCTTCTACATCTCCTAAGAAGCTCTGCAAATTTGATTAAAATAGAAACGGTGAGGGCATAATTATGGAGCTTCAACCTCGATCACAACTTTTAAAACAATAAAGTTGAATTGTTTGTATCTAACTAAAGAGAAATAATAAACAATCCTTCGCTATCTTCTCTTATTTTACCTGTACGGTATCTAAGCTTGCTCCTGGGGCTCGTATTAATCCGAAATCTGTTGGAAACCTTTGAGCAGGGTTGTCCCGCTTAACCCACTGCCATTGCTGCTTAGATAGCACAGATTGCAGGCGTTTCCTATGCTGTCCAGCCGTTGCATAGCGTGAAAAACGTACTATATAGAGACTATCAATGTTGCGACGAGGACGCTCCAATGCAGCTGGAGAAACAGAACCTAGGCTGCTGCTAGAGGACAACGACGTCTGCACGAAAAAAGTTAAAATAATTCAAAATTAAAAGTCAGCCTGATAGGTCTAAGCAACATGATCTTAGAAATTGTGACCGTTAAGAGTTAATACGCACATCAACTGTCCCATTTACGTAATTCTGTTGCCACTGGTTCTGCTGCCAAGCAGTAATTCCCAAGGCCAACAGGAGCACAATGAAAGAGCCCTTGAGCCCTTGTAATGTAACCCTAACCGCCATGGGTGATATAGCGACTGTCGGCTATAATTTAGGGGTATGCTATTGAAATTCCAGCATCTTCTCTCCTCTCAAAATCCCTTAAATCTAGTCTTGATCACAAAAAATATAAAAGAATTTCGCACAAAAGGGGGTTCTAGGCTTTTAATCTCCTCTCTTCCACCCTTTCAAATAATGCTATATATAGGTTTTGATATGTAGATGACTGTGACAAAGTATAATACCAACAGAAAAGTCATGGTTTCAGTTGGGATCAAAAACTTTTGAAAGAGGCGCCGGAGCAACCAATTTGAAGTCAAAAATGAAGGACAGAAATTCATGAGCGGAACTATCTCCAACTACTGAAGGACCTTGATAAAAACTACATAATATTGAAACCCGAATGCATGCTCTAATAGAGTTCTATTTGCCTACAGCACGTGGTCTACTTCCCCTCTGGCGTCTACTTCCCCGCTTCGGTAACGAAAATTTCAGACGCCCATTAATAAGCCCGGGAAGCCCCAAAGTTAGACGCAAATCAGCTTCTGTGCGGATTTTGCACGGTATAGGCAGAGCTCAACATCGTTAGGCCCTATAATTTTTTGCAACTCTCCAGAGCAAGCATTGAATTATTGATAATATTTAGGAAGCTGGGCAGGAGTTGAAGGTGGAGGGGTCCCTCTATAAATACCAATAATTTGGCCATCCCTAGCTTGATGCAGCTGGTTAATAGATTAACCTCATCTTTTTCTTCTCATACCAAGCGTGAATGCTATTAAAGTAGCGTTTTGAGCGAAGATCTTATAGTAGCAGTAATTCAAATCATTATTTGAAAATAAGTACGTTATACGCCTGACTAAAGAAATTTGACTACCTATCTTAAACGAGAATCTCATAATTGACGTGTTCATGCAGATAATTTCTATTGAGCAAGATGATAAAAGTAACCCAGATACCTCTAATGATCGCCTGCATTCTGGCTCTGCAACTGACAATCACAGCAGCCACTTCACTCTCCGGCCTAAACATCGTTAACCGCCGTATGTTCGAGACTAGGAAAAAGCCCGCAATGAATATCACAAGCAATTGCTTGCCAGGTTGGCTCCCAGCAAGCGGCACCCTCTATTCGAGCTGGCCACAGCCTGGCAGTCAAGAATGTGTCGTTTATCAAGGCTGCAAATGGGCTGGTATGTTTTCTTCCCTCAATGCTGGACAAAGTAAAAGGAATTGCGCCAAAGGAGCTGCTTACCTTAGTGGAGGTAACGGCACCAAAAAGGCGTGTCGATTTACCCCGGAAACAGTCAAGGCAATGCGGATGGCATCTACTTCAGCTAAAGACTTCAAGCGCTTAAGCGGCAAAACCCTGGAGGTCATGATTGAAGGCAACCCCAACAACAGAACCACCAGAGTTACCATCCGCGACAATTGCAACGACGCCGACTGCACTAGCGACAATTGCAATGGTGTCTACGGAGGATGCTGCAGTAAGCATTCTGATAACTACAAATACACTCTACTTGATTTGGAAGCCAATCCTGCGTCTGATTTGCTTGGTATTGATCTTACCGTTGAGGATGTTGGAGGCCCTTTCCAGCAAGAGAAGATGCCGTTGTGGGCTCAGAATTTCCGTCCTGGTCTTCCTAGCTGCATTGCTGGTAACTTTACCATGCCATTGTGCTATAGAATTGTCAAAAGAAATTCAAGAAACATGAAGTTATAATCATGAAATAAAATAAATAATTATTGGCGTTTTTGTGTTGATGGCTTGCAATTTTTTTGCTCCATCATAATTGCCTTCGTTTTCAAATTTGCTATATTTGCATTTCTGTCGTTCCTCAAGCTTTCTACTTTTTCTCCCTTCATGAAGACCTTTTGTGTCGTTCTTTTAATTCGTCCATCACGTTCAAATAAACCCATGTTGCTGATTTCGACTCAAAATGATATAATTATAATAATGATATAATTTTCCCGCCTACTCACCATCTTGATGTTTTTTGTCCTTCTCCTCGCCTATCACCAGCAGATCCCTGTGCGCGCTGCTACTTATCACCATGTATGTTCATATATACACGTAAACGTTATTTAAGTCCCAAGATCTCAATTAGAAGATACGAACAAGTAGCTTTCTGGATCAGCTTCAACACTTGGGGAGGAAGTCTCCCGGAATCTTTTGATAGGCCATTATTTTTGGGATAGCCCTGCTACAGCCGCCGCTCAAATTTGCCCACAAAGAAGATCTCTTGGTCTTTTATAAATTTTTGCTTTTTAGTTCTACGGAGTGCTTTCTGCCAATGGTGTAGCTGTTGCTGTGCTGTGCATGTTCAAAGAGCAGGGGGCGGAGCCAGCGTTATCACTGCCGCCGACCCTTTGTCTAAATCTTCATTATGACGTCCTTTTAGCATTTTACCATCTATTTGATTCAATAGTATTTTAGATTAAGCTTTTGGGGCCACTTCAGTGCACCAACTTGTGTCATAGAATGTAAAAATTTCCTTCTCCCTCTGCCGGAGCGCTGGGCTACTGCTTTGTCAACAGCTGTCAGTTTTGAAAATATCAAGTTGAACAAAACTTCTTCAATATCGTGTTCTTGATACCGAACTTTATATATGATTTATTAAATATATTGTTCAGCGTAACGATAACGTTTGGAAGAACTTCGTCTTCAAATTGCTGGTCGTTGAACTAACTCATTCGTATGGTGCTTCTTCCTATCCAAACAGGAGGGCTCCAAGACAGATTAATAGAACCAGAAAATAGCCAGGAGCCCTCAAAACTCGCGATTGGCCTTCTTGCAGCAGATAGAACTCCGATGCTGGCTTCAAATTCCTCTCAACTGCAAGGGCACCAGCCCGCTGGGACAATGGAGAGCTCTTATGCTGTCTTCTGTGCTGCTTTGCAATATTTAGAAAATAAAGGTGAGTTCTTTCCAACGATATGTGTGCGTATTTTCAAAATTCCTTGAAATGACAGTTGTCGATTTTCATAATTTACAGTTGATCCAACGACTGCTCCGGAGCTCTTTATGAGTATGGCACACACTCCAGAATGTGATCGAGCTCTCAAAACACTAGCATCAGGTGTAACAGACCCGCGGGTCCCTCTCCCGCCTTTGGATCCCCGAGCAGTCGCCGCAGTCGCTCTCCGTAGCCTTGCCACTTTAGGTTCCCAGCAATTGCTATCCCCAGAAGAATGCGCAACCCTCATTGCACCATTCTTGCAGAGTGGCAATGATCTTGTGCGTGTTTCCGTAGCAATGCACCTTCTCAATAGGCTCCCTGAGCGGCGAAGAATGCCCTTGCAACGGTTGCTCCGCTATTTGAAACGCTTGGCCTCTTTTTCAGATACCTGCACAGTCCCTGGACTCGCCCAATCAGTAGGATTAGCTCTATTAAAGCCGGAGAAATTGCCCATGGGAACTGGAGCTACGAATTTGACGTCTGCAGCTGTACAGTGCGCTGCTCTTCTTATCAAGTAAGCACTATCTTTTACTTCAAAAGTGAAGTGTGCATATATTTTTTATTATTAGAAATACTTAACCTTTCAATTTCTTCTCTCCCTGTGCAGTGAATATGAGCGTCTCTTCCAGGATACCCTCCCTAATGAACGCCGTCAGCGCCATCTGCACGATCGTATTCGTCGCCTTATCGTGAAGAAAAACACCAGCAGCGGCAACGACAACAACCATCCTAGCACCAGCGATACAACCAGCGGAGGCTCTTCTACCCGTAGTATCGCTCGCCGAGCAAGCCCTGCATTTAGACCAGCGCCCATGGTAAACCCAATCAACACACTACCAGCGGCAGCCGCGTTGATGGCGGCAGCAGGCAGCGAGGGCAATGCAAGTGAAAATTTCTCTCCTCATCAGTTTTCAACTGCTGGAGACCCTAATCCAAGTAGTAGTAGCCAGCCCCCATGGCTTCAACAACCGTGGAGACCATCAGGCACTCTGTTTCGTGGTGTAGGTGGAACAACACGGCCAAATAGCGGCTCGAGTTCAGTCTCTACGTTAATGAGCGGAGCGACAACCCAAGCAGCCGGCGGCAGTGGCACTGAAACTGGAGCTGCTGCTGCAGGCGGTGCCGGATCTCGACCTAACTCTGCTCATTGTAACCGTCTTGGTCTTAACGTCAATCTCCCAGATACTCTTCTCCGTCAAATTGAGTTGAGATCAAAGGATCGTCTTCCTCGTTCCAAACCAGCAGCACAGCAAAAAATGCCATGGCGGCCGCCTGGCCTGAACGATAAAGTTCCTGCTACTACCCATGGCGAGAAGACTCAATGGACTCCAGATATGCATATGCAGTGGAGATTCGACCCTCGTGATCACCCTGAAGTCAATTCTGCAGAAATGCCAGAGGCAGAAGGAGAAGATACTTATTTAAGAGAAGATACTAATAATTATTTAAGAGAAAGCGTTGGAGGTCCAAGGAGTATCCCGCCCCCTGCATCGCTCTATGACGATATCTATGGTGGAAACTTTGCTAGAGAAAGCGTAGATGATGTAAACGTACCTTCAGATGCGTTTCCTGTAGAAATGCATGCTCCTGGCGGCGTACGAGCTGGAACGTATCTGCTTCAACGAGGCGGCGGTGTCTGTCGTCCTGGCTCCGCAGCAGGGGTAGGAAGAGGTGATGGTGGTAATTCTAGACATCCAGTGCGTGGAGTACCACATCTCCAACAACAATTGTGTGTAGAAGGTGCATCACAGGCACAGCAGCAACATAGACCTCGCTCTGCTGGTGCGCAGTCCATTATTGGCCGTGGCCCTGGTGGCGGTGCTCCAGCCGCTGCTGCTGCTATGGGTAGAAGGCGTGAAGCAGCTGCCGCTGCCGCTGATGCTGAGAGTTATGGCAGTGTTACCGATGAATTTCCTTACTACGTTCCCTTTAGCAGTGCTGTTGCTGCTGCTGTTGATGCTGGTGGTGGTGGTAGTGGTGGTGGTGTTAATGTTGAAGAAGGAGACGATGTTTCTAGCTACCACCACCATGACTCGGCTGCTGCTGGTGGTGCTGCTTACTATTCTGCTGCAGCAGCTGTAGCAGAAGGTACTTTGCCGGCTATTCCTTTACCTGGTCAACGGCAACGTGCTGGTGGTGGTACAGGAAGAGCTGGTGTACGTCATTCTACAGCCTCTTTAGCAAACTTAATGGCACGCAGCAGGGGTGGCGGTGGTGGTGGTGTCCGGGCCACTGCAGTAAATTCTAGACAACAAGGAGGTGCTGATTTCTTCTCTCCTCTCGGTGCATCAGCACCTGGTGTTCATTATGCACCTACCAGTGCTTCTGCTCCTTCTGCTGGCCAATATACGAGTAGTGATGTCCAGGCAGCTGGTATTTATTACATGCCGCCTCCGCCCTTTGGTGGTGCTGATACTCCTGGTGGTCCTTATCCTGCAGGCAGTGACGTCACCTACTCTGCTGAAGCAATTTCCATAGATGGAATGGCAACTAATAGACCCATGGGTGCAGGGGTACCTGCTCATTATGCTGCTGCAACTGTACCTGCTGGAAATAATTATCATGATCCTCGTGGTGGTGGTGCTGCTGCTGCTCCCGCTACAGCTACCAGGGGTGCAGCATTAAGCCCTCTTCTTCCTCCGCGCGCAGCAGCAGCAATGGCCGATTCACTCCCTCCTGGTGCCCTTGCTGCTTTCCGTAGTCTCTACATAGACCAAGAAACTGGCGAGATACTAACTGCAACCAGCGCAGAAGACGGCACTGCTACAGCTACCATTGCCGCCAATGGAAAGAATCTTGCCCCTGTCGGTTTCATCCCTTCCGGTATCTCTCTTAATCAGCTGCTCGCTGCAGCAGAGGATGCGCAAGATGACTTATCCCCCACTGCATCTGGAGAACAGGTAGTTTCTGGTAAAGATGCTGCCGAGTACACACCGCTTGATTTAGCTGTCCTGGTAGCTGCACATGCAAAGAGATTGAAACGTGCTGCTGCTGCTGTTGCTGATGGTACTGTAATTGATGAGACCATTAAAGAGTCTGGAAATCAATCTGCAGCTCCTATGGCAAGTAAAGCACCTCCTCCTCCTGCACCCCCGCTCCCTCCCCGGGCAACAACATCGAGCAAGAAGGCAGCACCTCCCCCCGCACCGCCGTTGCCTCCTGGTGCAGCGGCTTCAAAGAAAGCAGCTCCGCCTCCTGCACCGCCACTACCCCCTAGCGGAATTGAAAAAGCAGCTCCACCGCCTGCACCTCCCCTCCCACCTGGAAGCAAGAAAGCGGCACCGCCACCACCTCCACCTCTTCCTGGTGCAGCAGCAGCTGGAAAGAAGGCAGCTCCTCCCCCCCCTCCCCCCATGCCAGGTGCAGCCGCTGGAAAGAAAGGAGCGCCTCCACCTCCTCCTCCGCCTATGCCTGGCGCAGGAGGAAAGAAAGCACCGCCGCCGCCGCCGCCGCCACCACCCCATGGTGCTGGTAGTGCCAAGGGGAAGGGGCCTCCTCCTCCTCCACCACCTCTTCCTGGCAAGAAACTCGCTCAAGAGCAACAATCTAGTGTCGTAGAAGCAGTTTCTGAGCAGCCTGTAGAAGAGCCTGAGCCTGTGGTTCCTAAAAGAAAACTCAAGGCTCTCCATTGGGACAAGCTCAAAGCTGCTCAAGAAGGCACCGTCTGGAAGAAACGCGCCAGCACTGATAGCGCCCAGCCTCGTATCGATTTCGAAGAATTAGAATCTCTATTCCAAATTTTAGAAAATTCTGCAGCTACTCGTAAAGTTGGAGCTACATCCCGTCTTGAACAAGAAGTCCGCCTGGTAGAACACCGCCGTGCTCACAACATCTCGATTGAACTTTCTGGTATTCGGAAGCCCTTTGCAGAAATTAAATCTGCTTTACTCTCTATGGATGACTCCGCCTTGACTGTAGAACAGTTGCAAGCACTATCTCGCGCTGTTCCTGACGACAGTGAGCGGAGAGAAGTAGAATCGTACTTGTCTGGCAAGCACCCCAAGTACAAGGGCATTAAAGATCCGGCTAGGTTGGGTACGGTAGAACGGTATTTCGCTGAAATTAAAGATGTGCCTAGACTCGGTGAACGTATTGGATGTTTGCTGTTCTCGCGCACCTATGCTGCTACGAAGACAATGTGTGAGGAGCAGCTGGCACTAATGCGTGCTGCGTGTGCTGAGCTCCGAGAATGCGAACCCTTTTCAAAGTTACTTCAAGCTGTACTAGAGCTTGGTAATTACTTGAATGCGGGTACTCAACGTGGCTCTGCTGCTGGTTTCAAATTAGATACGCTGTTAAAGCTTTCGGATGTTAAAGGGGTGGATAGAAAAACGTCTTTACTTCAGTTTGTTGTTCAGCAAGTCCAAGCAGAAGATCCAGGAGTGTGCAAACTGGCAGAACACATGTTGCACGTGCGTCCTGCTGCGACTATGCAACTCAGTGCAGTGTCTGCTATGGTGGGTGAGATTCGAGTAGGCTTAAGGAAGGTCTCCCGCGAGGCGGAAGCTGCAAAGCACGATGCAGAAGCAGCACAAGCGGCTGCGGCAGCTGCTGAGCGTAAAAAATGCAGAGGTGACAACGAGACTGAAGAAGAAGAGGAAGTTGATTCTAATGCCTCTACTGCTACTACGGAAAACAACAATGAATCAATCTCATTAAAGAATAGTCATTCTTCCCAAGAAGAGGAAGCTGCAATTCGATTCGCAGATGCCATGGCTACCTTCCACAATACCGCCTCGACAGAATTCTCAGCTTTAGAGGAAGCTGAAAAGGCAACTGTCGCTGAATTAAAATCAACTTCTGAATACTTTGGAGAAGAGTTCGCACCCACAGACCCTGTCAAGGTGGTACGTATCGTCAGAGACTTTATGTTGTTGCTAGAAAAAGCAGTGGCTGACTTGGCAGCACGTGCTGAAAAAGAAGCTGAGGTTGCAAAGAGAGCAGCACAATTGAAACAAAAGACAGCTGCTGCTCATAGTGGAAGCCAGGTACGACGCAAGGGAGAGAGTAAAGAAAATAAAGAAACAAAGGAGATACCAAAGAAGGTAGGCACAGTGGTAGTTATTGAAGAACCTGAAAGGAAGAAAGAAGGAAGAGAAGCAAATGAAGAAATGGTTTTTGTGTCCTCGGAGAAAAATGTTGGGCCAACGACTGCTTCTGCTCCTGTTGTTGTTGTGTCTCGCACTTCTACCTCTCCAGATTTCCCCTCAACACCACAAGTTCCTGGAGGAATCCCTGCGAGTCCTTGCAAAGAGTCACCACCTCGGTCTGCGAGAGACAAACGGCAAACGGAAGAAGCTGAGCAAGAGGTTGATATGGAGGTGGAGGTGATGACCTTTGCTTCTGGCGCTAACTCTGAGGCCACCGTCGACGTCACTGTAGATGGTGCCGATGCTCTTGTAGATACTCCTATTGGTGTGTTTATTGCTGCGACGCCTACAACCCTCACAACAGCCACTGATGAGGTTGAATCTTCCAGTCGAGAAGAAAAAGCCCTCGATAAGGAGGATAAATAATTATGATTAGAAGATCTGTTTTATATAATTACTGATGTATCTATAGATAGTTGGTAATTGAATTTTACTTTTGTTTGTTTATTGTGTGTGCAAAAAGAGAGAAAAGGAGAATTAAGAGAATAGAAAAATGAAATAATGGCGTCTGCCTCCTAAAAAGGAGTTTAAAAAAGGGGTTATTCTGGACGAGGTAAGGTCTTAATTACCTTTGCTGGATTACCACCAACCACGGTATACGGCTCTACGTTATTAAGTACAACGGCACCAGCAGCTACTGTACTGCCTTCACCAATAGTCACACCTGCCATTATGATGGCACCGCCCCCGATCCAGCAGTCATTTTTAATCACAATAGGGGCTGCCTTTTCAGGTCCTCTAGTGCCATTACGTAGCACCGGGTCTATTTCGTGGTTTACGGTGTACATTTGAACGTTAGGCCCAAATAGGACTCTGTCGCCAATGGTGATCGGACAGCAATCTAAGAAGATGCAGTTGAAATTGCAATAAAAGTTCTTGCCAACGGTGATATTGTAGCCATAGTCACAGTAAAATGGTGGTTCGAAGAAAGGAGGGTCTTCGGTGCTTATTGCAGAACCGAGAATTTCACTAAGGAGGAGTTGTCTGGCATGAGCGTCGTCGTAATCAATTTCGTGATTGAAGCGGCGCAAGAGCCGGCGACAGCTGACCCGGTCTTCCCATAGTTCTGGGTCATTGGCATCATATGGTTGACCAGCAAGCATCTTCGACTTCTCGGTCATCGTTGCATTTGACATCTGGTGATCAGTTTTAAAATAATGCAATCGGCAAATCTGCAACAAGGTGATACTGTTCGGGGCTTCCCGGGCTGTTTAAAAATTAATATCGGAATTTTAAGTGAAGGGTTTAAGTGAAATGCGCTCAATTTAATAGACCATTGGGTGCCCCACAAGCAATCGACGTGTCATTGACCCTCGTTGGCAGCGCCCTCACTTACAAATAAATAATAAATATAAACAAAAGATAAATAACGCTATATTGCTATAATATTCTAATATGCCGATTTCATTGCCCTTCTCCAGCTCCTTGGCTTGTCATCATCTTCTTGCTGCACCGCTTTTGCCTCAGCACCGCTGCCCTTGGCAGAAGGATAAAACTTTCTATGTACAACAAAAGCAAACAATGATGGGTGCTGCAATTTATACTCTGATAATGATGTGGCTTTAGCTCCTGTGCTTGGTCCTTGCATAGGAGCGGGTGAGAAGGCAGGCTGGCTTGCATCAGCTTGGCTAATCTCTCTCGGTTTGCTACTTCCCTTGGGAAGGATAGCGACATCAGCGCAATTCCAGAATTCTTCAGGCCACTGGTTTCCATCCTCCCCACAAGTAGCCAAATAACTTAATTTATACTCATCAGGTATAGCAGGGTCATTGCAAGTGTTACCAGTTATATAATGCATCTGTAAAACACACTTCCATTTATTCCCATCACAGACGAGGCCTTGAGGAAGCTGAAAATTATGGTAGAATAATCTGGGAGGGTCATAACCAGCATCCGATGCATTTCCTAAGAAATAATACCGTGAGCCAGGTGCTTGAGAAGAAGAAGCTTGCTTTAACACGTGTTGTTCCAAGCACTCGTTGGTGAGGGCAGCTCGCTCACTTCGAGGACTTCCAGCTTGGTATCTACAGATTCTGTATTCAATCAGCCCTTTATGATATGTAGCCATCGCAGCAGCCAATTGAATTGCACTGCCTTGCTTATATGTAGCTGCGATTTCGCCTGTTGCAAACTTTCCTCCTGCTTCGTGATCGAGAGGACCAGCAGCCCTGTCTCCACATATTCCATGCTTTCCAGAATTATTTGGATATTTTGTTCCTCTGGTAGCAGCTACACCTCCGGCGTTTAAGCAATGTGGACAGTAGTAACTGTTTGCAAGGGCATTTCGTGCTTTGGGGATGGCGAGAAATGCATGGCCATGGGCACTTTGTGCAAAAAATAAACAGAGCGCAAAAAATGCAACACGGATATCTGTTGGCATCGCCATAATTATGCTGCAAGGTATTGAATATATTAAACAATATTAAAAAAAGCGAGTGTATGACTCAGTGAGCAATGTAGAGCAGAGCTTGACGTCAGCTACAAACTTTTGAACGGTCGAGGTATGCACCAAAAAGTCAAACTCAGTCGCGTCAGTTTGTGCCACCGTGGCTTCCTCCTCAAATTGAATCCAGCACAGCGGCCTGGAAGGGGCCTTGGAGGGCAGCCATTATTTTTTAGAATGATCAAAATAATGATGCAAAGCTCTCATATTAAAAATTTTCAAATAGCCGAGCACATTTTGAAACAAACAGATTCGATCGTCCATGCTTCAAACCTTGCGTAATATCTCTCCTTTGTTGGCAAGGAACAATGTGCCAGCGCTGGTAAATTCAATGCGAACATATGGAATGGGAAGCCACGTATCAGATAATGATCCCGAGGTAAGAATTTAGAGTCTAACTACACTGTTTCCGCTTGGACACTTAGATCAGTAGATTAACAATTGCAGTCTTGGTGAGTTCAGGTGATTGAGAAGGCAAAAGAACGACATCTTAAAGGTAAAACGAAGAGTCATTTTCCCGAAGAGGCCCCTGGCTGGGATGAAGCCCTCGCTTCTGACTCTGAGGCAGTTGTCAAGGCGGAGCGGTCCAACCCTAAGTCGATTAAGGAAATGCAGGATCAAACTGTCGAATGTCTTCATGACGAGATGGAAGAAGAGTCTGATAAAGTTGGCAAATCAAGTGAACCTAATTCGTAGATTAGTCTTTTTGTGATAGATGAGGAATTGTAGTTTTGTTGTGCTGCCTTTTGTTGTTGCCGTAATCGCAGGTATGAAACTATTTGTTTGTCTTGCTCAATTCATAGCATTTCATTTTAGTTAGATATTTTGTAACATTAGTTGAGCTTTGCATGTCGCCTTCTTGGGCTCTGAAAGGCCCCATCTCTTTCATAGGTGGTGGAGATGCACCGAAAATAATTGAACGAGAGAGCATTGAAGTTCAAATAGTGCACCACCCAAATTCGTACGCTCGTAAGTTGTGCTCAAAATACGCATACAAAGCATTAGATCATTTGGCCTTCCCTTTTCGCTCTTCATTTTAGAAAAAAATCAGAAGATGACAGGTCCCAAGATGTGATTTATTTTATTTTTCGCTCTTCTCCCTCACAACGCAGGGCACGCACTGCTACACCCATCTACTGCCTCAACTTTAGGAATAAAGGAAGGTGGTTCACTATCCTTTATATCTCTTGCTGATGGATCAGACTGCGTTGTCCCTGTGACGGTGACGGCAAACACATCCGAGGGTGCCATCGCCCTGACAGCCACTCAGCAATACAACCTACACGCCAAAGAAGGAACGAAACTCTCAATAAGAAAGTTTACTCCTCCATCAGACGAGCCATTAAGTTTAGTTGATATTGATCTAGAAGTGAGTCTCTTGCCAGGAACAAAGAGCGATTCTTTTTTTGATGGCAACGATGGTGAACATGAAGACGAAGAAAACAGAGTTAAACCCTACATTCTAGACGCAGCCAAGCTTTCACAGCACTTCCTCAAAACATACCTAGGTCTTATAGTTGCTAAAAATGAAGCGTGCATCTTCCCTCTTGCAACATTTCTAGAAAATGACCCTGAACTGAAGAAAACTGGAAAAGAAAATTCACCGCCACCGTCACCACCTACTGCCATTGACAGTCATGAAGCTCAACTTGTGCTCCGTGTTCGCGCGTGCAACACACTAGACCAAGATACAGTTGCAGACACCGTAGGATATCACTGCTATCGAGGAATTATAACCCCAGAAACAGCCATTTATATAACGCTATTAGCTCAAACCAACCCAAATTGTACGTGCACTGGTACCACATCGGGAACAACATTATCGCTGGAACTAATCAATGCCCGTCTCAGACCGCCACCAGGTACCAATGAACACCTGATAGACATTCACACAAACGATGGTGAATATTTTCCGGTGCATAGAAAGTTATTACGGCCTTGTATTGCTTTGACTAAACCAGTCAGAACACCTGGTTGTGGTGTTACCGCTGCAGTGGATGTAGACACATTGACCTTTGACCGAGTTTTGATTTTCTTAGAAGCCCATGTATTGAATAACCCATTACCTTCTTTTGGTATCCACCTGGTACCGCCATTAAAAGAAGCCGCGGAGAGGCTGCAGTTAGGTAGTTTAGTAGAATGGTGTGAAAAGCGCTTGGGTGATTCAGCATCCAGAAGAAAGTGGCATAGCTATAAAGAGATAGAAAAAAGGAATAGGGCCGGTGGGGAGGTGCTTTTAATAATGGATGGAATGGTTTTCGATGTCACGAATTGGCTGCCAGAGCACCCTGGTGGGAGTACAATAATTCCATCACAGGCAATAAATATTGACAGCTCTAGATTTTTCGAATTATATCACGCCTCAAGAGAGTCGTTTATCTATTTACGAGAGTTTTATATAGGGGAGATACTTCCTAGTGATCGGGATGCTGTGCCACGGTCAGATGTTGAGCCAAGTTATGATTTTCTAGCGCAGTTACGGCAATGGACGAAAGATTTTCGATTAAAGGAAGGGCAAGCAGCAGCAGCGGCGGAGAATGCTCAACAGGCTTTTAAGAGCTTTTAATGGATTTGTAACATTTTTACAATAAATTAATGTGAAAAGTCACTTTGTAAAACCGGCACATGTTTAGTAAAAAGGAAAGAACTGGAAGAAAACGAAAAAGAAAGGAAGAAAAGGAAACTCAAATATCAGAAATTGCCCTTATTTCTTATCAAAAAAGTTCTTTTTTAAATCGTCCTAGGCCTGGGGAAGAGCGGGAATGAGCACGCGGTTGATGACCTGCACCACAGCCTTATCAGCCTTGACATTAGGGACCGTAATCTGGGCGTATCCACCGAACTTGAGATCGGTAGTTCCATCAAATTTCATGGCTCCGTAGTAGATACGGACCTTGGCCTTGCCGGCCTTGACAATGGTAAGGAGCTGATTACCAAGATTGGTACCCCAGGACTGGATCTGCTCCAAGTCCTTGGTGTAGATTACATCATCAGGGATAAGGTGATAGTCGAGAACACCCTTGACAAGGACGGTGTTTTGAAGAGCCAGCTCGGGGGTGGTGTTGAGAGCGACAAAGAGAGAAGCGAACGCTTCGTTTGTCGGTGCAAAGACAGTCGCTTTAAGCTTGGGGTTGTTCAAGTACTTCTTGGCGCCGACAGCATCGATAGCGGCAACGAGGGTCTGCAAATAAATAGTTGGATTAGTCAATTAGTTAGCTGGTTCGGTCGACGGGAAAAATCCGTAGTATATTCAATACTTATGATTTAGTTGGGTTAGGAACCAGAATACTTACAGTGAGGTTGGCTGCCTTAGCCGTCTCATAGACTGTTTTAGCTTGCGCGTTAGCTGCATGATTTAGGTGGAGAAAACAAGTTGAAGTATCAAAGGTTGTAGAGGTGAGGAAGATGATGGGCAGGAGATGGGCTTTGAAAATGCAACCCGAGACCGAAAAAGGCAATTATGAAGTGGGTATATTTTTGTCGACATAATGGGGCGATTAGCGCAAATACATGATCATTTTCAACCAAGTTTGTTGTCGGTAAACCTTTAGGCAATGAATAAGCCTACCCGCGAAGCAAATGAGGAGCAAAGATGCGATAGCAGTAAACTTCATCGTGATTATTATTGGTAGTTTATTGATAGCGCAATTTTTATGGTTGATGAGCTTTTATTGCCGTGAATGTAGTGCCTCATTCAAACCTCGACTTTTGAGCTCCTCGAGGTACACTCTCACAGTCACCCACTGGGGTGTTTGTCCAGTACAGAAGCTCAGCTCACTCGCACCGAGCATAGCCTTGTAGTTTCTTCGGCACAACAGAGGTTATATCAAACGAACAAAGGCGCACTTTACTGAGTAGACCCTGCTTGGTCGGCGCTACTTCATGTGGTTGAGGATTTTTATATTAAACCTTCAGTTTATACCGTTCAAAGATATGTTTGTTTTCAGAGGAACAAGGAAACACTATAAGGTCAAAGTGGTAGTCATAAAACATAAAATAATATCCACACAGCAATAGTAACATATCATGTAAAAGTCAAGTCAGGTATTTTCCTATAAAAGAAGCATTCAACTCCAATAAAAATCAAGTTTCAAAATCTTGTTCTTCAACTGCCCTCCGCCTCAATCCCTATTTTATTCTATTTTAAATTTCCCCTCGTGGAGGCGTCAACACTCGATCTATCACATGCATCACAGATTTCTCCGTCTTTATATTAGGCTGTACTATCGAGGCAAACGCGTCGTATTGGAATCCATTTCCGACCAATAACAACTCTCCGTACAGTATTCTCACAGGACCGTATCGAGATTTATAGATCGTCAGCGAGGCTCCATGCAAATCTGTATCATATGTTTGCATAGGTTTTAAGCTCTTCCGCCATAGAAGATGGTAATTTATCATATGGTAGCTAAGGATGTGACGCATTAGAGGTCTGCTTGTGAGGAGGGATTCTTCGGTGACATTCATGGATAGAGCTAAATTGGAGAATGCGTGGTCTGTTGGGGCAAAGACTGTGCCTCTGAAAAACTTTCCGAGTCTGTGATCGTATCCTGCTGTCTTTATAGCTTCTAGAAATTTCTGTAGAGCGCGAGGAAAATTAATAGATTAGTGAGGTCCACTGAGAAGTGGGTTGCCGCCGGGAATAATTTTTATTTGCCCCTATTAGCACAGAATGCTTAGAAGCGGAGCGACAATCCTTACTGTGAGGTTGGCTGATTCTGCCGCTTCTGGTATAGTTAGAGCATTGCAGCTCCCTGTGTGAGAAGAAAAAACTAATTGAGTCAGTTTTAATCATGGAGATTTGCTGGCAAATGGTAAGCACTCGCAACGTAATTTCCTATCCGCATGCATTGCGCTAATCATTTCGACATCCTATTAACACTGTGGGCGCTAACAACCCCCCTTAAAGCAGTCACTTCTTTACCTAGTGTGCTAATTAGAATTAAAATGGCTGGTAGTTGCAAGCCAAAATATCCCATCGCGGCCCTTACTGCCTCAGGGCCCCTTCTACAAATACACAATACAGTCTATAAATGAAATGAAACACAAAGAAAGATAGCCAGGTTTATAAAGAGAAGACCTAACCGCGTTTATTATTGTTCAGGCTCATGAGGGCCTACATTTAATACATCCTACCATTTTGAGCAGCTTCTCAAAAACCTTGTTTTCTTTCAGAGGTGGCACCACTGCTAGGGAGCAGACGTAGAGAGCTTTACAGAATCACACGGTCCAATACCCTTATCTAGAAAGACATAAACAAATGAAAAAACCCTGCCTAGCCCTCCCTATTCAATTGCACCCAACTTTTTGTCAACCCCGACCTCAACACGTTCAACCTTTCCTGCCTCTTCCTCTTTCTCATATCATCTTTCTCTTGCAATACCTCCCTTCTATGCCTTTCATTCCCTTCTACTGCCCTCTCCACATCCTTTATTGCCTCGGTCGTACGGCACTTTTCCAGTACCTCTTCTGGTAAATCACTGTAATCTTTTTCGTAATCGTCCCAGGCGATATCTTGATGGTCTTGGAATAAACGAATCCACCAGCTTTCTGAGTGAGCCCAGTGTTTTTGTAGCACCTCCAAATTCATCTTACGAAGGGTGATACAGCAACCATCGTCTCCCTCACCACCACAGTGAGTCCAAAAACAATCTTCTGGGATGATTCCTCGGTGCAGCCGCCCTTGTAAATATATTTCCTCTTCTTGTTCTACGTCATTTTTCTGCTTTCCTTGGGTCTTTTTAGCGTTCTTGCTTTCCTTTACCCGATATATTTTCACATGATATGGGCTAATATCCACTTTTAATTGCCGTGGTGCTAGATCTGAGGGCACTTTTAGTGCAATAATTCGAATTTCTCCGGCGGTTTGCCTCCACCGACAACTGCCATCTGCCAATTCAACCCACACCTCTTCTGGCTTTTCGCTGGCATTATAGTAGACACGACTCATTGCGAATGGATGCTTGTCGGTTCTTTCTACTGCAGTACCATTGGACGTGACGAGGCGGTACATTTTGTACGGCACTTCTAAATCTAACTTTGGTTTTGAAGGTATCGCTAGTTGGTTTTCTTGATATTCTAAACTACTTTGGCCAGAATTAATGGTAGCCTCACTAGTAGTGGTAGTGGCATCGATATATGTGGGTGTGATATCAACGAGCTCTGCTCTGCAGAGGTCTACATTTGGAACACCCAACGCAGCAACTACATCTTTACCGCCAATGGCCGATTGAATTTTTTCCAAATTTTTACTCTGCAGTATTTTCACGAGATTATTGCCGTATAATAGTCTAGGACCAACGACAATGTGCACTGAAATTTCTAGTGCTAATCGGGTTGGTGGTCTGGCAGGGAAGACACCTTCTAGCGTTACAGCTGAGATTCCGCCAGTGCTGGTGGTGGTGGTGGTGGTCGTAATAGTGCTCTTGGTTTCATGTGATTCATCGGCAGTCGCGTTAGGTGGTGATAATGCTGTAGCCAACGCCTTTCGCAGTGATTCTCTTATTCCAGAGTTCAGTTTTCCAGGCGTGGCTTCAGGAAAGGCCAAAAGAGCTTCGACGCGAAAGATGCGTTCGCCAGGACGAAGCTCGCCGACACTTTGAGGATTATAGTCGCCGCTAATACCACCGCCAGCACCAAAACCAAAGTCCTGTGGTTGGTTATATATTTCCAAAGCGGCCTTCTCAACTTGTTCCTTTGTAAGCTCCTCCGTTGCTTCCTGCAATTTATTTCTTAGTTCTTGACTCAGCGGATCATAATCAGTAGCTCTCGTAAACGATTTGAAGGCACCGACAGGGTCTCTATCAGGGTGCTTCGGTTCAGCAAGGTAGGCGTCGCCGAGACGAGAATAAGCAGCCGCAAGACCAGCCAGCACCTCTTCTTTTTTACTGAACATGCTGTTACTCTTGGCCTTCTTCATTTTACCCTCTAACGTCATCTTCTCAGTTTCTACAGAAGCATCATCATCATCTTTAAAGCTGCTTTGGCCAAGTTTCCGCAACAATAATTTAATTGCTTCCTGTGATTCTTTTCTCGCTTGCAAAAAACATTTTGCATTGTGATATATCGCAGCACGCACAGCATACGCTTCAGCAGAATCTACACCTTGAGTTCTCCATCGTAAAATTGTAGAGTAGTAAGGACCAGGACCAGGATGGCCTCTGTGAGATTCGGCTACTAATCGAAAAGCTGCTTCCTTCATTGCTGCCATGTCAGTTGCTTCAACTCTTGCTTTTTCCAGCTTGTTTTCTTTCTCTAAACCAGATAATATCTCAAGAATAGCAGCACCAAGCTGCTCTCGTTTTAGAGCTTTAATAGTTTGAGAGAGTTTTCTATAGCTCTCCACGTCTTGGGGTTGTAGTTCCCAGCATTTTAAAAAGGCATCAACAGCGGCAGGAATGTTCTGAAGTCCAATTAAAGCAGCGCCACGCCTCCAATACCCCTTTGCCCAGGTAGGACTAATTTCTATGGCTTTATCTGCGTAGTCTAATGCGTCTTGGAAACGGAGAGCTTTGGCGTAGGCGAGGGAGCAGTTGCTGTAAAGGGCCCGCAAGATGTCATTGCTCGGCTGAGCTTCAATGGCTTCTCCATACCTGCGAGAAAAAGAAAATGGGAGGTGATCATAAATATAACGTATACATAGATATAGTCTCCTAAATTATCTTACCTTTCCCAAGCTGCACGATAGTTGCCACCTTGCAATTCTTGATCAGCCTTCTTTTTTAAATGCTCCGCTTTCAGCCTCCTGCAAAACAGTCACACGCATTAAAATACTTGTGATGATATCATACAAACGTGCCATGTCCCAAATAAAAGCCTACCTCAAGCTGGATTCCCCTCCAATGACCATTGATTAAATTTGAATTGTTGAAAAGCAAAGCTGATATTAAGCAGGAAGCACAGGCTGAACAGATTTATGAAGGTATTTACTAGATAGACATAACATTTATATTCTCTAAAAGCACGCCTACTCTCTAATAATGAATTTCCTTTTGGTCAACACTATAGAGAAGAAAGATTCAATCTTAGATTGAGGCTTTCTGAATCGACCAGCTTATAGTCAGCTACGGTATCTAGCCTCTAGCCGGCAAGGCCAACGAGCAAAAGTCGCCGGCCGGAAAATCGCCGAAAATTTGTGAGAGGAGGAAAAATCGCAGAAATCTTTCGTCAGCCCAAAATCCTTAATAAAAACACTGAACGGGGCATTAATTATACTCTTCTAATTTTTAGGACCCTAAGATTAGCGCCGAGGCGAGAAGGAACTTGCTCTTTAACATAAATAAATATTACACAAAAACATTATTAATCTCAAACTATTTTTAAAACTTAGTGCCGCATTCTAGGTTTTAATTTGGCAAATAAATACTCCAAATGTCGAGCATTGCCGACTCTAAATGGCCGACCTTTGCGGGAGGCGTGCTACTTGGCAGTGCCGTTGTTGCTGGAGGTGCATTCGTGGCTTTAAAATATCGCCCTAACTTATTAACAGCACCTGAAGCTGAACCTTCAGGGGTGAATAAAAATGGAAGCGGAGTAAAGAGACGCATCACTAAGTAAGTAACCTGCCACGCATTAGAAACTTCCTTTTTTGCAATCTGAATCTCTCCCGTTGCTGTTTTATCGCTGTCTTAAAAAAAATCAAGTCTCTTTCTCTGCGACAGACCTTCTAGTCCCATGGCTCGCCAGGGCATCCACGGTGGCTCTCGCCGTTCTTTAGCCAACGGCTCTGGTGACAATGGTATCGAAAGGGGAACTCTAAGCCGCACAGAAACTGATCTATACTATGAGATGCCTCGGGAAAATGCCCATAGCCACAGCCATGCTGGAGTTGATAATCACAGCCACAGCATTAGTAATGGTTATTACAGTGGTCCCACAACTACCCCTGATAAAGATCCACGTAATACACTTCCATTCTCCCCTATTCCGAACCCTAGTTTAACAAACTTACGTAGAGCGGGCTCTAGTCGCCCACCCATCATCCCTTCTGCTACTACTGATGCTGATGGCCCAGCTGGGCCATCAGCATCTTCACCTGGCTCCAACACAGCCACAGACCACGGGGGCGGGCATTTACTCTCCCGCCAAGAAACATACAGCGAATCTGAAGCTGTACATGCATTACGTAGCTCCCACGATACGGTTATTTACTCGGGCCCGGCTGATCGATCTCACCCAGGTGTCCTTCATGAAGCGCTGAGGCACACCGCTTTTGTCCCAGGTAGCAGTGCTGGTGCTGCAGCACACACTGCGACGAATTCAGCAAACCACGTGGGGGGGCAACATTTACATGGGGGAGTAGGAGGTATGTCTCCTGCTTCTGCAGGGTATACGCCACCGCCTTCTTCTCAAATGAATCGATACCACCAACAGTATTTGAATCACCACGGCGGTGGTGGTGGCGGCGGCGGCGGAAACTTAGTCGCCACGCCTGGTACTGCTTCAACAGTAGCCAACTATGGAGAATCTCCCTCGCAGATTACTACACCAGGTAAAAAATCTGTACAAGGGGTAACCACTTCTCAAAACGGAAACGTAGTGGTGGTCCAGCAGGCTCCCCAAAATGGCGGCGGCGGTGGTGGAGGCCAAGCGAACAACCCTATTACCACTGCTGATGCTTTAGCTACCGAAGGTCGTATAATAGAAGACGCTGCTTTGCATGAGCAATACAGTCGTGTTATTCTACCTGAACCTGCCTCGAGTGAAGAGACAGAAGAGGTGTCTTGGTTGCTTCAACGAGCTTTAGACGCTCGCCGCAAATGGCTATTTACACCTGTCCAGGGCAACGAAACTCTAGTTAATTTACCTGAAATACATAGAATGCATGAATGTATTATGGATGGAAACCCTTTTGCCTGGGTTACTGAAGAAGCAGCCCCGCTAACTTGTGAAATGGTCAATGGAGTGATGCAAATAAAAGACGCTAGCAGTGGAATCCCTCTACCACAGTTTGCACCACCTGGCACTGCCCACGACTTTTTTTCGGAGATGCATTGGCTGCTGAAGATTTCATCTTTAGGCCATGTACGGTCGTTTACGCATAATAGACTGCAACTGTTGGAGCAAAAGTTTAATTTGCATGTGATGCTAAATGCCGACAAAGAATTTCTAGCTCAGAAATCTGCCCCTCATCGTGATTTCTACAACGTCCGTAAAGTGGATACCCACGTCCACCACTCTGCATGCATGCATCAAAAGCATCTCCTCCGTTTTATCAAATCAAAGTTGAAAAAAGAAGGCGACGAGGTGGTTATTTTCCGGGATGGCAAATATCTCACTTTGAAAGAAGTATTTGAGTCTCTGAATTTGACTCCTTACGACTTATCGGTCGACACTTTAGATGTCCATGCCGATAAAAACATTTTCCACCGCTTTGATAAGTTCAATTTGAAATACAACCCCTTTGGCCAATCCCGTCTTCGCGAGGTCTTTATCAAACAAGATAATCTAATCCATGGCCGGTACCTAGCAGAACTCACTCGCGAGGTCTTTAACGACCTCGAGGTGTCAAAATATCAACATACAGAGTATAGAATTTCTGTGTATGGTCGAAAACCTGTGGAATGGGATACTTTAGCTGCTTGGGTCGTACAGAATCGACTCTATTCAGATAACAATATGTGGATGATCCAGATTCCTCGGCTCTACAATGTGTACAAGGAACAAGGCATTATTGAATCTTTCCAGCAATTACTGGATAATTTGTTTGATCCGCTGTTTGAAGTGACGTTAGACCCAAATTCACACCCTATGCTGCATGTATTTCTACGACACGTTAGTGGGTTTGATCTAGTTGATGACGAATCCAAGCCAGAAAGACGGCCAAATAAACACATGCCCCCGCCCTCAGACTGGACGTCAAAGCACAACCCTGCGTATGCGTATTACGCATATTACATGTATGCAAATCTCTATACGCTTAATCGTCTTAGAGAAGCACGAGGGTTTAATACGTTTTCTCTAAGGCCACATGCGGGCGAGGCTGGAGATCTCGATCATTTGGTGTCCACCTTCTTCCTCGCCGAGAATATTGCGCATGGAATTAATCTAAGAAAGAGTCCGTGTTTACAGTATTTGTACTACGCTGCGCAAGTAGGGCTATGCATGAGTCCACTGTCAAACAACTCTTTATTTTTAGATTATCATAAAAATCCATTTCCACAATTTTTTGCTCGAGGCTTATCAGTTTCACTTTCTACCGACGACCCTTTACAAATTCATTTGACCCGGGAACCTTTAGTAGAGGAATATTCCGTCGCTGCGCAAGTGTGGAAACTGAGTGGCACAGACTTGTGCGAGGTAGCGAGGAATAGTGTGCTCCATTGTGGGTTTCCGGGGCGGTTGAAACAACACTGGGTGCACACAGAATTCTGGAGAGAGGGGCCCGAAGGAAATAACATTCAAAAAACAAATGTACCTGCGTTGAGAATGATATTTAGGAAAGATTGTCATTCAGAGGAAGTTGGATTGCTTGCGTCAGGGGCTGCCGCGCATGAAGCGAGGGTGAAGATAAAGGAAACTGCAGCTCTCCTGGCGGCACAGCAAGACTAGCGTTGGTAAAAGTAGGAGTTTTTTTCTATATTTTTGTTTGTTTGTTTGAAGATCTAGTTTTAGCTCCTTTTGTTCGTTTCTGTTACTTTTGGAATTATATCGTGGTAGCTTTACACTCAATTCAGGTTTGAATTCTATCTCTATTGTTCATAAAGTTTAAAAAAGAAAGCTTCAGCTTTGTTTTTCGTCTTGGAAAGTATGAAGAGGCGGCGGCGGGAGGGAAAATGAAAAAGGAAAAAAAGGCAAAATTGATTCTGACAAAATTTCCCCTCCCCGCACACATAGTACAATGTAATCCCTAAGCACCAACTTTTCAAGTAGTGCACTAGTGGTGCAAGGTAAAAACAACAAACTACAGTGGAAGAAAGTCAAGGCAGAGAGAATACTGTGGCCCTCAAAGCCACGATAACTAGGATTTATTTATTTAGGGTTTATATAAGAAAACGGCGTGTCAGCATACATCATCGTAAAACTCTTGCAAATTATCGTAGTCAGCATATTTAGCATGCAATCATATCATATCATATCGCAGCAACGTAGTATTATTTAAAAGTAAGAAAACAGCAAAAAATAAACCATCAATCATCATGGTGTTGCTGTTCTTAGAACGTTTGTGAGAAAGGCGAGGAAGCTACAGAACGTGATGGATGGGCAAGGAAGGATTGGTTCAGGCAGTGTTTATTGGTATTACTCAATCAGCAGCGCTCTTGGCCATGGTGGAGAGCATCCTCTTCAGGAACTGAAATAAAAGGAAATGAAAAAAATAAACCCAGGTAAATTTTGAGGTGAGTCAATGTTATTTAAACTGAAATTTTAAACTGTTTTTCCAATCAATTATTAGCCCAGCGTTCATGATGCTATCCTCCACTTACATGTATCCATTTCCAAAGAAGTCTCTAGTTTAAAAACTACGTCATACCAAAAGTCAGCGGCAGGGTCAACACCAAAAATAGCATAACAATCTTCCTTCTCGTCACCCCAAAGACCACCGCATGCTTCAATGGCATCGCGGGCGTCGTAAATATCAATGCGATCTGAATTATTAGGAAAGGGCAGGGTTAAGTTTAGATTAAGGTAAGTGCTCTGGGTAAGCTAATAGCTTCCTGGCGGGTGCAATGCATGGCCAGCGAGGATGCTGGAGGATCAAAAAGTAGGTTCTGCGTAAAGCGAAGAGTGCTTTGTAGACCTTCGATCGCCATTGTAGTATCTTACCTGCCAAATTAGAGGGTAGCTTCATGCTATGGAGGACGCCGTGGAGCGAAGAATCGCTGTCAGAGGGGATCGGTCCAAAGTTGGGCATGTAAGCAGCTGTGGGCTTCACGGTTGTCTTCTTTGCACTTCTACCAATCTTTACACGTGTTTGAAATATTTTAAAGGGTGCTGCATGCGTCTCGAGATTACACAGCCTTGAGGACTGGTTTAACGAAGTCATCTTTGAACAGTATTGGGGTCCTAGAGGGGAAACCGTTGTCTTTTAAGCACTGCTAGAAATTGAGTGCTCTTAGTATGTCAATTTCGTTTAGGGTCTTTAGCGTTTTAAAGGCGAGGGACGATTTTCTGGATTCTCACTTCAAGTTTCTTCCGAAGTACGCACAAAATTTGTCAAAAATGTGACGCCGCCCTTAATGGCACCTGACGGCAGCAAACCCTGTATATCCAAATCAGCTGAACTGACAACCATGTTGTTGAGTTCCCTGCGTAGGCTCTCCCTCTCATCGGGACTGCAATCAAACACCAAAGCTGCGACAGCTGCTGCAGTGGGTGAGTAAATCATGTGTTCAGATCAGAATTGCCAACTTTTGGGATGCATTTTATGGCAACTATAGAGCTTGATCGGAATCCAAAGCTGAAGTGTTCTAATCTTGCCCATCAAATTCAATCTTATTTTTCTGCAGCAAGCATGCGTGATTACGCCACTGCCAGCCGCATCAAGGTCTCCAACCCAGTTGTTGATCTTGATGGCGATGAGATGACCAGGTAAGGCCACTCAGAAACAACTAAAGTATCTTTAGAAATTTCTCTCTTTATTTCCCATCAGCGTCCTCGCCCCACCGCCGCTCTTATCTCATCTTTGGCAATAAAAGAAAGTAAAACAAATTCCAACACCCCTCTAATTTCTATTCTATAACTATAGGGTTATCTGGGATTCCATCAAGCAGAAGCTGATCTTCCCCTACGTCGACGTAGATATTAAATATTACGATCTCTCGGTCACCAGCCGTGACGCCACAGACGACCAGATCACAATCGACGCAGCCAATGCCATTAAAAAATATAACGTTGGCATTAAATGCGCCACCATCACGCCCGATGAAGCTCGTGTTGAAGAATTCAAGCTCAAATCTATGTGGCGCTCTCCTAATGGCACCATTAGAAACATTCTCAATGGCACCGTTTTCCGTGAGCCTATTGTTATTGATAATATCCCACGCTTGGTGCCTGGTTGGACAAGACCTATTGTGGTAGGTCGCCATGCGTTCGGTGATCAGTACAGAGCGACTGATATGGTGGTTGACAGGCCTGGAAAGCTGGAGATGACGTTTACTCCTTCAGACGGCAGCAAGCCTCAAAATTTTACTATCTACGACTTTAAAGGTGCTGGCGTCGCCATGGGGATGTATAATACTGAAGAGTCTATTAGAGGATTTGCTAATTCATGCTTCCAGTACGCCTTGGCCCGTAAATGGTGAGAAAAAGAAAGGAAATAAAGCCGTTTTTCCTGTGATTTAATAAACTAATATCTTTGTACACATTTTTTAACTTGCCCTCGCTCCCTTAAATTTCTAAACCCTTTCCCTCCCCTTCCCCTTCTCTTCTCTTCTTTACAGGCCTCTCTACCTCTCTACCAAGAACACCATCTTGAAGAAATACGACGGCCGTTTCCTTCAAATCTTTGCCGAAATCTACGAAGCCACATACAAGAAAGATTTCGAAGCAGCGGGTATCTGGTATGAACATCGTCTTATTGATGACATGGTTGCCCAAGCACTCAAATCCAGTGGTGGATTTGTCTGGGCATGTAAAAACTACGATGGAGATGTCCAAAGTGATATCGTGGCTCAAGGATATGGCTCCCTGGGTCTAATGACTTCTGTTTTGGTGACTCCCGATGGGAAAACCGTTGAGGCGGAAGCTGCCCATGGTACGGTAACTCGTCATTGGAGAGAGTACCAAAAGGGTAAAGAAACGTCTACAAACCCCGTTGCGTCTATTTTTGCATGGACTCGCGGTTTGGCGCATAGGGCAAAGCTTGATAGTAACGATGCTTTGGGTAAGTTTTGCACCGACCTTGAAGGAGCGGTGATCAAGACTATTGAGAATGGCCATATGACAAAGGATCTCGCTATTTTGGTGCAAGGATCGTCTAAAATTGGGCCTGATGCGTACTTGATGACTCAGCCGTTCATGGACAAAATTAAGGAGACGTTGGAAAAGGAGTATGGGTACAAATCTTAGAAAGCATATCTCTTTATGTTGGGTGCTTTGCAAAAGGGCTGGCGCCATGGCAGTGCCGCACGCAGTGCGGCAAGAAAGACTGATGATGGTTGTTAAAACGAATTTCTTTGCTTTAAATTTCTTGTGTTAATAATAACTTTTTAAACATAATTCGCCATAGAACATTGTGTAAGAAGAACGGAACCAATCATGCAGGCAAGTATTTTTTGTGATGCAAAATCAAGTGATCAAAACAGTTTGCTAACGAATATTTATCAACAATGCAGTTGGACAAGACGTTGGAAGAGTTAGTAGGAACTCTACGAAGTTCTAAAACTGGCCCTGAAGCTCGCAGTGCAGTTCTTGAAGGAGAACGATTTGACATCATCAGAGGCAAAGACTTCGTTCGATGGGTGCGAGGAAACATGGAGGCTCTGGAAAATATTCCTTTATCAAGAGGTAGGTACTTATGTACGGTGGTATAGTATGCATTGGGAACTGTGCAAGCTATATAGATTTCTATTTTAGTTTTGTGACGAGGTTATCATGCATTCCCCCGCCGCCTTAATTTCTGTTCAAATTCTTATTTCATCTCTTCAACAGAAGGCTAAGTTCTCCCCTACTTTCTCTCCTACAGGCAAGTCCCCTGAGCAAGCAGCGCATGATCTTGGGTGTTTCCTTCTCCGCAAAGATCTCTTACTTCGCTGTGATCGAAAATTTAAGAAGCCACCACCTGGCCAAGATCGCCTCATCAAGTTCCCCAAGAAGCTCGTCATGGTCATAGGACCTGATGCCAAGACTTTTTCAGAAGCAGATTTCTACGCGTGGCGCTTTGACGCTCCAGTCTCTGCCTTGGTCTATGCTTTGTCCGCTTTGGCCGCTGTCGGTGTTGTTTTATTATGCCTCTTCCCTATCGCCCCTGCCTTTGTCAAGGCTGGAGTAGTCTACTTGCTCATGGGATTGCTCATTGTTATACTGGGAATGTTGCTTTTGAGAGCTATCATGGCAGCAGTTAGTTGGATAGGCACAGGCCGTACTATTTGGATCTTCCCCAATGCTCTTGCTGATGATAAGCCCATCTCAGAGCTGTTTTCCCCTTTGATTGATGTACAAGAACCAAATATCCGTTCCGGAGATAAGTACGGCTGGGCCAAACATGTACTGCTTCGAGTAGGTGTGGGTGCACTGCTCGCCGGGGTCACGTACATCTTGTATACAAAATCTCCAGGGAGTGACAAGGTACGGCAGAATGCTTTTAAATATAGGGATGAATTATTTGATTACTTGAATGTGCATAATGATAGGAAGCTTCTGACAAATGAAGATACTGGTGGTACTAGTGGGAAAGGGGCAGCAGCAGATGGAGGAGCGAGAGGCAGTAAGGGTGGAAGTACGAAAACAGCGGGTGCTAGAACGGTGCATGTACCTCCTCCACCTGAAAAAGCAGATGCGGAAGATGGCGATGTAGGCGGAGAAGGAGAGAATGTGAAAACTGAGCTTTGAGCTGAAAAATAAATAAAATTTCGAACACATGCCGCTGAAACTTTGCTACTTTGCTTTTTTTTTGTTTTATATCTATAAGAAAGAGCTGTTAACTTGGCCATCTTGATTTAATGACGCTAGATAACGTCAATCGCGATGAAAGGTGCTTTATTGGAAGAAAGAAGAGAAGTGACTGTTAAGAGAGCCCAGAGGAAATTGTGGGAGGACATACTTATCAGCCAAGCTTTAGGCGTCCACATCCAGATATATTACACGTATACCTCTCAATGTACGGAAATTCATGTAGTAATGCACGTCAGCAAAGTATTTGGACCAAGAAAAAACCGCTACATAACGCTTTTCTGCGTCCTGCACCGTCGCAAACAGCCAAAAAAAAAAAAAAAAAAGCAAATTCAAACATCGAAAATAGCCCTAATCTTTTTCTAAACCCATGGCATCCATCCTTCATACATCTTAGATAAATTATCCACGTTCGTTGCTTCCTCAATAAGCGCTTCAACATACTCAGAAACGCTACTTTGATAACCGTCGTCGCCTGTTCTGCGTGCCTGACTATCCTCTTTTTCTTTCTTTTCATCTGTCCTTTCTTCCCTCCTACGCCTTACTACGACATCACCCGTTCCATATACCTTGTTGTCAAATTGCTGCATAGCTGACATAGCAAATCCTGTTTCTGCATTATTGTTTACTTTTCCTAGAGGATATGGCGGAGGGTAGAGGTGTACAGAAGACGCACAACTGGACAAAGAAGCAAACGCAACCCCACCACCGCTGCTTGGATTCAATTCAAAGTGGTGTGTATCACAAAGAGCATCAATTTCAGCAGTTGCAAGGGATACTAAATCACATAGAAGAGGTGAAACTAAAGAAAGCTTTGCTGCGTTGCTTTCGGCAGTTTCAAGCTGCACATGCCGGGAAAAAAAAAAAAAAAAAAAATATTAAAAAATGTGGATACTAAATCACAAATACTAGAAATGAACTAAATAAATTTAGTAAATTTAGTGTTTAACACACACATATAAAGATATAATGTAAAAATAAAATAAATCTATTGCTTACCAAGGGTTGTAGTTTCTCCATTGCCTCTTTGCACTGCCTCACCACACCCCCGGCTTGCTCCCGAGCAGCAGCCACACCTCGTCCACCGTGCTGCAACAACGACCGACGTGCTGCATCCACACTATACTGTAGAATGTGTAATGCACTGGGGAGAGTACGGAGAGAGTCAACACTGGTAGAAAGATTTTCTAAAACTTTAGAAATTTGTACTTCAAGTGAAGTCGTAGATGTACTGCCGTCAGCATGACCTCCACCAATCTTGCTACTCGTCGAAATCAAACTCGAAGCAGTTGCAGCATGTACACGAGCAAGACGCCTTTGCAGTGTAGACAACACTTCTACAGCTACATCTGCGTTTAGAATATACTCCTGCACTGTTTGCAGTGTAGTAGGCAGTTTTTGCGTTGCCTTCACCAATGGCAGTGCAACATTCGACACCTGCTCCACCGCCGCGTCAGCACGCTTTTCGATTTTGGAAATCTCTTCAGCTGCTAGCCTCACTTCTCTACGCAAGGTGTCAAGCTCCTCTTGATGAGCTGTAAAAGAAGATTGCGCTGTAGAGAGCGCATCACGCATAGCATGCACGTGCTCGATTGCTTTACCATATTCTTCTCTTTCTTTTTCAAACTTCATTTTTAATTCCTGATCAGCGTCAGCACCGCCAGCAGCGTCGTTCCCTTCTTGGTTGTCTACCTTTTGAGCGGCAGCATGCATATCTCTAGCAGCTTCACACTCTAGTAAAGATTTCACAGCATCTTTCAAATGCATTTCATGCATCACTGCAGTGTTTCTCCAGCCATGACCTGCCTCCAAACAGACTTCAATATTAGCAGCAGCTGACGGGGCGATGCGAAGCAATTCACTAGAAAACAAATTTTCTATGGGAATAGCGACACCTTTCCATTTATGTATCTCTTCCTCTGCAGAGTGTAGTGCTGCGACAGCGGATTTCAAGTTGGAGAGCACCTCATACCGAGGGGTACAGAGGGCGGATAAAGTAAGCTCTATAGGAGATGGGAGCAACGCCAATTTCAATGGCGCTCCACCAACTGTAGTGCCTTCTTGCTGGAGAGCTTTCTTCAAATCCTCAGGAGCGATATTAAGATTTGCAGAGCTGTTTATTAACACTGGTTCATGCATCCATTGGTGTGCTGCCAGGTCAACTTGAGCCTGCTGTGCCTGCTGAGCGACTTGGTACATGGTGGTAGCTGTCACGTGGAGCACAGCATCGACAGCAGCAAGCGCGCCAGATTTATCAGAACAGAGAGATATTAGGTTGCTTAGTTGTGTCGACGACGATGGCACTTCAGAGATAGTGGAACTAGTATCTATAGCAAGGTTTTCCCCTTCTTCTTCACCAAGGTCACCGTCACCACGACAACTATCTTCTAGCTGATACATCTGCTCTCCGAGCTCTGAAACACCTTTATCTTCAAGAACTAACGACTCTAAACCTCCTAAACCACCAATAGTATCCTCCTCATCATTATCGTCGTCTAAATAATCGAAAAAGGCTGGCAGTGGTACAGCAGGACCCTGAGCTGCAAAACCGTCTTCCCTCCTCTTTTCAAAAAGCATAGACGCACCAGCATAGTTCTCTGTAGTAGTAATACTAGTAAAGCTCTCTTCCATATCATATGTACCCTTTTTCACAGCACTACTAGCGATGAGTTTCTTCCTAGGCAGATTCTTTGCCTTTTCCTTCAATTCAGCAGACGTCTTCTTCATCACAGCATGCACAGCAGGCAAGAAATGAAGTTGCACTGCAATAGAGACAGCTGCAGAAACGGTAGAACTGATAGATTTTTGTAATACATCCACTTCAGCATCAACGTTGCTAGAAAGAAATTTAGTGCTGCCCACATCACTCCCCCCATGACAAGTCGCAGCAGTCAAGAGGCCATTCCAAGCATCAACAGCTGCAGCAGCCAGCTCCAAACACTCCCAATGAGACGTTGTACTTTGCTTGTTAGAAAGGAGTTTGCGTAGCACGGGTCCAGTGTCTATTGCAAGTGCAGTAACTATATTTTCATCGCCGGCATCGAGCGATGCACCACCCGTTGTCGTCGCTGCTTGGACTGCATGTAGACACTGCAAAAATGATCCTATAGTCGGCCATGTGGTACTCATATCTAGCAACTGTGCCATCACTGCAACAGAAACCTCTTCCTCTTCAGTAGCACAAGAATCAGATGAACCTGAAGTAAAAGCAAGGTCGGCATAATTTTCTAATTTTTCTTTAATTGCCGTAAATGCGTTGGAGAGACTGGCAATATCGATGTCCCCTTTGCAAGCTAAAAGCGATGTTAACTGTGGTACTATCAACTGCATTTCTCCAGCAACACTACCAATACTATCTGCAGCTTGAACTGCACTGCGTAACCAAGGCACAGCCTCCATCAACCAATTAGCAGAACCACCGCCATCGCCACCGCCATCACCGTCAACTACAGCAGACTCTTCTGCAGCTAGAACAACAGTAGCATACCCCAGTGCTATGTGCTGCATCGCATCAATAAGGTCTGCTGTAGGCTCTATAGCTACTGCTAATACCCTGAATTGATCAGCTACCTGGGCTGTAAACTCCTCTAGGTTTATAGCGAGCATTGCAGGTGAGGATACAGCAAGCACCGCTGCCAGTTTTTCTTTTGCATCTGCTGCTGCCAGTGCGACATCGATTCTTTCGAGTTTCAGAGTACTTTGAGTGTTGGTAAGATTGGCGAGCAGAGAGGTTGATGCCCTGCAATGGACTTTGAGAGTGCGCCAGGTAGATAGTACACGAGCGGTATCTCTCGCTGCAACACTACTCGTACAACCTTGAGTAAGTAGAGTGTAGTACAGAGATGAAGAAGCACCAGGTTCATCGGACGTAGAAATATTTGTATTATTTAGTGCGTTAACAGCATTAGCGTATTGCTGGACTGCTGCCAAAGCACCTCGAATTGCATCGGTTCCCTGTGAGCAAAAAAAAACAAAAAGGTCAAGAGTTCAATTAATGAAAAGCTCCTGCATCGCTACTACTATATTTCAATACGCTCAAGAACCCTAGATATATAATTGAAATACATGGAAAAATATAATATCTCCTTTTGTCTTACCTTTCTCAGTGCTTCCCTTCCAGCATCATCCACCGTTGCTGCCTTTAGCAACAACGATGCAGTTACAGGCACAGCCGATGGTTGTAAACCCAAAGCTACATTCACAAGCGTCAATTCAGGTGAACTATACGACTGCACCATGCCTAATGGTACTGCAGCAAGGGAAGGATCCCACGTAGGTACTGCCGCTTGTAGTGCCGCACCGAGATGGCCGTCCAAAATAGCTGAAAGGACACCAGCATACGGAAAAGAATCTGGAAGATTCCCACTGGCAGTACTACCAAAAGAAGAGTTTGAAGCTTCGAGTACGCTAGCTGTGCGTACAGCAGAGTCTAGTTGAAGTTGAAGATTTTCTATTTCTGTAGCCGTGACGGAGAGTGTATTTTGTAAAGCCACATCTTCCACTTCACCATCTTCAATAGTACGAGAACAACGTTCTATTTGCTGGTGATGCTCAGATACAGTAGCTAGAGCCTTTTGTGCTTTGAAGAAGATGCTGCAAAAGGGCCCTATATCAGTGCTGAGACGTTCGAGCACTGAACTCGCATCCTTCACAGCAGAAGCCACATCGATAGCCGCCGCGGTGTTCTTTTCTTTTTCTTCAAATAGCTCTTCCATGCTGCGCCTGAAATGCGTTAACTCAACACATCGTTCAAAAACGAGTCTACTCGTCTTAGTCCCTATTTCAGGCGCCCAAGATATCAAAGGATCTTCCACAAACGACTGCAGCAACATACTTAAAGATTCAACGTTCTTCCTCACCGCCACGAGCCCAGCTTCTGCTTCTCTTTTGAATTTGCCTTCTACCCCTGCAACCCCCAACCCAGCTACGAAACTTTGTGTCAACCTAAAGGGTACTACTTCTGGTACATGTAATTTGGTACCACGATTGAATAAAACCCCAAAATCAACGTGCAGTACCATTCCTGTATCTGATTGGAGCAGTACATTATCCAAGTGCCTATCACCTAAGCCGAGGAGATATCCAAAGATACTCATAACTGCAGTTGAGGTGGTGTAGTGGTGTTGACGAGACCACCAATGTGCTGCGCCTGCTGCGCTGAATAGCAGCTCATTGGCAATCATGTTGTGAGGAGCGGTGGCAGAGAGGTCAATGAAAACTGATTTAAGGGCTTCCAAAGGCCAGGTAGATCGAGGGGACGCGGTGTTCACACCTGCAGCTTTGATTTTAGATCGGAAGATATCAGCAGGTCGCAATGGTTGCTTGGCGTTGTCCAGGGCGGCTTGCGCTGCAGCTTGCGCTGCTGCTGCTGCAGCAGCAGAGGCGGCTGCTGCCGCCTCTTTTTCTGCCTTTTTGTTTTTCTTAATCTGCGTCTTTGTCAGCTCAGCACCGTCTTTGCTGCTCTTTTTACCACCTCTTTGACTCTTTTGATCTTGTTTGGAAGAAGCGGAGGTACAAGAAGCAGCAGCAACGGAAGACAAAGGTGTCTGGGCTAACGTTGCTGCAGCCAACCACGCTGCCCGCTGTGCCCGCTCCGCTTCGTAGCTAGCATACACTCCATACAATGGCTTGGTCCTTTCTACCCAACCTACTAGACCAGCTTGTGGGCCGACAGGTACCACAGTCAAGGGCATCAATGCAGGAGAAGAGGTTGAAAATCCCCTTTTGGTGCTAGCAGAGAGCGCTATGTCAGCTGCAGCAAAAAAGGTGGTGACAGCCAAGTCAACTCGCAAGTCTTCGCGCCCTTTGACAAGGAAAGAATACGTATGTCCATCTGAACCACGCAAAGTGATCTTCTTAGGCCGTGTTTTTGTATGTAACACTTTGACCTCAGACTCAATGCTTTCAATGGAAGGAGAAAAACTAGCAAAAGTAGAGGTCGTTACGTTGCCAAGGCCTCGAGGTACCCGCAAGCTTGAAGGCTTAGCCCTACTACTACTACTACTATTACCACCACCGCTAACTAAAGCAGACAAAGCAGGGCATGCATTTGCCAGATCTACTTCAGTTACCGTCATCCCTACAGCAGCGACCTCTCCAGCGACCTTCTTAATTGCTTGCAACGGTCGTTGAAATGCCGATTCCAAAGTACCAGCTGCTGCTTTCTCACCAGCTACCAATTGTAAAGGAAGTTCAAGTTGTTCGAGCATCCAATGTAATCTTGGAACAAGGTTCATCTTCTCTCTGAATTGCTTCTCGTGTGGTGTTATCAAACTACCTTCTGCAGTATCAGGGATATCAGCTGCTTCTGTAGCTACATGGCAGCGGAGGGCAGCCAGCACTGGAGCAACAGCACATGCTACTTCTTCAGTCGCTGCTTCTACAAATGAAGCTGTAAATACATCTCCATCAGTAGAAGAACAAGAAGAATCTTTAGGCCTCAGCGTTTTAAGATAGGCGTAGGATGCAGCAAGGCGTTTAGTTAAAGTGCCCTGTGCCTCTACGAGGACAGCATGCCACTTTTCATCTTTTAATAACGCCAAAGAAGCGAGTGATTGGATAAATTCAGAAAGATCTTCACATAGAGCAGGATTGCTTGTTCTCAATGTATTCACAAGCGTCTGTAGACTACTTGAAGGTGGTGATGATGATGGAGATGATGTGGCACATGGTACTGCAGTATTTGGATGGTTTTGGAGCTCTACTTGCCGTTGGAGCTCTACCATCGCAGGGAGCAAAACACACGTTGTATCTTCAGATTTAGATGCACCGCTACCAACACAAGAAGACTCCGCTGCTTTGATTAGAAGTTGGGATGCAATGCGTTGGATGGCGGGTACCCTTGAGGTGGAGAGAAGAGAAATCAATTGGGGAATGATGAGACGCCAAGAGTGTACAGGGACTTGTTCAATAGAGGAGCGGATTGTTTGTTCGTGAATGGAGATGACGTCAGCACTCTCAATCAACATTCTGCAGAAAGCGGGGAAGGTCAAAAGAAGAAAAAACCCCGGAAAGATAAATTCTATGTTGATAATGCGGGTTGGTAATAAAAATGACTGATGTAATGAGTGTTAAATAAACGCACCTATATATAAACAGAACAATAGGCAAGACGCCAAGGTTGTCTGACTGTGCCAAAGAGCCAGCGAGCGAGAGCGCCTTGGCTGCAGCTGTAATACTCGCAAGGCAGGCTGCTGCCTTCTCTTCTTCCTTGCCAGACTCCAGTATATCCTGTTGTTTCATATATTGTGCATACTGCCAGCATATAGAAGCATCTGTTTCATTTACTTCACCTCCAGAAGGATTAAATGTAGAATCACAAGCTCTTTCATAAAACTGAACTAGCTCAACTGGTGACACCGCTGAACGACCCCCGGCCGGAGAAAAAGCTCTCTGCTGGTGCAGACGAAGACTCGCCTCGATTTCCACGTCTAGAGCTGTACCTCCTAGCATCTTCTTTACATCATCATACATCTTCTTGGCAGTAGTCAAATTTCCAGTCGCTTGGGATACAGCAGCTGCGCTCAACCTCAACAAAGCCAGACTCTTGTTCTTGGCCGCAACGCTATTTGAGCTCTCTCCTGTTGCTGCAACAGAGGTCATGCCATCCAGCAAGGTGTGTGCAACGTTCACAGCCGCAGGATTGCATACAAAATCATTCCCACCCTTCCACGCTGAGAATCCATTAGCGGAAACACGACTCAATGCAAGACAAGGATCCAAGAGGCGTCTTCCTCCACGCTGTGGATCCATGGCAAGTTGCAACGCAGCAAGCGCTCCAATAGCTTCAGCTATCTCAGGGATTGCACATTTAGGCAGCATCCCAAACTCTCCAACAGAGCTCTGTCCCAGTATACAATCAATAAGTATTTGATTAGAGGTAAAATTGAGAGCGCTCTGATTTCCCCCTGATTTCGAAAAAGTAACCAGTGCTTCCAGCGCGGCAGTCTTCAAATTTGAAGAATGGCCTTGAAGGAGTATATTTTCAACACCGATTGCATTTCCAACAGTCTCTTCAGGTGTCAATTCCGAAGAGAAGGACGAGGAGGAGGAGGGAGTAGAAGAAAGTTCCATGCCCCAGGTAGCCATTTCGAAATATCCTTGAAGACCGGGCCGAGTATCCAGTGAACCAGGCTGTGCCGTCTGCAAACAAATAGATAATCAAAAAATAAAAACAAGGTGAGAAAGATAGCATCAATCACGAATATATCATCAGTATCAATAAAACTTGAGACGAATAGCTACATTATTTTTAAAAACCCTAAAACTTAAAACTAGGAAGAGACAAATTAAAGAGAGAACGAGCACTGTAAACCATATACCTTGAGCCATAGCTGTAATCCGTCCCAATCATGCAGGGCAGCATACGCTTCAGCACCTACAACCATAGCAGCAGTGGAATAATGATCTTGACCGTGCTTGGTGGTATTCGTCATAAGCAGCTCTATGGCAGCTTCGCAGTTTCCACGAGCAGACAGCTCAGCAGCTTGCAACCAATCAAACGCCGCCGACGACGAAGAAGTCGTTGTAGGCGAACTAAGTGATGCTACTATCTGCGTGCAAAGAGAGTGTACTCCAGCAATAGCATCACTCTCACGCAACGCGGATAATGCAGAAGAAAGAAGCGAAGCAGCCTCATCAGCACTCTTTCTTAAAGCCGCTATTTTGCCTTGGACTGTCGATTCAACATCAGTGGTGATGCTCTTTCTCTTGGTGTTCTCTTCCAATGAAGTTTTCAATGGCGAAGAACGGGAGATAATAGTGCTAATACTACTCTGTTTTGGTCTTTGCAGCAATCCTAACTTTTTTTCTTCCTTTCTAGCAACTTCAACGACCCCTTCCAGAATTTTCTTCCCTTCTTCCTGGTCGTTCTCCTTTTTCTCTTCAGAAATCTTGGCGTTTAGCTCATCTCCTTGCTTTTTCAACCTTTCTAAATGACGTAGGCCATGATAGACAGCAAGGTGATATAACTTGAGGTCTATTGCTGCAATAGATGCAGCAGGGCGCAAGCGCGCCAACCACTCTTCACACACTTTCCTATTTCCGGAAAAATACAAAGCGGCTGCTTTATTCGGAGGGCAGCGTACTACAGAGCCAGAAATAGCTGCGCCGAGCTCTTGCTCTAACGCAAATAAAAAATGCAGTAAACATACACCAGCAAGTCTCATTCTCGGGGTCAAAACTTGAGAAAATTGAGAAGTTTTTTGACTGTTCTTCGAGGCCAAGTCAAAGTCAACGCCTCTTTGCGCCCCAGACTTGCCTTGAGAAGAGGAAGAGGTAGAAGAAAGTTTCTGTACAGCCCGTTCAAGCATACCCAGACTCTGTGCTGCGCCTCCCCAGTGGGTAGTGAGCTTTGATTCAACGCATTGCTTGGCTGCAGTTTGAAGGACAAGCCACCAAAGAGATGCCGCTGTTGCGGCTGCAGGGGAACTGCTATTGCTACTTTTATCATCAAGCTGTATAGACTCAATTACTTTCTCACCGTCTTCACCGTATTTTAAGGCCTCCATTTCTTGTACAAGGTGGACAAGCCATTCATATGGGGGGCTCTCGGTTCCCTTTTGAGCAGCCTGTCCACCTCCCACTAGAACGTTCGAAGCTGGCGCCGCTGAGCCTGCGATGAAATCTAAAACCTGAGATAGCTGCGAAGGTGAGAAGCCACGTTGACGGGGCTCATTAACTACATCCCAAATCTCTTGTGTAGGTTGAAGAAGAGACAAATTGCTAGCTAATGAGGTGCCATGGCCACCGAGAAGTGAAAATGCAATGGGGACAGAGCATGCGAGCACGACCTGCTTTGCCTGCTGTGCTACTTTCTCTTCAGTATCTTCAGCAGCTGCCACTAAAGCAGCTTCACATAGCTCAACCACTTGTTCTGCATCTAAAATCGTTTTTCCAGCGTAAGCTCTCTCTGATGATGTATATTTCTGCAACACCGCCTCGAGAACAAAAAATGCCATCAAGCGCACAGAAGCCTCATTGGGTTGTCTCAGCCTCTTCTTCGCGCCTTTTAAAGCACATACCACAGCTTCTGCACCGTTTTTATGTAGAGCAGAGACTTTAGGAATACATTGAAGTTGCCAATGAAGCATTTGAGTAGCGATTTTGGGTGTTGACTCTAAAAGTTGACCTGCGAGCTCTACAGCTCGACACCATTTTTCTAAACTTTCTTCTCTTTCTTTTCCTTCTTCTGTTGTTTCCTCAGGAGAGGAAGCAAGGGCAAGCTGGGCTATTTGGACCAATTTAGGAACCAGCGCATTCAAAGCAGGAGTCGCCGCTTGCTGTTTTTTCTGTAAGCTAGAATAATGAAGAAGGAGCTCAGCCATGGTCGCCCAAATTTCTTGACTCTCTTTTGAGACGCCCGCTTTGATTGCAGCGAGCAGCACATTGACATCAAACGCAAGCTTTGAAGCTACAGCCATATCAGAACTGCTACTATAACAATAAAAAGTAGCTTTTAGTTCATCTAATACAGCATGAAGAAGAGCAGGGAGTCGAGTCAGCAGCTGCACATACAGGAGCGCCACAGGTTGCACCACAGCTGGCGTAGCAGAAGAGCGCAGCAAACTCAATGGTCCCTCTGGAGGTAGTGACAGCTGTACTAGGGAATCTTCCATATTTTTAAATGAAGACATATTATGCGGGAGTTGGTTTATCCAAGATAACAAATCTTTTGCTAGGGAGCTGCTTCTTTCAGGGTGGTGCAAGAAGTCTGGGCGCTGGAGAGCAGAAGTATAAAGTCTGATAGCAGCAGCAAGAAGACTGTAGGGATCATTCTCTTTAGTACAAGGTTCAGAAGAAACAGATGCAGTTTCTTCTTGCATTTCGTTTTCTTCCACTGGGCGTGCCAAAATATTTGGACGTGAAGCCACCGTCTGCTGCTGCTGCTGCTCACCAACCCCTGCTATTGAGCTTGTAGGAGGTTTCAATGCAGCCGAGATGATAGTGTGCAGATATCTACAAAGCTCTCGCACTTCCTCTGCAGTTAACAACAAATCTTGCCTATCCTCCATTTTCCCGCTTTCTTCAACGAGCTCGGCAAATTTGTTAACCAACCGCACCACCATCGGCTCCATTTTATTCCATCCACTGCCATCTTTCTCTCCTTGTTTACCTGTGATTTCACGAAGACTCAATGCCCGTACTATAAACGGTACTGCACACGCTGTCAAATTCAGCAAAACTTGAGCAGAAGAGGAAGAAGTACTCAAAATTTCCTCGAGAAGTTGTAACACGTTGTTATGCTCAAACTGCTGTCCACTAGAATCGCCGATACGAGCGCTACTCCACGCAACACCTACAGCATACATACCACGTGCCAACACAGGTCGTACTGACCCTGGCAGATCAGACCTCCGTGCCCATTCAAGTATGGCATCTCCTATAGAAAGTGCAATGTGACTAGGCACGTGGTGTACTTTCATCGCTTGAACTAACAACTCAAATGCAGGGCCAATAAAAACCATAGGAGAAGAATCAGTCGCTTCATTTGAGTTAACCTCAGTTCTCTTTACAGCACCGGTATCAGCAACCAGAGACGGAGATGGACAATTTTCCACAAGAGACCGTGCAACAGAGAACAGTGCAGATGCAAGTTTAAATGCTGCCAATCCAGATATTTTAGCGAGACATTCGCGTGAGATGATCAACACAGAAGCAAGCTGGTGCGGAGTCAGAGAAGTCCAGCTAGAGGTTTCCGGAATGGAGGAAGCTGTAGGGGTAGCTGGAAGGCGGTCAGGGTACTTTCCGGAAGAAAGAATAGGCAAAAGAAGCCCTAAAATAAGAGATCCAGGATGCTCTGTGGTACCACTAGTTGCGGCAGCAGAAGAAGAGGAGGAAGAAGAAGAAGGACCTCTTGCTACTATAGCACCACCGCCGCTGTTGGAAGGGGAACCGTCCGGAGGTGGGGTGAGCCAAGCTGTCACGGTAGACACCGCCGTTGTCGATAGAACAAGTTCAGAATCCCATAAAACTTGCAACAAAGGTGGAGCGACACCATCAAAGAATCGAGATGCCTTGATTTGCCCAGCAGCTGTGGAAAGAATCTTCCCCAGCTGCTGTAATGATGCCAATCGTTGTTCGAGTGGGAAGCTCGTATTTGCAGCTGAGGAAGCGAGGTCTTCAAGCGTTGCGAAATTCTTCTTCTTGGGGGCAGTGGTGATAGGAACGGTGACTATTTTAGAAGCAGAACGAGCTTGAACGCGGCCTTGGCTCTGGGCCTGGGCATCTCCGCGACCACCACCAGCACTGCCACCGGCACCATCGCTGCGTTTTTTGTTTTTGCCGCTGCCGCGGCGAGTCCGTGGCTTTTTACCTTGATCCATATTTAGCTCGAGTTGAAGGGGACCTTGAAATGGTAGGTCATAACGACTCCATCGTCACCTGACAAATTGTGAAATTTAATTGGCCTGGGAATTGAAATTGGGTGAAGCATGTCAGTGAGAAAGAGATCGCATGGTCATCAAAGAAATAATTTCAACAGAGGGCTACCCACTAGGTATGCTTCATCTCGATGCATATTTCATGACTTACTGTTCAGTAATGATCAGCCCATTGCACATTTAATCATCCTGCACGCAAAGATGAAAGCAAGCATTCGTTGTTCCTTCGGAACAAGTGCGTTGGCTATAGAGCGACAGCATAACGTTCTCTAGACTTTTCACTGTGTGTCTTAGATGTTGAATTGTTTTATTTATATCAATCGCGCTTGGTTTCCTTGATTTTTATATGAGCATTATGATAAGCAGCCCAAGGCGCTGTGGACGGAGCACCAAGTGCCACTGACAAACATCATCTATCACTCTCAGTTTTTACAGATAAGTACATGGATGTTTACTCCTCGTCGCAGTAACAAATCTATCTACCCCTCTCAGATCATTCCGTATCTTGACATTTTCAAACGCCAAATGCTCTTGACCACCGATGTCGCTCACCCCCTCTTCACTACCACTACTGCTAATCTCACTAGAACTCGAAAGAACCACTGCACCATTCACCACGATTCCACACCGTAAATGCTGTAACAATTGCGCCACGTAATGTGCTTGTTCCCCACCAGCAGTTTCTAAAGCTAAAAAACCTCCCGGCTGCAACATCTCCACTGCCCCTCGGCAAATAGGCGCCAAAGCATCAATGCCGAGACCTTCACCCCCATCTAAAGCCAGTTCAGGTTCATATTGGCCTACCTCTGCTTGCAATCCCTCCATCAACTCTTCAGTTATATACGGGGGATTACTCACTATACCAGATAATTGACCCAGGCAACCACCACGTGCCACTAAAGGCTCATACCAACTGCCTCGAACAACTTCAAAACTTGGCGTACTCTCTTTATTTAAACCCGCACGTTCGGCGTTGAACGCAGCATGCGCAGCAGGTTCAGGTGCCAAATCCACTGCCCAGACTTTGGATAAAGTAGGGATGGTATGGGCCAGGCCGATGGCTAAAGCACCACTGCCAGTGCCGAGATCTGCCCACTGCCCCTGGCCGAGACTGGGATTTGCTTCCACCGCTGCAACTGAAAAATCAATCAGTAGTTCTGTTTCTGGTCGAGGAATGAGAACACCGGGGCCGACAGAGAGAATGAGATCTCTCCAAAATGCACACGAGGTCAGATATTGGAGAGGGACGCGGTCTTCGACTCTACGATGCCATAAAGTATCTGCAAAAGAGGAGAAAAAACATAAAAAAAGGTCAAGGGAGATAAGTTGGGCACTATTCTTCGTTTTTAATCTTTGTTTTAGCTTGGAAAACCCTGATTTATGCAATATTGTACACCAAATTATAATAGCATGCAGTTATTTACTATCCTAATGCGCGTACCAAGTTCCTCTAGGCTTTCTCTAAGATAAATTTCAGCAGCTCCCACCACCACCATTCCCGCTTCGGCTCTTTCTATTTCTCTCCAACTTTTCTGTTCCCATGCCGCAGAAGAGGAGTCTATCACCCCTGCTACAGCATCATCTAGTAGCCATGACAACTCAGTGTGTAAATCTTCTACAGATGGTGCATCAGCTTCGCCAGCAGCTGCCCATCTGGTGCCGGCAAGGGTGGCTCTCTGTGCTGCGTTTTCCCGCCACGCACGCAAGCTCGTGAGTTGAGCGCTGTGTGCTGGTGGTCGCTCACACAGGGGAACTTTGGGCGCAACAGCTGGTGCCCCGTTATCTTGTTCTGTCAATAACGAGGAATTTTGGTTGCTGATAGATCGAGGAGGGTGGTGAGAAAGAGAAAGGGAGCGTCTGTGGTGGCGGTAACTGACGGGCTGCAAATTAGTGCCAGCAAAAGTCGCAGGCAAGCTTCCTAAAGACATAAACCGAGCTATCATTTCCACGTGGTTGTGACAATGCCTTGATCGCGATGCCAGCGTTTCCATATAGCCTCTGGCGAAGCTCATTTGATCTTGTTGTCAATATTTAAATTATAAATTTAAACAGCAGTCAAGCAAATGATTGATCTTCAGCTTCCTTTATTGCATGTTTATACTTTATGCGTTTAACATATAATCTTAAGACGGGTTGTCTTTGGACAGCCCAGTTTTGCTGCCCGGCATCTTTTTTTGCGCAAAATTCACAGTGGCAATCACTTGCCACTGTGAATTTTGCACTTATCACCCTTCCAGCTATCAATTTTTCGTATTAATATTTATACGCCTATGCTGCATATACATGCAGCGTTAAACTGCCATCTGGGCATTTTTATCAACCCAATTTTGAATCGAACTATTTCGCAAAATTCAGAGAAGCGGACTTCTTGCAGCTGTTTGGCAGCTAACAAAAGGCAGCGCATTTAATAAAGGGACATCTACTCGCTGCATTGTCAGTGCAACCACTATGGCTGATACCGACGCCGCCATGAATGGAGGCCAACAGGACATGTAAGTTTGAAATAAGAAGCTATTTCATGTTTCTTTGCAGAGAAAAAATATCCATATTTCTACAGAGAATTAGTTTCATTACAACCCATCTTTTGATTTTTGCTCTAACGCTTTGTATCTATATTCATTTTTTTTCAATTCCCGCAGGGGTGGAGGGCGGCCAATCCCTCCAGGCTACGCTTCCAAAATCGAAGGCATGGCTACAATCCTTCAAAAAGGCAATGAAGTCTTCTACAACCCTGCTCAAGTTGTCAATCGTGACCTTTCCATCGCTGTCCTTTCCTATTTCTCCCAGCAACGTGCTTCTGAACTGGCTGCTCATGGCGGGGGCAATTCCAGAAACAAAAAACGAGCTACCCGGGGCGGAGTTCAATACACTGGTAACAACCAAAGAGATGGATTACACATTTTAGAAGGTCTCGCTGCCAGTGGTTTACGCTCTATTCGTTATGTTAAAGAAATAGAAGGCGTTTCTCGAGTTGTTGCCAACGATATGGATCCATCGGTGGTGGATGCGATGCGACGAAATATTGAATTTAACGGTCCAGAAGTAGTGGAAAAAGTGATTCCTTCAGTTGGAGATGCGCGTATTGTGATGATGCAAAATCAGAATGCATTTGATGTGGTAGATTTGGATCCCTATGGCTCTCCTTCTCAGTTGCTAGATTCTGCAGTGCAGTCGGTATCTGATGGTGGGTTGCTCTGTGTGACTGCTACTGATATGGCGGTGTTATGCGGTAACAATGGTGAAGCATGTTATGCAAAGTACGGATCGTACCCATTACATAAACCGTATTGCCATGAAATGGCTGTACGGATTGTTTTGGCATCTATCGCCACCGCAGCGGCAAGAGCGAAAAGGTATATTGTCCCCGTGCTATCCTGCTCTATTGATTTTTACGTACGAATGTTTGTACGTGTATACGATTCTGCTGCAGAAACGAAGAATGCAGCTACTAAATTGGGGTATGTCTACCAAAGCCAGGGTTGCGATAGTTTTTATTGGCAGCGGGTCGGACGGAAAATGGTCAAAGGCAACAGTATGAAATTTTCCCCTGGTAATGGACCTCCTGTAGGCGAGAAATGCCCTGAAACGAATTCTGGGTACACCATTGGCGGTCCATATTGGGCTGAGCCTATCCATGACGTTCAATGGGCCAAAGGCATTTTATCGTATATCCGCTCAAAACGAGAAAGATTCGCTGCCTTTGATAAGATTCAAGGCTTACTGACCACGTGTATTGAAGAAATTCCTGATTCACCACTTTACTTGAATTTACACGACATTTGCAAGACGTTACGATCGACTCCTATGAGACACGAAACGTTTCGTTCAGCTTTGATAAACGCTGGGTACAAGGTGTCGGGGACTCACTGCACCCCTTTAGGAGTAAAAACCAATGCCCCTTGGTCTGTTATTTGGGATATTCTGCGGTGTTGGGTTGCTGAACATCCTGTACGAATCACTCCTGGCTCTTCAGCGGAAACTATTCTAGCAAAGGCACCTGAATTGAAGGCTGATTTCTCCAGGGCACCTGCAGCGGTTCAGTACAAGGGCAAAGGGAAGGCAAAGGTGCCGAGGTACCCGATGAATCCTGAAGCGAATTGGGGGCCGAAAATGAAGCATGGGAGACCGTCGAAAAAGATTGAGGAAGGAGGAGCACATGGTGGAGAGGAGAAGGAGAAGGATGGCTCCACAGCACAGCAGGAACAAGTAGAGGAGGCGGTGGAGGCAGCGGAGACGGCAGCACCTGTGGTACCATGAAGAGTCTGCTGTAACGAAAAACTTTCTTTTGACTAAGCATACACGTGTTTCTCTCTTCTACCTTAAACACATTTTTACTCGGCGATTCATGCAGTAACAGTTTAACTCTTAAAAAGCTGGCCTTGCAGCGTTGGACATCAGCATCAATACAAAAAGAAAAGTTGATGCCAAACATAAGAAGGATATACATTTAATTTAATTTTACTGTTTCAACGCATTTCTCAGGGCATCCTGCACCTTTGTATATTTAAATGCATACCCAACTTCCTGCGCTCTTGCAGGCACTACCCTCTGTCCATCCAACACCACCCTTGCCCCTTCACCTAACAACGTCTTCAAGGCAAAGTCAGGTACAGGGAAGAACGAGGGTCTCCCCATCACTGCACCAAGTTCAGAACATAATTCTCCCATTCGTACAGGATTAGGCGCAGTTGCATTGTAAATACCAGTCCATTTCTTATCATTCATAGCCGCCAAGATCATCCCAACTACATCGTCTCGATGGATCCAACTACACCACTGTCTACCGCTCCCCAAGGGCCCTCCAGCAAAGATTTGGAAGACAGGGATCATTTTACTTAATGCACCACCGTCACGGGAAAGGACAATGCCGGTACGGAGGATAACGACACGGGTTTGAGCTTTATTTGCCGCAGCTTCCCATTCCTTACAGACTTCTGATAAATAATCATTTCCAGGGCCAGAAGACTCGTTGAAAGTGGAATTATCATTGGCACCGTAGAATCCAACTGCAGAGGAGGAAATCAGCACACCAGGGCGTTCATTTTCGGGTAAAGCGTTGATTGCATCTGCCAAAGCGGTGGTGGTGCGGACACGAGATTGTTTAATTTCAGCTTTCAGTTCAGGTGTCCAACGGGTAGCAATGGGTTCTCCTGCAAGGTTGACAACTGCACTGGTGCCTTTGATTGCTGCTGCCCACTGGGAAGGGCCGAAGAATTCAAGACCGGTGGCTTGGCGAAGTTTGGAGCGGGCAGACGCAGGGTTGCGGGTAAGGACTCTGACAGCGTAGCCCTGGGAACGTAAAGCTTCAACAAGACGTGTGCCGATAAGGCCAGTGGCGCCAGTGATTGCGATAGTGCCCTTGGTGTCAGCAGCACTGGCTGAGATGGTTACAACAGGGGTGCGTTTGTTGGCAGCAACGAATGGAGCCACATGTCTGGAATGAGGAAGAGGGGGTAGGACTGATGTGCCTGAAAATGCGCTGTTTTTGCTGCTGAATGGTGTTGCTTGAGCATTAAGGCGGCAAGGGGTAAGTAGAGCAGCTTGGCTGGCGGATGCTATGGGCATTTTGTTTAGAAGTGATCCTTGCATTGTGCAGCTTTGTTTACTTTAGGGGCTTGCCTAGGGGTGTGTGTATATCTATAAAGAGATAAATAGCACCAGATTAAAGAAATTAGTTGAAATATTCATTTAGAAACTCTCTCTATCAATGCCTCCTAATGAAATCTATCTTGCCGTGGACGGCAAGCTCTCATATTTTTTAATGATGCAAGGCAACTTCGAAATGTAGAACGTAGAAAGTGGATAGACCTCAAAACTTCTCTTTATTAGCTGGTGTCTCCCCGGCTGCCTCTCCCAAAATGAACCCATGGGAAGAAGTCTGTGGAAGCACCGCCGCCTGACAAAATCGTCCCCGACCAAGTTCCTGGAACCATGGGTCCACGTAGTGAAGGAATGGGCGTGCCTACAGCTCTCATAACGACTATAAAATACTACTTACCACGGGCAGAAGAACGGAATTGCACAAATATTTCGTAGTAAATCAAGTTTTTCTTTCTACCGCCGCTGCTCTCAAAAGCTCAGCATATTGTTGAAAAGCCCACTCTGCACTCGCTTAAAAACAAAATCGCATCTACCGTTTCTCTGAGCAGATAATTTTAAGACTACACAGGTGTTTGCCTCGTAATAAACTTTTATTTTCCCATTTAAATCTTCCAGGCCGCAATTTTGTAAGCAACCATGTTGTCTGCAGCAGCTTTGCTGCAGCAGCTTCACGCTGTTGGTATATCCCAGTCGAAGTGAGTATAATTGACAGCCAGCTTGATCATCAGAGTATTGCATCAAATAAATTTAAAGTTATATCCCCAATTTAACCCTTGCATCTCCCATTGCGTGCTTCAGGAACTCTAGAAAAAGCCAGCGTGCTACTAGAAGCCTAGCTAGGTAAGATATACATGTACAATGCTCGCGGCATATGCAATACCCAATTTATCTTTGCTCAAACAGAATTTTAATTTTGACTCTATTTTCCCCCGCTCGCAGTCTTCCTAGCTTATCTCTCCCCACCAGCACCCGCCATTGCCGCACTCACACGCGCAGGGATCTCTCTATCCGTGCCCAGGTAGCATCCTCTGAAGTTGGTGCTCGTTCAGATATTGATTGGGATACTCTTGGATTTGGTCTTACTCACGTCGGACACACCATGTTCTTGGCCACCTGCGATGCTGGAACCGAACAAAAATGGACTGGGGGTCTCCAACCCTACGGCCCATTGCCCATGTACCCTTCTGCACAAACTCTTAACTACGGCCAATCCGTATTTGAAGGCATGAAGGCTCAACGTTCCGCCTCTGGTCGCATTGTTTTATTTAGACCTGATTGCAATGCCGAGCGAATGGCAGCAGGTGGTGCGAGATTATCAATGTCTACACCCCCGGCGGACCTTTTCATTTCTGCTGTAGAAGAGACTGTTCGTGCAAATATTGATTTTATACCTCCTATGGGTAAAGGCTCTTTATATCTTAGACCATTACTAATGGGCACAGGCCCCATCCTTGGCCTTGGCCCAGCACCATCATATACCTTTTGCGTCTACTGTGCTGCGGTAGGTTCTTATTTCAAAGGTGGCCAACTCACACCTATTGATCTCATTGTTGAAACCAGATTCCATCGTGCTGCACCTGGTGGGATGGGGGGCACCAAGGCAGCAGGCAACTACTCCCCGGTGTTGGTCACCCAGTTGGCGGCAAAGAAGGAAGGCTATTCTGATGTGGTGTACCTGGATGCCAAGACAGATACCTACCTTGAAGAAGTCTCTTCATGCAACATTTTCGTCGTCAAAGGTAAAAATATTAAAACACCACCCTTGGCTGGTACTATTTTACCAGGTGTTACCAGAAGGTCTGTTATTGAATTGGCCCGGTCACGTGGGTACACCGTTGAAGAAACGAATGTGTCTGTTACGGAAGCTATGCAGGCAGATGAGATTTTCACTACTGGTACTGCAGTAGTATTATCCCCTGTAGGTAGTTTAACGTATCAGGGGGAGAGGAGACAATTTGGAGAGGTGGGGCAGCCGGGCAAGACAGCATTGGAATTATATGATGCACTGACTGGATTGCAACAGGAGAAATACCCTGATCCATTTGGTTGGGTCCATCCTGTATGCTAATTTTATATAGAATTAGATGGATAGAAATGCGTATTAGCTGTTACAGACTAAGGTAGATATTGAGGTTGAGAAGGATCGAGTAACAATGCTTTCTTTGCAAATTGAACTTGAGGGACCAGGGCGGGGAGTGATTTTCAATTTCAATATCTTCTCTAATCCTGTCATTCTTTTAATTTTTATTTTATTTTGCTGTTGGTATTTTACCATGTGTAAATTAGAAGACTCAAATACAAAGAATCACATCAAGTTCATTATAAAAACGGTATCGGTAACTAATAATCAAATCAGCACTTTGGGGTTTTAAATTTTGAAAATCAATTCTACTGTGACTAAAGAATATATTTCTCAATTGCCTCTGCAATACCACCATCATCATTTGACGCCACTACCTCTACTGCAACTTTCTTTACCTCTGGTACTGCATTACCCATTGCAACACCAACACCGACCCCTTGTACTAATTCAAAATCATTACCCCCATCTCCTATAGCCATAACAGCATCAACAGGAAGCGCAGCATGGCGCAGCAGCTGTTGTAAACCAACGAATTTATTCCACCCACGAGGGACTATTTCAAGCATCTCGGGCACTGCTTGCATGGTGGCTGCGTCGGTTTGAAGTAGGTGGGTGTCCCAGTGAGGTTTCAGTGTGCTTTCAACAATGTCTGATGACGTCATAAATAGCAATTTACGCATGTGTGTAGGATAAATAGTATTCGAAATACCACTAGAACTTTGAGCACCGGTACCTAAACTACCAGCGATACCGCCACACGCAGCAAGAACGGCATCCACAGAAGGAGCAACATCAGCCAATGGTTCATAATACCTCATATGTAATTCCTCAATTTCAGGTGTCATACTGCCTATAGTCACACACTCATCCCCTAAAAATCCACAAATGGGTGTTCCCGTATTTAATGAATATTGAAAGGCAGCAGCGACAATATCGGAAGTTAGACACCCACCGCCTATGAGGTCGCCATTTAAGCCATGGACAGCAAGGCCTTGTAGGAATAAACCAGGGTTATTAAGACCAACGACAAGACCATCTCCGACAAGTTCGACTTTCTGCATCGCTGCCATTGCTGCTGGGCGTGCTTTTCCTGTGGCCAGCATGACTTTAACGCCGGCTGCCAAGGCTGCTTTGATTGCAGAGACAGAGGAAGGGAGCACTTGGCTACGGCTGTCGAGAAGGGTGCCGTCCATGTCAAGAGCAAGGAGGCGTATATCAGACGTGCGTTTGGGTTTTGGAGATGACGGTTTCATCTTTGAAGAAGAGGAAGCTGCCGTGGTGCCACCTGCATATAAATCGGCGGATGTATATTTAAAAGAAAAAGTAAATTACACGGTGTTTTATTTATACATGCTATAGTTTATTTTTTATTTCACATTACGAAGCATACTGCTACACCGTACAATACCTTTCAACTCTATCCTTGATAAAAACAAAAACAAAGGCAAAATAATCCCAACAGGGTGACTTAAGGGACCGATATCTACCCACCTGGTTCTGCCGAGGCAATCAATCCATCTCCTTTCCACCCTAACACCTTAATTATCTTGGCTTCAGCTTCAGCCATTTCATCTGCTTCAGCGCCACCTATAAAGAAGATATATATTAAAGAGGGAAAAGCCCAGAATTAATAAGTTAACACCAAGAAAAAATTTCAATAAAAAATAGACATCAACTTACCATTCTCATGATCGTATCCTAGTAAATGCAGCACACCATGAACCAACAAGATTCTGCACTCGTCATGAAGTGAATGATTCCTCTCTTTTGCTTGCCTTGCAGCTGTATCTAAAGAAATCACGACGTCACCGAGCAAGGTCACTGGACTCGCATCTTCCTCTTGTTCATCGTCCTCTTCAGAATGTACTGTATATGACGGTTCACTTTCTTGTACTTCTTCCCCAGCACTGTTATTACCACTCCTACTACTGGTGCTGGTGATATTGTAATCATCAAAGGCCATTCTTTCTTCCTCATCCGCGTCATCATCGTATCCTTCCCCCATTTCAAACGAGAGTACATCTGTCGGTGCGTCCTTGCCTCGCCATTCTTTATTTAAATCTCTAATGTGGCTGTCATCACATAGTACTAGAGATAGTTCTAATGGGCCAGGTGGAGAATCACGGGCCTCGCCTTCTACTAAAACCATTGCAGCTTGTTGTACGACTGCTTTACTGTCGGTATAAAGAGAAGCACAGAGAGCTTCAACCTCGGCATCGCTGAACAACCAAATAAAATAAGATGAAATACAGCGTTAAATTTTGAAAAGTTTTGGTTTTGTTAGGAAAGCTATTAGAATTCAGTGTATATTGAGATAGCAACTTCTACAGTATTAATATTCACTATATTTATACAATTATCCTCAAATACGCTATAACAGTCTTCTTACCTGAGGTTCTTTGGCTCTCCCTCAACCATTATGCCAACATCGGTGACAATATCACCGGCAGTGAATGAAGAAGCTGCTCTAGTTGAGTGGAGGGTTGGCGATCGCTTGTTCCATGGTGCCGAAGCAATGAATGTATTTTTATTAATTAATCTAGGGAGGCTAGAGTAGCTGCGAGCTCTTTTAAAAGTGGACAAGCTGGTGGTTGAGAATTGAACTGATGGCAATAAAGTTGAGACTGGCCTCATTAGCCGATTGAAATGCCGTGCATGCATTGCTGCACGCATGGTGTTTCCGAGCATTATACCATGTGTGCGTCAAATTATAAAATGATTTGTGTATGAAACCGTTCACTTTATTGATGGCGTTTGAAAAAGAAAAACGTTTGTTGGAATCGGGAATCGTGAAACGTGATCTGCCCTTTTTAATGAACTTACATTGCACACCATCAGACACTACCTTTGATTTATAATATGGTCGCTATGTCTACCGACATCGCTACAAGCGCTGCTGCTACTACGATCGAAGAAAAATCTGCATTTGAACTACTTTTGTTCAGAGGCAAAGAGGCCTATGTTTACCAAATACCCCCAGCTGGCACAGTAAGTGGTGGTTGTGAGCCCTTAGACCTGCCTCCGACATGGTCCAAGGCCTTTTGTGGCGTTGCTCATTTGCTCATTTGAAATTTATTGGGGATAATAGTTGTTTCGTGTTTCCTCTTTATCCTTGCAGGCAGGCCACCGTGCTGAAATGTGGAACGTTGAAAAATGGATCGCTGAAGTGGCGGTCAAAATAGTCCGTTTCTCCAATGACGAGGCTTGCATTATTTTAACAGATCGTCCCGCCGGCAGCATCAATTTCTCGGATGGAGAATTGTTTGCAGAATGCCCTGTGACTCTTCCCCTCTTCACATGTGTAGAGCCTGTCATTGACAGCAGTAGATACTTTGTTATTCGAGTTGTAGACCGCGAAAATGGACAATCGAGGCATGTCTTTCTAGGACTTGGCTTTCGGGAACGAGAAGAAGCCTCGAATTTCAATGCTGCTCTAGCTGAGCACCAATCGTATTTAGAAAGACGAGAGGCTGCTGTGAGTATGCGCAAAGCGTTTGATGATGCCTATAAAGAAGAAGACGAAGACGCAGGTGAAGCCACAGCAGGAGCAGAAGATGATGAAAAAGCTGCTGCTGCACCTCGCCAGCCGATGGGCGACTACTCTTTAAAGCAAGGAGAAAAATTGCATTTAAAGCTAGGCGGCAATGGCAACAACGGTAGCAGTATTAGTAAAAACAGCACGGGTTTCCTGAGTAAGAAGCTTACAAAGACGTTTTCTTTAATGTTTGACCCGGAGAATGGAGGGGCTGCTATGGCGGCATTAGCCCCACCACCACCGCCTTCGAGAACGAGATTAGCAAAGCAAACGATGGACATATCCCCGAGTCATAGAGCTACATCTGCTGCCGAGCGTGAGAAGAAAGTCGATTGGGGCGATTTCAAAACAGCAGAGCATCAACAAGAAGTTCAAGGATAAATGAAAACAGATTTCATTTCATCATCCTTTTTTTTTTTTTTTTTTTGAGACAACGAGACAACGGCATTTTTGAAAATTTCCTTTTTCTGGCCTTGAAGAGAGAAGAGTAATAATAATTTAATTGTATACACTGAATAATGACAATAACACCCTGTAATTACTTCAAATCTACCACATTCTTTAATTAACAAATACATCTCGTATTAAGTAACCTCATTTCCCCCGACTACACAGCCCTCACTGCACCCCACAAATCTCTCAACAACGAATACCTCACGTCACCTTGTCCCTCCAACACAGACATCTCATCATCAGACTCTGCACTCGTTTCAAGTGATAACGGTTGAATTATTCCTTCTTCTAGCAATACTTCCTCTACGGGCGGCACATACGCCTCGTTAATTAAAACACCTTGATCATGATTTCTGTTGGCGTTTTTGCCAGCAGAGCCTCCCCCAATTGTCGCTGCCTCTGCTCGTAGTTGCTTGATCAGCGCAACTGGTAATTTATCATCAGCAGATACATCCGCGTCATCAGGTTGGTACTTTTGTAATACTTTCACCAATGTGCCTGGTTGTAATGACGGTGCCACGGTCCTCCGAACTTCCTCCTCACCAAGTGAAGATTTTGGGGTCATCAGCAGGTCGGCAATCTCTTTAATTCGAGGAGCTGGGCCTTCTCTGATTCCAAGCTCAGATGCATATTCAACCAAGCGGCCTGCGGCCATTTTCAATTCAACACCTGAAATAAAATCAAAACTAGTGGTAAGACCACGCGATCCTTTGTTGTTGTTGTTGTTGGTGGTGGTGGTGTCAAAGCAGCGGGAGATGGGGATGAGCTCCGGCTTCATCAAATTTTCTATTCCAGCAACCCCCTTGTTTTCATCGGTGTCATAGAGTAGCATATCCAGTAATGCACTATCAACTCGAGTCAACATCCCCGTCATCACATGTCTACGTAACAAAGAAAGAAGAGGGCGCGGTGCAGCAGGTGGACGTCCTGCTGGGGTCAACGCAGCATCCACAGCACGCAAAGCACGGATCCAATGATTCATAGCACCCTCTGCGGTCACACTGCTGTTAGCATTAGAATTGCCAGTAGTACGTGAATTAGCGGAGTTTCCGCTGGACAGAGTCCTCATAATAGAAGAAGGTTTACTCTCAGCAGTGCTTGCTAACTGAGCATTGCCAGTATTAATTTTATCTTTTTGCGCTGCTGCGTCTGCTGCGCTTTGGACTGCACTAGGTACGAGAACACCATTCCATAAGTAAGTCATAAGATCGGTGTACATTTGAGCTTCAAGGTGACGTAATGCTGGGCTTAGCGACCTTGAGAGCCAGTCAAAATGACTACTCGTACTACTACCACCTCCACCTCCACCCCAACTGCCGTGTATACCTTGGCTGCCAGGAGAAGCGAGATATTCTTTTCTTCCTGCTGAACCGGGCTCAGAGCAGACTAGAGACACACCACTATCCCCACCACCACCACCACCACCACCACGGCCTAATGCCCAGAAAGACCATCGTAAGGTCACGGCATTAGCCCACCACAGCAATAACCTATGCGGATCGCTCAACGACGCTGCAGCTGCCGCTCTAATTGCAGAAACAGCTCGTTGTCCAAAGGCCGCTCCTTCATCAGGGCCTAGAATGATGATCGTACGTGCAAGGCGACGTGCAGGAGCTTGTAATTGTTCTGCTTTGAGTTGTCGCCGGTGGTATGATGAAGATGAAGTGGCCCACCCGTGCCCAGCTAAGAAAATGGCACTTTCTAAAGCAGCTGAGATTTGTAGTTCTCGGTGTAAAGAGGCAGTTAGACTATTTGGAGTGCTGCTGAGACTCCCAGCTACCATCTGAGGATAGGCGCCCAGTGCTGTTGCTTTATCTGGAGTACCATTATTTATTATTGCAGCTGCGTTTGCTGTTTTTACAGCGGCGGAGGCGGCACCTGCAGTACCAGCAGTACTAGCGACCCCACTCGTTCCTGATAGATACGAAGCACCTGCGCTAGTGGACCCATTACCAATACCACCATCACCAGGGCTTTTTAAATAAGGACTATGCATTTCTGTAGTAGGAGACGAAGCCGAAGCAATTCTCTCTATAGTAACATCACCATCACCTGCTCCGCCACCGATTGCTGGATCATTGGATTGCCGTCTCCAAGCCCATTTCCTAGACCCCAAAGCTGTTCCATCTCCACGAGAGAACCTTCGCACATGTACAGGTTGTTGCTGAAGTGGTGATAGTTGGTGTATTGACCCTGGAGAAGAAGAAATTAGATCTTTCTTCATTGCTGTACCGCTGGCAGCAGAAGCCACACCAGCTGTACCTAATGGAGAGTGACGGCCATCATGCTGTTCATTCCTATTAACGCCATCTAAATATTTATTTAGATTTCTTTTTACTACTGCTGCGCTTGAATCACCAGACTGGAAGATTCCGTGGTGAGCAGTTACCGCTTCTCCTTCGGCAGCTGGTGCTGCATTGTTTGTATTAAGATGTGAAGCAGCAGCCGCAGTTTCCCCGCGAAGCGCGCTTTGTTTACTTCCAGTTAATTCAGAGTCAATAACGAATCCCTCATCATCGTACCTCAGATTATCGCTCTCTGCAGGAGAGGGAGCAACAACAGGAGAGGAGCTGGTGGCGGTGATCGCTGCCGCAGTGGCAGCAGCTGCCGCAACTCCGCCCCCACTGAAAGCACTACCCACAAAATTACTCGTTGATCCTCTTTCATGACTACTATTCTTAATCCCCAAAGCGTTGCCTTTATTACCAATACGGCCTCCACCAGCCCAGCCAACTGAAACTGAGCCTTGTGCTTCCGGACTGGTAGTAACACTTTCTTCTTCATCTTCGGCATCTGTACTTAGTGTGGATGGCATCTCGTCAACAGGGAAAAGCGGCCCAGAAAGCTCCGCTTTCAAATCTGCAGCTGTCTTATCACCAGCACGAGCGACGGCGATGCTCATGGTGAGTTTTGGACGGCCTCCTGCTGGTTTCCAGATAGCACTACTGCATTCTATCGGGTAAGATTGTCTTACTTTATCTTGAATGTTGGCGAAGTCTGCTAGATTGAGTTCTAATCCACCTAAGACGCTGAGTTCTTTGCCCCTTTCGTCGACTTGAGCGATGAATATTGAGAGTTTCTTCTCTTCATAGCCTCCATTCTCCCCAAAGGAGGTGCGGTAGAGGGTTGCGGGTACCGTGAGCGTCTCGTTAAAGGTGTAGCTAGCGACTAAAGCGTTCTCGTCATCAGGGTGTTGAGGACGAGTTTGCCCACCGCGTTTTCCGCGCATGAATTGCACGGCCAAGGTGCCATGTTGAGCTGGCCATGGACCTAAATCTTCGATATGCAAGAACACATCAACATGAGAGCTTCCTTTTGAAGAATGCCGTCTTAGAAGCTTCATAATTTGACAACGATCAGGAGCAATTCGGTTCAGACAGTTTAAATTTAAATTGGCAGTTGTCTTATTCGAGCTGATTTTCAGAGATAGAGGTCATTACAGGTGCATCAAAACATATAGGGTCTATTATACCGACGAAATACATTCTTCTGTTGCTTTACAGGGGAAATTCAAGCAATTTTAAATTATTTCTTCAGCGCCTTGCAAGGAGGGGTCTCGTGACAAGCCTCCTTTGCCTTTAAATCAATTCAAAAGATACGTGATATGAGAGCAAAGACCAGTCCTACACCTGCACCCATACCTACTAACCCAAAGAGCGACCGAGCTTGCCCAGGCATGGCTGGTTGCCTCCCTAATGGTCCAGGCCGTGCCTCCCCCACTGCCGTCGTTTCATCTGGACAGAGAGAATAAATGAAATATTATCGTTGATTAGCAGTGTTTTATTATTAAGAAACACATATGCACATCGCTCACTTGTAGATCTATTCCAGTAGTATATCTGATTGCTTTTCGGGTCTCTAACCTCTACCCAGGTATCACTAGAAGAAGAAGAATCTTGCAGTGACGAGGAGGATGTCGGAGAGCCAGGAACTAGTTGATTAGGATCAGAAACCCCTGCTGCGGGTGCTCCTCCGCTCGGTCTAGGTTTTGGTCTAGATCTTGACGACGAGCTGGCGTATCTAACTAAAGCTGAGACTACGCTCTTTCGAGATGCAGAAGACATGGGATCAAAATCAAAGTCGGGATATTACTCTGCGAAAATCCAGCGACGCGAGCCTAATATTTACATTTATTGAACTTTATTGAATTGCTCTATGACATAAGGCGCGCTGAAAGTAAGTATTAAGCCAAAACTTAATGGGTTTTCTTATAAGCGGGGCGCCGGTATCATGGGTAGTTTATTAGTTCTGTCGATTTAATGTCGTTTTTTCTTCTACGTTCTTTAAAATATACTTCGGGAACAATTTTTGAAAATACTGATACAGTATAATTAAAGAGAACACATGTCCTTGGCACGCAGTTTCCAGCGATCAAAGCCACTGCATTTCTTGATTGCAGCTTTGTAAGTGATCTCAGTTCTTGCAGCCGTTTACCTAAACCCGCCTTCGAATAATTGGCTAAAACTCATACTATCCTGCAGAGTTGGAGTGTCTAGCGGGTACTATATTTTCGAGGGCCCACTAAGGCGGCATTTTCAAAACGCGGCTATCAACGCCCCAAAGCCACAACACCTAGAAAACAAGCCAACCAAATGATAAGACTCTCTTAAGAATTTAATTAAATCAATTACATTTAATCAGTTGTAACGACGCAGTGAAGGAGAAAAATCTTTTTTTTTATCAACCGGAACCTTTCTTCAAGAAAGTTTTTGTCGTCGGGAGAAATAAAAATTGAAACATAAATCGCCTTTAGATTTTAAACCAACCGAGGGAAAATTGTACAGCAACAACCCGTGATTGCATCCCAGCACATGCCGGTATCACTAAAATAGGGTTCCGATAAAATATACATCTTCTTAAGAAAGGGTGAACATAGAGAGAAAAACTTGAGGTTCTAGGAAAGGAAACAAGCCACGAGGGCGGGGAGTGAAAAGAAAGGAAGGATGACGAAAAAGGAAGAGATATATTATCATGACGTTGCAAGTTAAAAAAGGTTTGACGCTAATTCATATGTTCATAGAGATGCACTCCAGACTCCTTAAAAAATGGACAGAGGAAAGGAGCGGAGGGGCGAGAGGATGCATGCAAAGGGGAAGAAGAAAAATTGACAGGATGGTCTTGAAACACACAGACGTCAGCGACATCAGTCAGCGACGTCTTAAGAGTTCAACTAGCAAGTAAAGTTCATCAACGGAATGTTTATTGGATACGAGGGAAAAAGGAACGGGTATCCCGATCGTAGGTTACTCGGGTCAGGGAAGAAAGAGAGAAAGGATCAGAGGGAAAACAAATACAAAATACTTCATTCGTTAGTTGTTTGGTTCAGTTTAGTAGCTTTTTTAGGATAGGAATAGAGGTGGTATTTCCTTCCTTGCGTATTTTATTTAATTTATAATGTATCAGGTGTTTCCTTTGTATGCATCGTGAAGGAGGAAACTCCCTTTTTAGTAATATCTAAATCAATATATTTTTTTCATGGACGTGGTCTTTTTGTTCTTCTTCTAATAATGGCTACCAAGCTAAGAAATCCACCTCTTCAGGATGAAGAGCTGCAGCATCAGATGGAGATCCAAGCGCGCAAGCGTACAAATCATCTTCATCTTCGTCATCAGACTTATGGGCTCTATTCTTATTTGAAGAAGGACCAACCGAGACTGCTTCTTGATTGGGAGGACTGCGTGGACTCATCACATTAACTCCTTCATCATAACAGAGGCCAGTTGCCTCTTCAAAATCAGTTTCGATATTCCAAGGCATCTCGTTATCTTCACTTAAAAAGGGTGACAAAGGGACACGAGTGCCGGTACTGTCTTTGCTTAACAAGGAAGATGAAGAAGAGCTATTACGGCGTAGATCTTTGATTCGGGAAGTGTGTTCGCGACGTTCGCGTTGGAGTTGGCGAGAGACCTTGTGCAACGCGTCTTGCATTTGCCGGAGTTCTGCTTGGTTGGCCATGCAGGCACGGTGGCATTCTTCAAATACGAGTTTCCTAGAGGTGGCGAGCTCAGCAATTACTTGGTCACGATGAGTGACAGCAGCTTCAAGTTTGGTGGCATGAAGCTCAAATTTTTTTTGTTTCGCAGACATGATGTCAATCTGTTTTGATTGCTGAGCAATTAAGATGTCCTTTTGCGCGAGGTGCTTGCGAAGAGCTGCAACTTCAACAAGCAGGGAAGATGCCATGGTAAAATCCTCGGCACTGATTTCTGCGCAGGAATCGTGTTTACCAGCTTGCGGCATATTGTCGTAAGGTGATGCAATTGTCAGCATCGTGATTTAAATTTAGGGTAGACTCTCAAGTCTGCAGTGTATGAGGAAATATTAGGGTTCGATTAACTCCGGGCCGAACGGGAAGCTGTCTTCATCGGGGCAAACAAATGCATCTCTGTGCATTAAATGTATATATGGTATGCTTACCTCGATATTGGTGAGCCTCAACCAGCGAGTGACTCGGTATAAACCACGGTTTGAAGGTGGCAGTAAATTTGAGCTGAATTGTAGTGCTTGGGTCTCTTGCGGCAAAACGAGAGGAGTAGTTGCGTTCTAATATGAAATATATACTCAATATTGTTTATAAATGGCCAATTGAGAGCCTTGGAGAGCGCTTGTCAAAGAACGACGTTGCCCCAAATCTCCAATTCTTTCTTTAACTTGAAAGCAAATCCTTTTGAGAATCCTTTTTGCACTTTTTCATACTTGAGGTTTTCAGTTTCTGCCACTTTGAATTATCTGTTCAAGCCTTACTTAAGCGAGAATTCTTACCAAGACTTACTAATCACAAACAAATTACCAAAGCACATTGATACCCTTCTGTTCTTAGAACATTTTCAATCTTTTATTCATGCATGTCCACATACTCTGGGTTCAGTTTCAATATGACCACCCCTTCCATTACAGTACTGACAGGGATATACTTTTCAGTACCAATCTCAGCACGTTCCCCAGATGCCAACAACACAGGGGTGGTATGTGTCTGGAAACCAGTAATGCTCTTGGGACGACCGGCTTGTGCAACGACATCCACCGCCTGACCAACACGAACGGGCACTGGCAGCATGGCACCTGACTCATCCACTGTAAGCAACATACGAGGCCGTAATGCAGGTGCAAGACAATAGAGAAGGTAATGCTGTTTGCCAGCTAAAGTCGTCTTCATATCCATGCAAGAGAATAAGACGACCAACAACCCGGCAAGTGCTGGACGGGATAAGAATGCCCCGCCAGTATGCTGAGGGCTCAAGGTGACTAGCCCTTTACCAGCATGGACTAAACCCTGTGCGACACGGACCAAAAATAACAAAGTAGGGTCTTTAAAATAGTATGAAGACAGCTGTCGGAGCATACCAGCTAATCGAGAGTTGTTAGTACCAGCACCGACAATACCCAGCGCCATTACAGCATTCATAGCGACCTCTGCATCGACATCGTGACTTAATCTGCTTAACGTATCAATGACAGTGACCTCAGGGTTGGAAACATTCAGTAAAGCGAGAGCCAAAGGTACACCACGGCGGACAGCAGGATCTCCATATTGTAACAAGTGGCCTAGACCCCGGTTTGCCATATTCGCACCCAGTTCTTCTCCACAAGCGACTAATCCAAGTCCCATAGCAGCTACAGTTTGATGCATAGCCTTCCATTCTTCACCTTCGTCAGTTTCGATGTGTTCTCCGCAGGCAGTGAGTAACGCTTGAACTTTTAAGACATCGCCTGTACCAGCATAGGCAGCAGCTTCAAGCGTAGTTTGCAATAATTTGGAAACTCGTTCAGGAAGAGTGCGTACGACCTCAATAGTCGCTTCTACAGCCTCTTCACGGCCTAAAAATAATAAAGCCAAAGCCAAAGCCATCATTCGTCCACCTGCTGAACCCAAATCTGCTTCAGAACGCATCATTAACGCCTGTAAAATAGCTTCAACAGCATCCCCAGATGCAGTACCAGCAAATGACAATGCTACAGCAAGAGCAGAGAGTCCAGCAGTCTCCATAGTGACCTCTGTATCCATCACTGCGGGAAGTAATAATTCAGCTACTTCTTCTTTACTACGCCCTGCATAGGCAATTCCCAAGCCTAGAGTAGACCCAGCACGAATGGAAGGGTCATCGCGGCTCACATAATCCGCTAAAATTGCAAATGCGGGATCCACCTCATCGACAATGCCGCTGGCAACAATACCGACCGCTAGTAATGCTCCAGCGACAACATTATTATCTGAGGCGTAGAGGAAACGATCGATTTGAGGTAATCCACCTTCGACATCCCAAAGAAGAATCATTCCCAATGAAGCGGCAGCACTCATTTTACCGTGATCTTTATTCCTGAAAATCCAGTGCACATTACCGCTACTGCTGCCACCATCACCAGCGTCTTCTTCCCCTTCGTTTGCAGCAGTTACGAGCTTATCCTGCCCAAATCCAGCATTGACAAATGCATTAACAAAGGTAGCAGCTAAATTTGCACGTGCGGAGTCCACAGCAGGCCCAGCAGGAGCATTCCCTTCAACCAGATGCGACTTGTACACATCTTCTGGAGTCTTGGCCTCCATCACATCAAGGTCCCTTGCTAAAGATAGATATCTTTCACTTAATCTAGCATTCCCCATGATTCCAGCAAGTTCTTCTCGGGCGTCATCATCTTCAACAGCAGCAGTGCCTTCTTCCAAGCTCATCCAGACTTTAGCTTCGCCAAGCATGTAGGCCAGTTGTTTGCGCTCTGTGGGATCAGAAGAAGCAGATGCAAAGACCTCTGCCATGAGAGCGTGGTCATCCATACGGAGAGCGACACGCATAGCATCAGGACGACGGCCTACTTTAACATACGCGTCATACGCAGCACGAAGAACAGTGGCATCCTCAGGCTCGGGCAAATAGGAAGAGCATGCCATGAGATAAAGGCAAGTACGAGAGCAGTTGCCTTCATCAACACCCTGGACGATAAGATCAATGCGTTCAACTTCTAAGCAAAGATCTACTGCCTCGGGTTCGGCGTTGTGCGCCATGTTATAGGGCACAATTTCAGTTACCAAGGACATTAAGTCATCGACAGCGGCAGGGGGGTCTGCAGAAAGACGTTCCTCATACTCTTCACCAATCTCACCTGCCAAGCGGCGAATGTATTCATGGCCCCAAGTTGATACATCTGTGTCACCAGCGTGGAACTTAAAGTGCAGAGTGTCACGAGAGCCTTCAGGAGAGCTAGTCAAGGCTAAAACTGAAATCACGTCTGCAAGGGCAGCACGATTCCCATGGTTTGATTCCATGGACTCAAAATGTGCTTTGAGGCCTTCGTAATGGGGCCGAAGGAACTTCAAAGGCTTGGGAACGGAGGTCATACTACTAGTTGCTGTTCTGATCTCATTTGCGATCGACTGAATAGCAAGCTTCTGCACGCCTGTTGAGGAATCTTTGGCACGTTCTACTAGCAGTTCCAAGTTTTCTTTGAGCTGCTGATCCTCCTCTGAAAGCTCTTCAGGCTCCTACATAATAAAAATAGAGGCAAGTGGTTGAGTGATGCCCTTTCTGATCAAGTCTCATGATCGCCTTGTCTGCGTGTCAAAGCCCCTTAAGCGGAGATTGTTATGTGTCTACTTTGTCTTCTAGCTTACCTCTGTCATTTTTTTTGCATCTACCGCCTTTTTCTCAGGGCCATCTGCCCGTTTTTCTGGAGCAACCATTCCGATTGTTGCAGCTTGGTTAGAAGCTGTGCTGCTTCCGAATTAATTGTAATTGCTACCAAGCCGAGTGAATAATGCGCTCCTGATCAGGCCTTTACAGACTCTTCAGAAGAAACCACTGAGGCTTGCTCCTCAAGAAAGACCGAAAACCTCGAGCAAACGGGGCTTAAAGTATCAATAGCCTTGCTCCTAAGGCTAATGCATTATTTATATTGATCATATTAAGGGCATGCTGTAGTTGTGCGTCCTTGCGTAATTTCAATTTGTGATCACAAATTTTTGTCTTGATTTCGTTGTAAAAGCTAACGCGGTTCCTGGAAAAGTAAAGCACGTATTTTATAACAATCGTCAGATCTAATCCATCATGACTGAAGGCCGTGGAGAGATTGAGTGAGTATATACCTGCAATAGACCTACTTTACAAACCCTGTGCATCATATTTTTGCCAACAGCGTCTAATCACTCCTTTTACCTCCCTCTATGTTACCTTCCCCATACAGGCTCTACAACCAATGGTTCCAAATTGCTGATGTCGATCGCGATGGGATGCTCAGTGGACCTGAGGCTGTCCAATTTTTCTTAAGATCAGGTCTTCCTCAAACACCGACCCTGTTTAGAATTTGGCAGTTTGTAGCTGGTGATAGACCAGCACTGAATCGTCAAGAATTCTACACAGCAATGAAGCTTGTAGCACAAGCACAGGTGCGATTTTTTAAACTAGAAATCCAATACAAGGATGATGAAGTGACTGTCTTGTATTTTCCAAGTCATATGAAAGCTTTCCTGGGGCCAAAAGAAGTTAACAATTGATAATTGATTGATCGATTGCAGGCCAATAATGGAGTTTTAGATGACCAGCAAGCAATGCGTACAATCAACGGGTTATCAGGGCCTACCCCACCTCCCAGATTAATGGGCCTTGAGCTTCCTGAAGGCATAGTGGGCATGCCCGCTCTCTCCACTGCTGCCACCGCTCCTCCAGCTGCACTGCCTACCCGCCCTGCTCCTGCCCCACCGCCCGGTGCATTTGGCGCTGTACCTGACTACCCTCCTCTCGTTCCAGATAAAGCCTCCTCCTATCAAACTGCCTTTGAACAACTTGATGGTGATCACGACGGCTATGTCCAAGGCGTTGACTGCTTCCCTGCGTTGATGCGTAGTGGCTTACCCAAAGATATATTAAAATCAATCTGGGATGTCGTCGCAGGAGATGAAGGTCAATTAAACCGTCATCAGTTTGTTCAATGTCTTTATCTAGTAGATTGTGCTAAGATTGGAATTCCTGTACCTGCGGTATTGCCTCCTGGTCAGTTTCCACCCAGTCAAGGGGCATTTGGGTTGCAATCCATGGTAGGGAGATCTCAACAACAACAAGATATCTACCAATCTGGCCAGCTTGGTGTCGCACCGATGCCTCAGAGAGCTGTGTACGTACCGGGTGCAGCACCCGCGGTTGCCTTTCAATCTCAAGTCCCTCCTGCACCCACGTCAGCTCAAGCAGCAGGTCTCGCTGCAGCAGAAGCTGCGAGATTACATGAAGAGCGTGAAGAAGCGCTTCGACAGGAACAGCAACGTCAACGTGCTGAAGAGGAACGTGTCGCTGCTGCAGCTCGAAGGGAGTACTACACTCAAGCGCTTGCCAGCTTGCGGTTGGCTCAGTCCAAGGTTGCTCGTACTTTGAATGAAGCGCAACAACGCTTGGAAATGGAACAAAGAGAAGCAGAAGGTATGGAAAACCAATACAACTCTGCTTACGAGGCCTTTTCTACAGAGCATGCTCGTGCAGCCCCTGTGCTCGAGGCGCTGAAACGAGTTGAAGATGAAAAATCCGAGCTAGGCGCGAAAATGGCCGCCTTACAAGCCGCTGTTGCACAACTTGAAGAGTACGATCCTGAATGGGAAAAGAAAGAACAAGCCGAATGTGAAGGTATGCAAAAAGAGATTACTAAATTGACAGTACATCATGAAACTTTGCAGCAAGCACGTGCTGCTGTATTGGCACAACGTGGTACTCTCGAAACTGCAATTGAAGCAGTGAAAGACGCTGCAGAACGCGCACAGACTAGCGTAGATGCGTTATCTACCGAAATTTCTGAGCTTTCTACTGAAGCAAAGAAGAACGGTGCCACAGTTGTTGAGTTATTAAAACGTCTTGCCCCGCTTTATAATGAACTCTACACTGCAGCCAAGGATGCTATGGTCCCATTACCTAAAGAAGCATTAGCGACCATTGTACGACCAGCTGCTTCTAATTTCAAATACGATCCCCTGAGATTTGCTCATACAGCCACATCTGACTGGGACATGTTTACAGATGAAGGGTTTACTATAACGGCAACTGTAGGACAAGATGCACGATTAGTTAGTTTGACGAGTAGTTCGTTAGCTAAAGCCGAGGAAGAAGAGAGTGCAGAAGCTTCAGCAGGGAAAGGAGATGGTGCGGATGAAACAGAAGAGGTTGGTGCGGTGGAAGAAAAGGAAGGTATCCCTAGTGGAGGTGGTGATGGTGCTGAGGCTGTATCAATTGTTGATAATGCCCTTTATGAGGAACACAAGGATGAAGACTGCGTTGATGCTGGTGTTGTAGTAGAAGCAGCTGAAGAGGCTGTTGAGTCAGAGGCGCCTGCTGCACCAGAAGCAACAACGACGTCGCCAACACCTGAGACAGCTGATGTAGCTGCAGCACTGTCTGACGTTGCTTCCCCAAATGGAGCGAAGGCTGTCTCAGAAGAGAAGGCCGCTACTGGTGTTGTGGATGCTGCAGCTGCCGCAGTCACGACTGCAGTGGAGGGTGACAGTGCTGGTCAGTAGGCCTTGAATCTTTTTGAAATTGTGATTTCGATAGCAAAAGTCTATTGTTTACGTACACATGCCAAAGTTGTAAACTGTAATTTGTTTTACCAATTAAATGAAAGCAGTAGCATATAAATCAAGAGAACATAGATTCATTTATATCATATAAGTATATTTAAACAGTGAAAAAGTTTACCGACTAGGTGACAATGAACGTTTTGCTGATCTGCTTCTCGTACGACTCCTTTCGCGAGCTGCATGATCTGAAGATCTGTGATTATTTCTACAGATACCATGTCCCCGTTCTCGACTACCATCACCTTCACTATCAGAATCTCTCTCTGCTTCAACTTTTATAGTGGCAGGAGGTGCTTCGGGCAGCTCGCCACGGAGCCAAGCGTGCTGCAAGGATTGTGCTGCAGTAGCACGCTTGCTAGGGATGAAATTGAGCATTGGTTCAAGGAAATCACGAAGACCGAGAGCCTGCATTCAAGAAGAAGAAGAAAAAATAGAGGGTCAGACAGAGAAGAGGGGGGTTGTACCGTCAACTAGAAGGAAGATAACAGGGGTGAAAGGTTTGAAAGATTAAGGAACATAACAGCAAACGGCTCGGAGAATTGTAGTCTATATTGAAGTTAAGATCAACATAAGTGTTCAGATTCAATCGTTTCCTCATTGCCAAATAAAAAATGCCTCGTCTCCAGAGCACAAATGTAATAACCGCAGCATGTGTTTGTTCCACTCTATTTTATAAGTCTCCCTTGGTCTTCTCACCTCTGCAGGATCTATTCTATATTTTTCTACCAAAACTTTATCTATAGGCCAGAAATTCAATCTATGTATATGGCGTAATTGCCCGTCTCTCGTAAAATACTCTCGAGCATGTTTCCCCGTCGTAGCAACCGATCGAGGAATCTTCCCTAGGAGCTCCACCATCTGTGCTAAGTGATCTTCATCTCGGGTATATTCACGGCCAGCACGTGGTTCAAACATGAAATCACCGGTGACAAGTTCGAAAATCATGCAGGCAAGAGACCACATATCAGCGGAAGTGTCATAATTAGCACCAAGAATAACCTAGAAGATGAAGAAAAAAGAAAGAAAGGGTTAATTAAACATCTACATTGCTAAATTATATATACTCACTAAGAAAAAAAATACAAAGGGGTGGTTGTTTTGTTGGGGGCATATTAGTAGTGCATCGCGATGTTGATAAGCACCGGTGCACGTCGCAAAGCCACCCGTGTTGATATCGGCCACGAATTACGAAGGCTGCATACACGAGGTTAATTTCTTGCAGCCCAGATACCATATGGCCTTGTTATCAGGAAAAAATGAGATGCATAGATTCAAAGATACTATCTTGGCAACAACATAAAAAAGTAAAAAGTTTAAAATTTTCCGTACCTCTGGTGATCTATACTGCCTGGTCTGAATATCATCGGTAAAATGCTTATTCACCCAGCAGGCATTACCGAAATCTACTATCTTTGATGCCACATTCAACAGCCTTTCATCTAAAGAAGCAGCATCGTCCTCTTCATCTTTATCTTTGCCGTCACCGTTACTTTTTTCTGCCATAGCAGCAGCTCCAATGCGAGCGTCTACGTCTTGTGAACTTTGCATAGTTAGCTCATTCACTGCAGCTGCAGCAGCTACCTCCATATCTCCTTCATCATCACCACCACCACCTAAATCACACTCTGATGGGGCTACAGAATCAGTCTCTGTGCCACTTTCTTTAGCTTGATTCATTTTCTTTTTTAATTTCTTCTTTTGGTTTTTGGTTAGTGGTTGCCCCGATGCTAATGCTGCTGCAATTTTTCCAGTGGGCATTGGAGCTCCCCCTCTATTACTAGCATGACCAATAGCACCACCTCCTATTAATTTAGCAGCATCTCTCTTTTTTAAGGGTTCCTTCATCATCACATTCTCAGGCTTCAGATCCGTATGTATTATCCCACAAGTCGTATGCAAAAAATCCAACGCAATCAGCATTTGCTTGGCTAAATGACGCACTACAGCTAATGGTATTCCCCTGTGATTGTATTCACGTATAAGAGAAAGTAAATTATCACCTAGAACTTCAAAAACCATGCACACATGACGCCCATGAGGTCCACTATGCTCAAAGTGGTCTAGTAATCGACAGCAATGGAATGCGCCCTCTGGATCTTTATCACGTGCGCATTGGAGGAGTTGAACTTCATCACGTGCTGCTTCGGTATAATGGCTTGCACTTTTGACTACTTTCATGGCTGCTTGGGCGTTGGTTTGGGTGTCGGTGACCAGCCAGACGGTGGAGAAGTGCCCCCATCCTAGTTTGTGGACGACAGTGTAGCGGCCTTGTTTGAAGGATTCTCCGATACGAACGGGGTGATATCCACCTGCAGATGGAGGAAAAAGAGGGAAGAGAGTTTAGTAGGAGGGAAGAGAGTTTAGTAGGAGGGGATGAGAGAAGGGAGAAAACGAGCGGGCAATGACGGGACCGCCTGTTGATTTGTGAAGAAAGAAGAAGAGTGGCTTACCATGGCGGTAATCTTCAGCATCTTCCTGATCCTCTGAGTAATCGCTTTCTACGCTATAATCTGGGCTAGGGGAATGCTGCTTCTTTTTCGCTGCGATAGGGAAAAGGGGCGAGAATAAGTTAATCAGAGGCATGCATGCTGAACACAGACATAATAGGGGAAAAATAGCAAGACAGACTGATGCATCTACACAAAATATTTACTTACGTGCATGCTTCTTTGCCCCGGGTAATTTGCTGCTTCGAGGAGCCATATGCAAGCTAAAGATCAAATTATAATTAAATGATTAGCGTAAGTTGGGAAGCATTTCGCGTCTTCTAGGGTCGTAATTGGCGTTAAGACAGTAGACACAAAGTAGATAAATATAAAATTCAAATATAGGAGATGTCTTGTCAATGCGGAAACTTGAGCTGCCAAAATTCAAGCCCAAAACCAAGGCACGCTGTAAAGAGACGCCAATTGTATTATCATTCAAATCTTCATTTAGTAAATTCAATCATGATGGCGGATCAACCATCATCGAGCAGCTTTTTGCTGCTAAATCCAGGACCAATTGAGAATGATCAGTATCGCGGTGACATGGAATTGTTTGCTGCTCACGGGCTTTCTAAAGTAGCAGACGTCGTGCTTTCCGGTAATTCAAAGATCCAAAATTATGCAGCTGGGTTGAAGCACTTTGATGGCTTGCGCAAGTAAGTTCAAGTCCCTTTTCAATTTAGTTCTATCGTTCATGGCGGTGATCAGCCGCCCCCTGTCTCTGTTCCTTTTTGTCCCTTATTATCCTTCTATTCTCCTGTTTGTTCAGGGGTACTAATATGGAGTTAGCGCCATTAGCAGATCTCTATCCTTCCAGTATAAAACCAGATTTCGCTTTAATCAATAGCAACACCGTCACATTAGAGGCCGGGAAATTTTCTTTGAGTGAAACTGAGCTTGGTGTCCCAGTAGATAGCAGAGCTTTATTAGGAGAAGAGGAGAGGCCACCAGCAGCAGCACCTGCTCAACAGCAGGCATCCGCAGGGGCAATGCCGAAACCTACCAAGATTAAACTTGGATTCAAAAAGTAAACTCGACAAGAAAGAAACTTTCAAATTGTACTTTCCACCCGCAAATTTTTCTTTTAATTTACAATCTCTTCTGTACTATCTTGATCTAACTGCTCATTATGTATCAATTAAATATTTCATGCAACGCATCTCTAAACTTTGTAAACGCAAATTCCTCTGTCCCACCACTCTCAGTACCGCCACCCTTGCCAACTTTACTTCTACCTGAAGCAAGGGCCGAGAGCACCCCCGTCAATGTATTCTCTAAGTTTGAGACATCCATACTAATATCAGAAGGACTGGCCACTCCACGAGAGACACTTGCACTGGGTACCTCTACTATGCTTTTAGCATCATAGCCACGTACTTCGGCTACGAGTCTCGCTATATCAACTCTGCTGAGACGTTCTGGGCCTCCCATGTTGAAAACGCCTCTGATCCTTTTTTTTGTTGCTGCTCCTTCTGTTTCATCATTGGAGACTAAGGAGGCTTCAATAAGTAGCTTGCAGACACGAATAATATCCTCAACATACACTGCACTTCTCCATTCATCATTAAAAAATGATGTTTGGTCTCCAGAGGCTAACTTTTCATCTACAAATTGAAGAAATAAAGAGCGGCCAACAGAGGCCGCTGGGGGTCCTTTTCCATAAATTAAACTACTTCTAAGAATAGCATGATTACGTGGCCACTGGGATTGGATTGTACGCTCAGCGTCGAGTTTACTCTTGCCATATTCGTTGATAGGATTGGTATTGTCACTTGCTTTTGAGAAAGACTTTGAACCATCGTACACCTGATCAGTTGACAAGAAAATAAGCAAGGGCAGCGGCGAAGAAGGCGTTTTTAGATGATATGCATTCAAAGCATCCAGTAATTTGGTTGGAATGTTGATTAATCTCGCCTTTTCAGGGTCTTTTTCGCATGCTACGGGCTGGGAGACAGCCACACAGTTGATGACGGCGTCAAGGCGGAGACTTTCATCATCCTCTAAATAAGAGAAACAAGCATCCAGACCTTCGCCAGTCACGAAATCAACCTTCACGGAGCAATTAGTTTAGCAATATTATGTTAGCTATGTCATCATATTGAGTGCTGGATATTATTGAGACTGCCAATGGAACGGTTTCTTACCTTGAAAGCGGTGGGGTTTGTTGGGAAAGGTGGAGGCGTAGATGTGTTGTAAGTGTACGCTACATTCCATCCATCACGTGCAAATTTATCAACTAGGAACTGACCTAGATAACCCGATCCTCCAGCTATGAGCACTGTCGGTGCCATGTTGTGGATGTGATGATTACCTTGATCACAATGCGAAAGCTTAGATATTCCTTCCGAATAGGGTGCTAAATATAGTAATGATATGCACCACTATCTACTAAGATTTACTTTTGCAAATTTTATGGCCTATTTGGTCTGAAATGGATCTTTCTGCTATCAAAATTCTGGCCTTTGAATTGAACCCCAGCTGTCCTCTACTTGTCGTATCCTCCTTCTCTCCTACCTGTTGATCAAACTGACCGAAATTATCATTACAAATACTGTATATACGATAGCATAGTCAGAATAAAGGCACCAAATAATCAATTAAAAAACGTTTTATTCTTCTTAATTCACACCACCGCTGCCTTTGCCATCACATTGGCGGCGGAAGGTCTATTCGCAATAGTTCTAAGGAGCCACAACGACACCAACAACGAAAAGAAATGAGATAATAACGCATTCGTCGTTGCCTGCACATTAAACACATCAAAAGCCAACACAGGGTTCCATGTAGTGGTACTTGAAGCCAAAAAAGGGTTGACTGTTGCTGTCGTCAATGTCTTTGCAACCAGCAATCCAATAGTAGCCTGCAACCCCAGCATAGAAGCACCAGCTCCTAAGGCATTGATAATAGCGCCTTTTTCTAACATATTAATCACATCTGTGCGGCGAATTTTAGGCGCAGCGCCTGTCCCATTAAAATCCAAAAAGGCTCGTAATTTTCTTGACAGGCGCGTGTACCCAAACGACCAGAAAGTTGATAAATATCCCATTACAATGCCGAATAGAGTCAAATAAAGAGATATTTGGGGCCCTGTTTGGGAGGTAAATGCCATGGAAAACAGTACGATGACAGAAGCTACGGAAGTCAGGACGAGTTGTACCCAAAAGGCGATCCAGCCATACCGCCTGCAGGCATTGGCTGCTGTGCTTAGATTTTGTCTGGCGACTTCTGTGACTGGATCAAACGCTGGCGCTGCTGATCCGGGCGCGGCAATGATTTCAGCATCAGATGAGCTAGCAGATGGCGTTGTGATAATATCCTTAGGAGAAGGCTGCAGGATTGAAAAAGAGAAGGGTGAGGGCGTGAGGAATTTGATTTATCAATAAAATCAGCGTACTTAGAAATTCTTCAGATTCATGTCCTGCATTGACTTACATTGTAAGCGTGTCGTAATGGCGATACGAGTCTGCAACTTCCTGCTAAGCTTCGACATCTTGGCAAGGAGCTGTGGCTTAGTTTTGGTATGCAATTCTTCTGAGATGAATGTGGTAAACAACATCTAGCGGAAACAATGTTCACGCCTCCAATGCGTGCTGTCAAAGTTGATGCAACCATATTAATATCCTATAGATTAAATTGGTCTTTTAGGAGTTTCAAGCTGAGCTTAAATGAATCTTAAAATCAAACAAATGAGTTCAATGCCCTTGGGCCAGCGTCGGGACGTGCATACGCAATCTATGCAATTTCTATTATTTATCTGATTATTTTAAATACCCAAAAACATTACAACGGGCTAATAATTGCCCTTTAAAAGTCTTACTTGGAAAGGCCACCTTCCCGAGAAGAATATTTACCAACACGTTTTCTTCTCATTGCGAGCTCTGCCGAGCCTTGGACCTATTGTTTATAGAAGCACCATGGTGAGCAGTGTTCATGAACACCACGACTACGTCCGACGCAACAAATTCGAGACCCCAGTCTCTTTTGCAGCGGTGGAAGCAGAGTGGCTGAGTAGAGGGTTCTCTATTCAACAAATGACCCAACACGCTGGAGATTTGCTGCGCAAAGGAGTAGAGAAAAGGGATGAATTATTGGTAGTAGCGCAAGGCCAACTAGAGTGCTGTGTAGGAGAATGCGATTTAGCCCCGTCAAATTGTGAGTTTGTCACACTACAGCCGGGGGACGAACTCTTTATCCCTCGTTTAACCCCTTTTGAAGCTCGTGTTCCTGATGATATAGACTCTGTACTCTTTTATATAGGTTACGAATAAAAGTCAAAAGTTAATTTGATTTTGTAAAGAAAAGATAACGCTTAAAAAGAGACCGGCACAAATTCCACCGCTGCTGCATCATTATTTTCTTTCTGTAGCACTGGCGCAATGCAAATAGCTTGATAGGTCTCTCCCATACCATCAAGAGAATCTTCATTACCAGTAGTAACAGCATCATTATTTTCACTACCAGGGTTCAGCTCCTTCTTTTCACCATCTTTCTCTCTAGCACCACCGCCACCACCACCGGGAACACCATCTTTCTTCCTGCTACTTGTGCTTCCAACTAGTCTCCAATATCCCTTGATAAGCCCCTCAGCTTCTTCCTCTGTACTTGAATTATCAACCAACTGCTGTAATCGAGCTTGAATACCTAAACTATGCAGCAAATGCATTTGAGAAATAGGACCATGCACCTTAACTTCAGCACCGCTGCTTTCTACAGAAGTCTTCAAGGCGCCGAAATCTACCCAGGCACTAAGATCCGCATCTCCTGGTGAATTAAATAAACCTACAAATTTATGGTCTTTAATAGCTTGTAAACTACTTTGATATGGACCATTTTGTCCATAATCTATAAGCAACGCCGCACCACCATGAGCGGAAACTCGGCGCCCTAAAGCTTCGGCTGTTGCCATCCCTTGTGGGCAGATTTCTATCGCATTTAGTGCAGCTCTTTGCGTGATTGACAATCCTTTGAAGCGTAATGGGAGTAATGTACGTGATGCGGGGGTTGGACCAGGTGAAAGGACCATTCTAAAGTGATAAGGGCTCTCTGGTGGGGCAACATCCACCAACCGCTCACACCATCCTCGATCTGAAGTATTCTGAAATTGATGGACTGGTAAAGCGTCGAAAAATTCATGAGCTATATAGAACGTTGTGCGATTTTCTGGCACGTCTTCTAAGCTACGGTACCAGGTGACTTGTATTCCAGCAGCAGCAGTGGTGCCTGTGATAGGTGAAGTGGGGTGGTTGTCTTCAGGACAGTCACCTTGACATCCAAGTGCCTTCCACTGCATTTTTCTCAAAGCTGGGCTTACTTCGACCATTGCTACTGATAGCTTGGACGCAAAAGATGGAAATGCAGAGGTGCCACGCAATAAGTCTGCCATCAACGTGCCTCTCCCTGGCCCAAGCTCAACAAGGCGGAGGGCAGCAGGCCGAGGACCTTTTATTTGACTCTCTAATTGTTGCCACATAGCGACACACCAGATTCCAATCATTTCACCATACATTTGGGAAATTTCGGGGGAAGTAGTGAAGTCGCCTGCTGTGCCGAAGACGTCACGGCGGGTGTAGTACCCAGAAGTAGTGTTGGTGAGGGCTTCCGACATGTACTCCGCAAGAGTAATTGGGCCACCACGGAACTGTAGGAGGAGCGAACTTAATTAGAATGTTTTGAATGCATAGAACATATAGCCGACTATCCAATGTAGTAATTTTCAAAGTAAATTACAGCAATATTATAAAAAGCTACCTGGATGATTGACTTCAAATGGCGAGCCATCTCTGTCTCTGGTTCCTTAACGGCAGGCTTGGATGATTGATTAGGTACATCCTTAGACTGGTAAAGATTCGATCTATCAATTGAGATGAAGGTTTCTTGCTCTGATGATAAATATCTAGCTGTGTGTGAGATTGCAAATGCAGGACGTAGATGGGAACCCCCACGGAGGGACTTGGCTATAGAAGTTAGCATTGCAACTATATGATATATTTTTCAAACTAAGGGAATGCCTCAATTTGTTTGCAGGCGGTCTTAATGACAATAGCTGGAGCACATTTTCTCTCTTTCTCACCGCCGTGCGACGCCAGCCTCAGTCAATAAAACGGATCGTTTTTGTAAGCTGCACATAAATATTGATTGTTTTAATTCATTCGATAGAATATTTGCTCTGTAGAACAACTACTCCTATTAATTCAGGCTGAAAAGACTTCTCTTTGACCACCGAGATCGTTGGATTAGTATATCTTCTGAATGCCAGAAAATGAGTGAAGTATCCCGCAACGTCGCTTCCCACGATTATGGACCAAAACGTTTCAGATGGCTGACTTTAAAACTCATCGAATGGCAAGATCCCAGCGGAAAAACTCGGTTCTGGGAGTCTTGTGAAAGAACAACAAGAGCTGCCTTTGGCGTTGACGCTGTTGCCATAGTGGTCAAAGCAATATCTAAAATATCCCCCCCTAGAATCGTGCTTGTATCCCAATACCGTCCACCTCTAGCGTCAATATGTCTAGAACTCCCAGCTGGACTTATAGATAAAGGAGAAACAGCAGAAATTGCAGCTTTCCGGGAATTATTTGAAGAAACTGGACTGACTTCGCACCGTTTAATTTCCCTAAGCCCGGTATGCTGCAGTGATCCTGGTATGACAAATACCAACATGCAATTGGCTGTCGTAGAGGTGGATCTCGACCTTCCAGAGAATAGAAATGCAGAACAAAAGTTAGATGATGGGGAATGCATCGATGTTGAGTTTGCACCTTGGGATGATTTATTAGCCTGGTTGATGCGTAGAAAGATTGAAATGGGGTGGGAAATAGATGCACGGCTAATGTCATTTGCTGTGGGGCTAGATCTAGGTGTACAGAGTGGTAATTATACTTCTAGTGAATCAAGTTTAAATCAAGGCGGTGATGGGGCTCAAACTCGAAAACTTGATAGTCAAAATCTACTTGATAGGAGGACAGGAGTCGCTACTGCTGGTTGTGGTGCCTCTATATCATCTCTTACAGAGAAGAATGTGGCTATTAACGACTCCCCTAGCCCCAGTCATTCATGCACCACAACAAATAATAAAAGTACGAGCTACCCACAAGGCAATCTCCGATCAGATTCTGTCCAAACTGATGTTTTGCCAGCGATGTCCCATTTACGAATTCAAGCAGCCTCACAAGCGCATGCAGAGAATTTAAAAGAGTTTCATGCTGCTGCTGAGAACGAAAGTAGTACTAGTGTCTCTATATCAACAATGGAGACAGGAGAAGGGCATGTTTAAAGACAGTGGCGGCAAAGCGAGAGCGATAAAGAGCGACCCCCCATGGTACACGGACGAGATCCTCAGTTAAAAATTTGATGGATAAAATCAACTACGAATATAAACTTAACTAACTTGTTCTTTAGTTGTTCATTCTTCTATTGTTACTAAAAGGGAGAAAGAAAAGAAAAGAAGAGAAGAACACGCGGTGTCAAAAACTTAATTAATTCTTAATCTTCATCTTTATCCCCAGGCTGTTTCAATGCTAAATCCATTAATTTACACACATCAATACCCCCTTTCCCATCAGCTCCAGTCCCACCAGCTTCAGCATTCAAGGCCTCCAACATCGTCCTCAGCTCCTCTTCACCCATTTGCTGTCGTAAAAAGGTCATCGCAGTATGTAACTCCTCCATTGAGATAACACCATCGTTATCCATATCTAACACACGTAATTTACTACCAATCTTCTGATCCGCATCATCTAATTCCTTCTCTACCCGCTTCAAAATACCAGTAACGCGTTCCTCTAGTCGTTTTTGACCCAACGCTTGCTCCAATCTTTCTCTATCAACAGCGAGATGCCCCTTTGTAAAGACCATACGTGCTCTTCCGGTGCTACCCAAGTTTTCGTTCAACCTCTCGATTTCTTTTTCTACTAAATCCATAAAGGCTTCGCGCTCTGTGGTTACGCCAGAGGAGCTGGAAAGCGCCGCAAGGGCTCGAAGGACCTGTCGCATTCTTGCTTCTTTCGCAACTGCTTCCTTTGATGCACGTTCTTCCTGGGACTCTCCGTCTAATAAATCAGCAAAAGAAGACGCAGCAGCTTCACGAACCACTGCAGCCGCCGCGGCAGTTGCAGCCAACTCTTGTGCAGTTGCCTTTCCTGCGGTAATCGGAAGTTCGCTGGCCACCGCCACTGCTGCCTCAGCCTCTTCTTCTTCCTTGATCAATTCTTCCTCGCGTTCTAAGATATCCAATTTGCGTCCATAGCCATGAGTATCATCAGCTTCTTGTGGTGTAGAGAACAGCTCTACATCTTCAACTGCCTCATCAGGTAAGGAAGAAAGCGTCTCACGAAGGCTAGTCACATCCGCAACCGCAGGCGCCACCTTACCCTTTTGAGCAGCTCCCATAGGCGCTGTCACTGTAAACGCACGCGATAATAACAGTAACGAAGATGGTAATGATCTATTCAGGCTCCAATCAAGCCATTCTTCTAGTTGCTCCTTCATGAATGCAACACCACCTTCACCATAGGGTGCTCGCATTCCTCGAGCTCGACACGCTTGCCTGAGTTCATCTTCTGTGAGGTTGTCCAGCCCTTCCTCTTTAATATCCCGGTCGTCTTCTTTAATCTCTTTCAAGTGCAGACGAAGCCTGGCACGCAAGAACGCGTCAGTTCCAAAGGGTTGAATACCAACAAATCGGCACAAGCTCACTAATTGAACTCGCTCCAAGTTGTCCAGCGTCAGTTCATCGTTGAATAATTTCGCGAATTTTAGCAACTCTGAAGGGGCTACAGTCCCGCCTGCACGCACACGTTTCATGAATTCGTATAACTCTGCAGCAGAGGTCTGCATTTCGCCAGAAGATGCGTGCGCACGCATATCGCTCGCCATTTCAGTAACTGTGTCTTGTAAGAACCGAGCGACTTCAATCCTTGCACCGACTTTCCTCTTCATATCCTCTTCTTTTTTAAGCTTATCTTCAAAGGTAGAGGGAAGCATATTCGGGAAGAGTTTCAGTGCTACGGGCAGAAGCAATTCCATAAAGGGAATGACTATAAAAACCATCATAGGGACGAGCCTGAATATATCTGCAGTTGTACGAGTGAGCTGTTGTCTCTCACGGCGAGAAAGTGTACGGCCAGAAAGCACCTTGGAGACTAGTCGCGATGCAATTTTGACGTCTTTGCCAAGTAATTTAGTGCCCAGCCAATAGTGCTTTGCTTCTTTTTTTATTACTACCCACCAACCGGAGTAAATTGCTTTGCGCTGTGCTCGAGGTAGAGCAGCAAAACGACCTAGCTTGCCTGGAACGGAAATTAAAAATTGGAACGCGACTTGGAGTTCACGAAGAGTAGCAGAAGTTAGCTGTTTGATACGCAGCGTGAGAGGAACTTGCCCAGGTGGAGGACGGCTGAGGCGTTTTACTCTTTGCCGAGTCTGTTCTAAGTCTTCCATCGCTTCATCGCATTCTTCAGCATCTGCATATTCTGTAAGTGCAGGGGCCATTGATGGCTTGGGTGTGTGGATATGCGCAGGGTGGTGGTGATGACTTTCAGGTGTAGTTCCAGTTGGTGGTGTTGTCGGTGTTGGAAGAACGTTTTTTTCCAGCACCTGCTGCTGCATTTGCCATGTCATAGAGTGGAAAGACAACTGCTTGTTGGGACCCGTAAGCACCCCACCAACACCACGGTGACGCAGAGAGGTCTGGGTAAGTGAGCGAATGTGCTGGACACCGACTGCTGCTGCATCCGTCCAAAGAGACTGGCCAAGTGTAGTGCTGGCAGCAGAAGGCCATATATTAGAGCTAAGTGATGTCAATTTGGTTCGTGCTTGCCGCTCAAGGGCAGTTTGATACACCCGAAGAGCTCCTAAGAGAGCCCTCCTTGAGGAACTCATCGTTGTCTAAATGCTAGTTTGTTTAGCAGCAAGGCACCAGCTGTGCAAGATGTGTTGTTTTGTCTGCAGTATAACTATACAGTGATGCAAAAAAAGAAATATACAGCTAGATATCGTCGACAAGCAACACGTGATTTTGATCAGAATGTAGAGATGCCAGCAAGGTCTCGAAAGCAACGATGGCCCTTTTGGCTCGTTAATTGACACTTTAAGATATCTATTGATTATAACGCAGTTAACTATATGTTCAAAGCCAAATATGGATTCAAAAGTTTGAGGCAAAACTTGTGCTCCAATTCTCACGATGGACAAGCATGTTCTTCAAAGCCAAAGTTGCAATTGCTTTTCTTTAAAACGTTTAGTAAAACACAACAAACACCATATTGCAATGGGTGATCTTGCAACCGATGTCCCCCAAGCACTGGGTGATTTATTTTCTGAAATTTTAAATCTTAGAGGTGCCACTGACTCTAAGGAGCTACAAGATCGCTTGAATGCTGGCGCCGTAAAAATCCTTAAGTTGAAGGCCATCCACAGAGCGATGTGCGAAAGCACCGAGTCTCTTCGTGAAGCCACAGTGGACGCCAAAAACCAACTTGATCAGTCTTCTCTCCAGCTACAGAGCCTTCTCTATGAAAAACAACACTATGAAAAAGAAATCCAGTCATGCACTTCATTCGCATCTGCCCATTCAGAACAGCAGCTTGAGCTGCTACCGGTAGAAGCATATAGAACTCGCGCCGCCGCCTCGGCAATGGATGAAGAAGAAGAACAAAAAGAAGAAGAGCCCCACCAACTAATGCTCAACAGGCTGCATCACGAACTTGAATTTCGTGAAGAAACTGTGAAAGAACTAGAAGCTTTGAAGGCAAAGCGCGATGGCCTTGCTGCAGACGTTGCTCAGAAAAGAAGCTCATTGGCAGGATTAGATGCAGAAATTTATAAATTGAGGACATCAGCACAGCGTGTGCAGCGTCACTACGGTGTAGAAGCTGTGGGTATCCTTAGTGGGGATCAATCAGATCGTCTTGCGGCGTTACTCCCTGCTAGTTTGTATCTGATATTTTCTCACTTGACTGCTGTGGCGGCAGCGGACAAGCTTCCTTTGGAAATCTCAATTACTGGTGAGCAAGCGGTCGCTCATAGAAAACAAATGGCATCAGCTCTCGTACGTAGTCCAAGTGCACCTGCAAATGTCGTTGAAGCGGCGTTGGCACGAGCAGCAGAGGAAGCCTCTGTCAGTACCAAAGAAGGAGAAACAGCACTGGTGTTCCCGTTAGCCGTAGAGGCAGCGGTGGTGACAGAGACTGCTACTAAAAAACATAAATTTACAGCGACATTCCATTATAGCCCTTCATTGAATCTAGTTACTGTTTCAGGGGGGAATGCTGCACAAGATGCACTCCTTGCATTTCTCTTTGGGGACAACAAAGACCAAGTAACCCAGGGTGCGGCAGAAGAAATTGGCTTGCCTGGCAAAGCATATAGCTGGGCACAACGGGCTGCTGGATTAGATTTATTGCCTCCTATAGAGGAATTTGTAGCCAAAGGAGGTGGTGCTGGTGGTTCTGCAGGCTTAGCTGCTGTGCGACAGTATCAACATGAAGGAAGGGCAGCAGCCATAGCAGCACAGCTCGTGCATGCTGCCACCACCGCTGCTGGGCCGAGTGGAATACGTTGACTGCAACCAAATGTTCAAAATTTTCTTTGTAAAACATTTATATTTCCGATATCATTTACACAGCGAGTGGGGCTTGGTATAACAACAAACTAAACAAAAAAAAAGAAACGCTAAAAACTGTAACACACGAGCTCTTTCTTTCCTTGGTTCATAAGATACGAAGAAGTGGGAAAGGAGAAAAGAAATGAAGACAAAATGACGTTGAAAGTAATCAGAACCCTATTCCATCGCAAAAACGATGCTAATATCGTCAACGGTAATACCTTTTCAAGTTGAGTTTTTAACAACAATAAAACACTGACATCCCTAATATCTTACTTTGTTGCTGTTGTTTCTTTAGTAAGTACCTCGGATAGGCATTTTCTTATCCTGTACCATTTTAATCCCTTGCACCATCTGCTTCAAATCAGGCCTAGCAAAGGTCGCATTGGAATACACCAGAACATGAACCAACCCTGCTGGGTTGACTAGGAACACAGCAGGCTCAGCATACAAGTTGATTGATTCATCAGGACTCAAAGGACGGGAAATATAGATGCCCCAGCGTCTCATTTGTTCTTCATTTAAACCATAGGCAACTTTGAAATGGATGCGTCCGGCTTTAGTGTCGGGCGAGACCGCCAAGACAGCGCCACGAAGATCATCCACAAAGGAGCATGCCTTGTTACGAGTATCCGCGGAGACAGCAACTACATCGACGTTGAGTTCTTCGAATTCAGGCATGAGGTGTTGAAGGGCAGCGAGGTAGGTGAGGTCTAAAGGGTCATGGTGGCCTCTATAGGTGACGATCATTTGCCACCGACCGGTGGGGGCACCAATCTCAATACGGCCTCCCTCTGCACAAAAGTTTTAAGAAAATTTACCAATAAATTAGCATAAGTAATGAAATTGGCTCATGAATGATTCACCTTACCTGTGGTCGGAAGCGCAGCGTGGGGCAAGGCGATTCCAGGTCTGAGCTTTGTGCCAGTCTCAGTCTCAGTGCCAGGAGCGACCCTCGTAAACATATTAAAGCATCCTTGGGAGACTTTTGTAGCCATACTTGCGGTCTAGAGAGAGGAAAATGGGGTGGCTTTTGACTAGGGAAGTGAAAGGTCCAAAGTGGAACTTTTTTACAACCTTGGATTGGGGTTTCAGTCAATGCAGCAGCGTGGAATGCAATATAAATGACTTGAATAGTTTATAGTTAGATGCAAATGATGGAACGAGGCAGGGTTTAGGTGAAAAAACAGTTTATTTTTGAGGCCTTTGCTGTCGTCAAGTTGGCCAACTCGTCCAGCTTCATTTCATCTTCCTCCAAATGGTGCTGATTTCTTGTTATTCGATTAATTTAAACGTCGTTTTTTTTAATTGCATCATTTATTGCTATTTCGGGGTATCATTTAAGACTTAAAATCCACCAAATAATAGAGACCCTGCCATCTCTTCATTACCATTTGTAGCTTTCAATGCATCGACACATTGAGGACGAGGAAATCCAAGAGCAGTCAAACGGTCCACTTTTTCTTCCCAACCTGCAGGGAGTTGACCACTATTGGGAGCAGCTGGAGTGGGTGCAGGGACAGGGGCAGAAAGTGGTGGTACACGAGGTACAGCAGCGCCAGTACCACTACCGCCTGCACCTTCACCAGCCGCCACCGCAGCCTCCCCTGCCGCCCTCGCCTTCTCGGCAGCTTCCTCCATTTCTTCCAGCTCTTTCTTATTAAACAAATCATCCTTTGGCAGCTCATGTTCCGCTAGAAACGGCACGGCCACATCTAAAGATCCAAACCGCAGTACATTGTCTTTCAGATCGATGCTACACTGATGCCTTTTTAAATTATCAAGCCCTAAAATAAAATTAACGTTGTCGCCTTCTAGTACTGAAATGCTGATTGGAATATGTTTCCCAGCGACAACACAGGGTGCCATGTGGATACGACCTAAAATACGCTGTTGTCCTACTCCACGAGCTAAACCCTGGAACCGTTTATCCATCAAACGAAGTAAGCCACAGTCGTCTGCACACGACTGGGACATAATGGTCATCTGAGCACCACTATCCACAAAAGCTTTAACTGCCTTTCCATTGACAGAAGTGTTTATATACAGCATGTGTACTGACGCAAATGCTTCAGGGTTGTACTCCATAGCATTTGAGTAGTTTTCAAAGACGTTTTTCTGTTGAATGAGCTCTTCTAAACGGCGTTGAACATCAATGTTGAATGGGTCGGCAGCAGCGGCAGCCATTAATTTAGCTTCTTCTTCTGCAAATGGGTCTTGATTTTGAGCGCGAGTCATTTGCTCGACAAATTTAAGGATTGTGGCCATGTCCCCAGAGGCGACAGCTTCACGGAGGGGAGGGGGGAGGCGTTCTTGCGGCATCGACCGAAGCTGTTGGAGGAGCATTTGAGCTTCCTCAGCACTAGGCATACCGCCTGCACGTGCTGCTCGTCTTCCAGGGCCACCACCTGAAGATGGATCTGGGCTCGTTGCGGTCCGTTCTAGCATGATAAGATCGCCAGCTTGCACCCCTTGGGCAGCAAGAGACGAGGTGGCGTTTAATGGTGCTCCGTTGTGAATTAAAAGTTGAATGTTCCGGGGAACTTTTGTTTCAGCTTCTAAGGTGGCCTTTAAAGTGTCTAAAGTAGCTTCGCCATCTACCTGCATTTGGTTTCAAGAATAAAAGAGTGAATTTCAAATAATAGATTTGAGAATGATCATAGGAAGTTTCATTTTGATCGGAAGGCAAGAACGCACCTCTACGGTCACTACGCGGTCATCAAACAAAGCTATAGTTAGCTGCATTTTATTGCTATGCTCTATTTTGACAGGGCATAATTTTTATTTATCTTTTGACAGACGCCAACCTCACACCCTTTTTTCTGGACATCGGCACTTCCTAGAAGTCTTCTGTAAGGAAAAATTCTTTCTTACAATTCATCAAACCAAAATACGTTAAATAATCCTATAGCTGATTAGTGTTATAAAGTGATCTGAGCCGTGCAATATGCGATAACAACTCATTCCTTCCTGCCCCTGACCTAGATGAAGTTGCCACCGCTGATGGCAAGTCATCCCACTTCTCCTGCAATTTCTCTTCAAACGCAGCTATGTTCTCTGCAGCATCCGGGATCCCTTTCTTTCTTTTATCCACTTTGGTATAGACCAAAGTATATGGCACTTCAGCTTCACCAAGCCAATTGGCACAAGCAAGATCAATGGGCATTGGTGGAATACTCGCATCAATTAATAATAAAACTGAAACTAAAGTTTCTCTTTCTAAGAAATATTCTCTAGTAAATTTATTCCACCCTAATACATTATCTTTACTCGTACGGGCGTACCCATACCCAGGCAAATCCACCAAATACCACGCATTATTAATTAAAAAGTGATTGATACATTTTGTCTTTCCGGGAGTCTTTGAGACCATTGCTAGAGAATTTCTGCCAGTCAACAGATTGATTAACGAGGACTTCCCCACATTGGACCTTCCAATGACTGCAAATTCAGGGTAGATGGCTGCAGGGCATTGTTCAGTTGTTACTGAACTTTTAATAAACTCGGCTGTCTTCACCTTTACGTTGCGGGCAGGAGGGAGTTTTATAATGCCAGGAGAATCTGATTCAAGGTCTTCTTCTGCATCATCTCCAATCTCTTCATGAGATACAGTAGCAGTTGCAGCTTTCTGAATGGGTACTCTTTTCTTCTTACTCGTCTCCTTAATATCTACTGCAGGCTGTTTCTCAATTATTTTGTCAAAGTCATCGTCGTCGTTGAAGCGACTGCTGCCGTACAACTCCTGAAGAAAATAAAGACAGGAGCCAGGGTCACTTAAATATTAAGTTTCGTATAAATACTATCTTATATATCAAATTTAAATGTGCTCTTATGCTTACTGTGAGACTATTCAAATTTTCATCTGCAGCTGCCGGGTCGAGAAAAATGTTCCTTTTGCGGGAAAATGCTCGAATATCTCGACGAGCACTGCCTGGAGCAGGTATACCTGTGCTTGCAAAAGTATTAGATCCTCCGATCGCTTCAGGCAGCAGTCTGCGAGTTCGGAATGCTGCTAAACTCACGAGCTGCTGGCATTGAGCAGAGACTGATAATGCGCTGCACCGCCTGAACAAGGCCGGCAGCATCCTGCTCTGGCAATGTAGTTCCATTTCAATCTTAGAAAAGTATTGTGGCAATTGCGCTTTTCTATCAGTGATATCGTCAAAAGTTAAGAGAGAATAAGCGCCCTGTCCGTCGGAATTTCTTAAAGTGCTGCATGATAACTGAAGTCGATTCAGATAATATCATATATTAAACATTACGAAATAACCCAAATAGTAGAATTAAGGACCGCACACTCCCTTGTCTTCGTGCATGCATGTCAATTTTTCTACATGTTTAAATTAGTTTTTATTTCTAGGTCTTCTTAGGATCTTTGGATTAGTGCAAATGATGGAAATCGACTTAAAACCCCATGTAGACTTCTTTGATCGGCTCGTTGAGCTCATCCCAGCCAAGCATTACTTGGCAGACCCTGATGAGCGAGTTGACCTCAGACATATGAAAAAGAAGGATCGCCAGGCTGCTAAAGAGCAATTTAAGAAACAACATAAGGATACGAAGAAGGCAAGCTTAGACCCTTCCACCGCCAAGGGCACATTAGAGCTTTTAAAACTCAAATCAGAGGCGGAAGAGCAAGCCCGTTCAGCTGGTGGTGGTGGAGAAGCAGCCAAAGGCCCTGTAGATAGAGAAGCATTACGTGCTAAGTTACAAGCTCGTTTAGAAGATCTGAGAAAGCAGCGTAAAGCTGATGAACAAGAAAAGAAGGTTGATTCCGCTAAACAGTGGAGAGACACTGCTTTGGATGAAGGGCGTAGAAAAGCAGTTGAAAAGAGGAAATTAGAAGCTTTAAAGCCTTCTGGAGGAAAGCAATCTCAATCTCGACAGCAGCAGCAGCAAGATAGACGTCCTGCAAAACAACAGCGTACTGGAGGAGTGTCTCAACAATCACAAGGAGGAATTGCAGATGGCAACGTGGGTGGTGCTGGCTTGACATTCAGCAAAGTAGATTTTGGAAATGGAGCTAGCAATAGCGATAGAAGGAAAGGTAAGCATAAGTTAAGTAAAGCAGAGCTATTACAAGAAGCTGAAAAACGTCAAGCTCAGCAGGGAGCTGGTGGTGGTGGTGGTGCGCGTGGTGAAGGAGAAGAGCAAGAGGCTTGGGGTGCTGCTTTAAAACGAGCTCAAGGTGAAAAGGTATTTGATGACCCGAAGTTACTTCGAAAGAGCATGAAGAAAGAGGCCAAAATGAAGCAAAAGAAGTCAAAGGTATGGAATGAGCGTTTAGAGAAGCAAAAGGAAGGTCAAGAAGCGAAACAGGCCAAGAGGAGGACTAATTTACAGAGGCGGGTGGATGCCAAAAAGGAGGCCAAAAAGGCAAAGCGGGAGAAAAAATTGTTGCGCGCTGGGTTTGAAGGGAGGAAGAAAACGTTTATTACAACCCCTTCACCTAAACCTCCTAAGAGTTGAATATTGAATGCTATATCTCTGAATAAAATGCGTTAGATATTGGAAACGAGAAATTTTCCTTCAGTGTAGTGGAACCCATAAAAATAAAATCAGAATAACAGTTTTTAAACTAGACTCCCAACCCCACCCCACCCACCACAGACCTCCAAACCATCAATCTTCACTTGCAGTTGTGCCTAAAAAGAGATTCCAGTAGATGCGACTCTTCTCTCGTAAAGCACAAGGGGCTGCTGCCGAAGAAGGAAGTCGGCCATCCTTTGTCATTCTTCGCGCCTAAAGAGTGGGCAGCAAAAAGCAAAATGAAGCGGTGTTTCTCATTGCCCTCACATAAATTATAGCAAATTTTCGACTTTCTTTAAGGTTATTGCATTTCAGGCCAATTCACGAGGATGATTGGCATTGCAGTGCTGCTTCTGCTTTGCTCCACAGGTGAGGTCTCAAAATCCTTATTTTGATCATGGGTTGAACTTTTTTGGAACGACTATCAGCCAGCCGTCGTCAGATCTGCTTAAATATAGCTTCAACATTACAACAAAAGCCCGAATTTAGACCATAATATCCGAGAACCCAAAATATTCTTGCCTCCCTATAAAAACTCTCCTAATCAAATGTAACCTATCCCTAATAAATTGCAGGGTTTGCTGCTGCCGATCCTCGGCAGATTATTCTCGTATCTCCTCCTCCGCCCACTGGAATCGTTCCATCACCTCCTGGAGTGCCTGGGTCATTCTTCTCCCCTGGGCTTGACTTTAGCATCCTCATCCCCAGCTATACGCCACTTACATTTGGAGTCGGCCAACAACAACTTCTCTGCGCAGCCATTACCAATGGCTGGTCGATTGGTAAGAACAACCCTGGGGTAGCATGCAATGTAGGATTTGTCAGTATTTTCGATTCCACTAGAGTTCTTGTCTCTGGCATTGCTTATTTCACTTTTACCAGTGTACCGACGGCACAGGAACTCGCCACTACCACCTCTCTTCGAAATGCCAGGGTCCAAGACTTGACATTTAGCATTGACACCGTTCTAGGATCCTTTTTCCCTGGCTCTGTACCTAACTGCGGATGCAATGGGCGCAGTGTAGTCTCACAATTCAGCAGCACTGCCTTTAATTATAACCAGGTCGTTCTTGGAGTGCCTGGTCCTATGGTCTGCGGATCCCGTTTAATCTATACTGAAACCTTTGATGCCAATGCGTACTTAAACGTCGTTGGAATTGACGATGGAACAAACTCTGCTAACGCAAATCTTGGTAAATATTGTTCGAACCAAGGCGTCACTGGAGGTGTAGTTGGTACTCCTACCTTAACTGGCCGTTGCCGCCAGTACGGTGTTATTACAAGAGATACCGTCTTCGTGGCTGCGACTGCATCTGCTAGTGTCACTGCAGGAAAAGTCTCGGCTATTGTTGTGACTAATCAAGGCACTGGGTACACTTCAAACACCTTCATCACCATCTCTCCACCCAGCGCGACAGTGGCGGCTACAGTGAGTACATCATTAATCAGTAACGTTCTCACTATCACCCCTAGCCCAACAACTAATGGACCGTACAATGGCAATGTTGTGCTTTCATCTTACACTGGCGCTACCTGCGTGTCTGCAAGTAACAGTCTCTGCAAAGGCACAGCATACACCGGAACTGCTATTGGCACAGTCACTGCTGGTGGATTTTTTTGTAATGCAGACGATTTTGCTCCTTCAGGCTTGCCTGTAAATGCTGCTGGTTCATTAGTTGCTGCAGTCACCGCCAACGTAGGGATCCAATGTGATGCTCCACCCACTATTGCATTGTCAGCTACCAATTTACAGCCTGCTGTCAGAGCCACTGCAACTCCCATTACCAATAACGGCGTTATTGGATCTATACTTGTGGCCAATCCAGGTTCTGGTTATCTAACAACGCCCACTGTCACTATTTCCGCCCCGCCAACCGCCAATATTGGAAAGTTGTGCAGCCCAAACCCAATTGCAGGTCTTTCCGCGTTAATTGCATACGAATTACGGCTTCCAATAACCAGAACAGGTGTTTGTCAGCCTTTGGGCGTAGACACGTATGCAAAAACAGTGTGTTCAAGTCCTGCTGCTCCCGGTGGTGTCACCGGTCCATTGAATGTATACACGTGTAATGTTCAAAGCTCTTTCTTGGCTCAGCCAAGGGCTGCTGTGAGCAATGTTTGTGGTATTGTGCCACAATCGTTTGGTGCTACTATATTTCCATCTCCCCCTCCGCCACGACCCCCACCAGCCTCACCGCCACCACCGCCACCACCACCATCACCGCCACCACCACCATCACCGCCTGTTGCAAGCCCTCCGCCCACCCCAGCTCCCACTCCTTCTGCTAAGACTTGTCGCTGGGTTGGGAAATACAGAATTGAGTCGCTTGTTTGTCCTGGCAGGTATATAGCTTTCAGTAACGACCCTAAGAAGAACGGCTGCAAGAATTCAACACTTATGCTCCGTACAGCCAAGCAATCCACAGGAAGAAAGAAAATTTGGCAACTAAACGCCAGTTATACCGTTGGACGGAACCCTATTGGCTCTAGTATTGTTGCTATTGGCCGTATTGAGGCCTGTCCCAACACAAAGCAGCCTAACTTGGGCGCAAATGAGCAAACCCCAAAGCCTCGTTTAGCTGGCAGCAGTTGGAAATTTAAAATTATTCCCATTGACGCAAATGGAGATTGCAATCAAGTCTACTTCCAGTTAACTGGGAAGAGTAAATATACTGGTAAATATGTTGCTCATAGTACTGAGTGCAACAATCAGGGTGCGTTTACCTGGGCTACAGGAAGTGGTAGTAATACGTTAAAGTGGAAATTGAAAAGGGTGTAAGTGAGCCCGTACGTTATTTATTGATGAACTATAGATCAAACGATAGATCAAACTAAACGTACTGCGTTAATTAAACTGTAGAGTGAAATAGTATTTATGAACTGCCCCAGCACCCTGAAATTACTGACTGTTGATGTATCTTCTTTATGTTTAGAATTTTCTCTTTTTACGTGACCAATGCCTATTATGATTCTACGCCCATTTGCTTCTTCTTTCTGTTTATTTCTTCATTCTTTTCTGCTATATTATTTTCATGAATAATCAAGTGAAATTCTTGTTGTATCGACATGTATTTGCTTAATTACAGACAAACACACAAAAGGAAACAAATATTTAAGAAAAACAAGCAGCTAAACGAAAACAAAAAGTTATGCGGGGGCGGTTCAAGAGTCCTTTTCTCTCTATATAATTTTCTACCTCAACTGAGCGACACAATTAACAAGGCCAGAAGCTTCAGCACCAATTTTCGACACCTCTCCTACAGGGCACACCTGTCCAGCACACTCTGGCTGGAACCGTGCCTTTGTAAAAGGATCCTCTACATATTTGTTACCTCTATAAATGGGTGTAAAGGTAGAAGAACAGAGATCAAAGGGGTTGCGAGGATCATAATTGAGCTGTACCTCATCAACAGGGGACTTTTCACATGCAGCAAGAACCTGTCGAGCTTGTGCGGCCATTCTCTCATCAGGATTCAATTCTAAAAGCCGACGGCAGAAAGTAGCACAGGTATTGAAGTTTTTCAACTTGAAGAATGTTGTCATGGCGCCACGAAGTGCAAGCGCCAAGTGAACACGCTGTAAACTGCATTGGGTGAAGTAGGCAGCGAGTTCTGCAGCACGAGTAGGATCATCTTTTGCTTCTCTACGTTTTAATTCACACCTCAGAGCGATATTATAATCTCTAGCAATGGTCAACAGTTCTCGAACCTCGTCTGCTTCTTTCCTAGAATCAACCACCAGCAACGGAATGGTTAAGATAATAGAAGTAAACATTTTTAATGCATCAGCAAATTTACCCTCAGTAACCAGTCGGTATGATCTCGCCAATTTTTCTTCAAGAGCTGCCACAGTATAAGCCAAAGCAGGCGCAGCAGGCTCTTGTGTTGCCGCATCAGGGTCCCAATTTCTATCGAGACAAAAAGTAATTGAACGTTGAGTTGGAAGCATGGGAACAGTTGCATGGCTACCCTGGTACAATTCCAAGAAATATGGCTTTAAAGGAGCAAATTCTGTGATGCCAGCTTGACGAGCAAGAAGACGCATTGCTGTGTCGAATGCACCAGCAGCGGCCTGGTCGGCAGCAAGCTGGCATTTGGTAGCCCATCGATTGGCAGCAGAAACGCCAGGTGTGGGTGCCACAAACATTTCACTAGCACCAGGACCTGCCATAGTAGGCTCAGCGGCAGCGAGAGCTTCAGGGGGGAGCTCCAAGTCTTCCATATCCCACCCGCCATCACTCCCACCAGCATCAACATCACCCCCACCTAGACCATCTCCACCAAATGCATCATCAAATCCACCTTCATCTCCACCATCAAGACCCAAATCATCTTCTTCTCCCCATGCTCCAGCAGCAGCTGAAAGGTCGAGCTCTTCCACCGCAGCAGCAGCGGCAGCTGCACCACCACTCTTGGCTCGCTCTGCGTCTTTAAGAGCCAGAGACTCAAAGAATCCTTTGGAGACAGTCAACAAAGGCCAGTTGTCTTCCCTCATGATAGGAGCAGGAGGTAATAACAGTGTAGAAGAACCAGGAGCAGGCAAAGCGGGTACCTCAGCATCAGCTTCTCTCAGCTCTGCCTCCAAAACAGCAGCCTCCTCACCAAGCCCATGTGTCGCAGCAGTGATATACGCTAGAGATACTTGCCCACTTTCTTTTAAAACACGCACTCTTTCCTTCACATCCCCCAAAAATAAAGCATTATGGAAGGTCGACATAACATCTCCTCTCATGTCGGCAATCTTCAACATTTTAGATAATTTCTCTAAATTACCAGTAATGAGGTATAGGAATGACAATCTCTCGAAGTTTTTGGTTTTTTGGTACGAAAACTCGACAATTTGATAATTTCCTTGACGCAAGGCCTCAACACCCAATCGGTACCAAGTATCCTTGTCATCAAGTTCCTGAGCAGATTGTAAAGCGACTTCAATATTACCACATTCAACAGCAAGGTTGAAACGCATACGTTCGTCACGCACGAAATGCAAAGCCACTTCTGGGTAGCCCTTTTCTTGTAAGTATGCAATAATTGCTTGTCCACATAATTGACCGGCACGGATCATGCCGAGCACTGCATCATACCGCCTTTCACTTAATGCCAATTTGAAAGTATATTCTGACGTATCAATCTGTAATGCACGGGGTTTTGCTTCACGATCTAAACAGAACACAGTGCCTGCATGGACGCGGGTCAAGTAGACCGGTGCGTCCAAAGTTCTAACAACTCCAGCATCTCCATTAGGCAAACAGTATTTAATGTGATTCAGCGTAGTGTACACTAATACACCAGCATCATCCCACGCAGCACTCTTAATACGGATAGTTTCGTGAACAGTCACTGCATTTCCAAGTTTTTTATCAGCAACAACGATAGCGTGTTTGCTTAATAAAGCAACCCGTTCCATATCTCCACTCCAGACAGCGTATTTGATAGGAGGAGTAGATACCTCAGCCGCGACAGTACGTTGCTGAACATCAAACAATGCTATTTTATCTTCAGACCGGACGAGCAACATACCCGTACCGGCATAGAAAATGCCTTCGGTGGTAGGAAGAGGGGAAGGTACCTTTTTGGTCACATCTCCTCGCAAATCACGGACAATGATAGTATTTGATGATTTATCCAATACCGCGAATCTATTACGTGCAATGAACACAGCTGCAGCACCAGCACCACGTTTTGCATCGGCCACCGGAGCGCTGCCATCTCTAGGCAACGTATACAACTCCCACGTGCCACCATCGACATCAGTTTGCACCAAGACTGCATTTTCAGCAGGGTTGTACGATAAAGCACGAGGTCCTTGATTGTACAGTGCAGAAGGATTACGGCGAATCGCAGCTAGGGGATTATCTCTTTGTGTACTGTAATCATAAGATCGAATATACCTATCTTTAATATAGTACAGAGAAGTACCGTGAGTGGCATATGCAGGACGTTCACGCTCTAATTTAAACACAATCATACCAGAATCGTGTCCAGCTGCGAGTAAATTGATTTCTGGGTGAGCACATAAAATCCAGAATCTGTCGTGCTCACGTCGGAATGTCTGTACACCAACACGTTTACTCATATCCCATACTCGCAGCGACTTATCTTCAGAGTCAGAGACGATAAGATCTTGTTTAGGATGGAAAAGAACGCAAGAAACGTTGTTTACGTGCCCGCGGAGGGTATCTACCTCCCATGCTTTGGTGTCATTCATACGCCAGAGTTTTACTTGACGATCATCAGCTCCAGAGACGATCAAAGGTAAAGAAGGATGGAAAGATGCCCAATTCACACCACGGTCGTGTCCTTCTAATACATACTTCACTATTGCATCACCACCACCGAAAATATCAGAATTCATTTGAGACATACGAAGGTCATCACCACCACCGCCCCCGGCACCAGGACCAGCGACATTTTTCTTACGTAAGCCACCAATATCCCAGACTCTGACTGTTTGATCAAGAGAAGCAGATACCACAAGGTCTTCCTTAGGGTGGAATTGGGCGCACATGACGTAATGATTGTGACCAGTAAGTACTGCAATACAATTACGAGACTGCCAATTCCAAACACGAATGGTCTGATCATCTGATGCACTGACAATCCAGGGGTATTCATGGTGGAATTGTACGGTACGGATGTAATCCAAATGCCCTAGAAGCGTGAATAAACAACGGCGTTGTTTGTAGTTCCATACTTTGATTTTGTAGTCATCGCCGCCAGAGACAAAGAGAGGCTGGGTGGGATGGAAATGGACACCACGCACAGGGCCATCGTGCTCATCGAAACGATCAATCAATGTACCCATCCTGTAATCCCATAACTGCAGAACAGAAGAGGAATAAAGAAGGGAGAACAAGATGTTACACAACAAGTTTGTTGTTGACAAAAATTGAATTCGCTTCTCAGTAAGAAGAGGTAAAATCTGTCTAGCAAAGCCTATTCTGGCATCCAGCCCCCTCAAAAACCGCATAATCCTTATCACTATGTAACCGCTTGTGCTCTAGACGAGCTCCTTACCTGGATCACCCCGCTGTGCAATGAAGCCAAGATCCATGGACGCTTGGGATGGAAGCTCAATCCCTTGCATCTATTTGATTTGGTTTCAAATTTAGTCAACTGCAAAGTAGAGGGTCGAGGAAACGTGAGATGATATCACTTTGGTCTCATCAGCGTGTTGCAATATTCTTCTGTGCTACATTTTAACCGCTGATCACCAAGTGAAACACCTACCATCGTGGCAATATGTTATCAAACCAAATCTGCTGCTGTATATCAAGCGCCTGGGGCGCAAACGTGTTCCTTAAAAAACAAGAACTGAAACTGATAATCAGTTGTTTAATTATTTATTGTCTCAAGCCTTGCGAAGAGTGGCACCGCTCGATATTTTTTATAACGCAGATGCAATCAAGTGAAAAATTTGTAGCGAGCTGTGATGAAGTTGAAGTCATGCAAGAGTTTGGCTTCAAGCACAAGTTGTGAGCAGGCTCAGCATTCAGGCCGAGCATCGGCCAAGACGAAGGCCCTATAAATTGCCATGCCAGGCGCTTGCAGGCCATTTTCTAGGTTGATGATGGTGCTATAGATTCATACGCATCAAGAGCAGGGCAAGAACGATGAAGAAACGCAAGGTGAACTGCTAGCTCCCAACCTTTCAGGAAACATGTTTGCAAGCCCTCTTTTCGGCAATAGTCTTACATTCTGTGCTTTTCTTTGCAGTTTCTAGTGCCGAGACAAGCTGCAGATGCTGGTGGGAGCAACGTAAAATCTCCTGCGGCTGTTGAGGCAGCAGCAGCAGCTCCTCCTCCTCCTGAAACCATCTTCAAGCGTTCCAAGCCTGCACTGCAACTTTTCCGTCCAGGAGCTATTACTGCAGATAAACCCAGAAAAAGCCTGATCGAGAAGACTTCTATAAATGACAAAACTGAAGCAAAAGACGCTGCGCCTGAGACCACCATTACCAAAGCAAAAGAAGCAAAAACCTTGCTGTCGAGAAACCTCTCGTCTTGCCCTCCTGCTCCTCTTCCTGTTGCTGCAGCAGATGCTAGTGCCGTAGCCCCAGCAGCACGAGTTCAGCGCAGAGCTTTCAGAATTCCTACACTCCCTCCTGATGCCCTTCCTTCTTTATCAGCTCTTCTGCTATTTGAGAACCTCTCAATTTCCTGTTTGCTCGCTCGTAAGTCTTGGGTGGTGTGCTTCCTTTCTTCTTTAATCCTTTCCTGACCTTGAGCCTTCCTCTCTTCCTAAACCTTCTATAGGTACCATTCAGAAAGCTCCAGTACCTGACGATGGTTCTCTTTTCCCCAAGCTTGCCTCTTTCGAGTCTGAAGCCCTTTCCCAAGCTGCTGCAGAACTATTGGATGGCATCCTTCCAAGCTATTATGAAGTCGAACAAAAGGAGAATGAAGCTTTGTATGGTGTGATTTTTGGACTTCCTTCTGATAAGACACTGCGTACATACTCCCAGGTGGTCATGGATCCTGTTCCTCGGTTCCAAGAAAAAGAAAGCCATTCTTATTCTGCTCCAATTCCTCTCCTAGGAGCTGCTGTTCCCAAGAAGAAGTCAGTTCTTGAAGAACAAGGAAACATTGCTGCTGCTGCTGCTGCTGCTGCTAAAAATACCACCAGAACCGCCCAGGTTTTTCAGGTTCCTGCGTACTCTGACTCTCAAGGTGCGAGTATTATTTCTTCTGCTGTATGGGTGCCAACTCCAGGAGGAGGGGGAGGTAAAGAAAACAACTTTCTTTCTGAAGCGAGGCTGCGACGCAGTCTTGCTGAAGACACAGAAATTCCACTTTCTTTCTTAAAATCATTGGTATTCCCCTAGTATCTTTCTAACTAACCGATACAGGTTACAGTAACAAAGTGCAGAGAATTCATAACATTTAAAATTCACAACATTTAAAATTAGAAAGAGAAGAACCAACATAGAAAAAGCATTTAAGAAATAAAAAAAAAACAATCGTCTCAGAAAATGAAATGTAAAAAATTGGGTCTCATAACAGCCTACACAATATCACTCCACTCATATTCACTACTCAAGCAAGTTTACTTTCCTTCTTCAATCAGTCTCAAGGCATCAGTGATATCCCCTTCTACCTTTGCAACTTTATTTTTAGGGAAAGGTGCGTATCCATTGAACGCCAAATGCCCTTGTACTTGATCTACAGCAATGTAAAATTTGCGCGCACTGAGTGTACGTGCACTACCCCCACGTGCGTATTTAGACACCCATTCTTGTCCTTCTTTCTTTAAGACTTTGACTAAAGCAGGACGGGAGTCATCATCAACTTCTCCTTTTATGTATTTCAAAGTTGACTCAGCAACGGCAGCAGTATCTTTAGCATATTGAGAACCGAGGTTGGATACAGGTACGTTGGTTGCTTTCACACCAATCTTAGCACCGTTCTGTTGGGCCGCATCGTAGCTCCCAAGTTTACCTTGGCCGAGCTCGCGAGCGAGTAGCTGAGTGCGGCATTCAGTACCGGCTTCACCCAAGGGGCAAGATCCTATAGCAGAAGATTCGCCATCCCAGTATGCTTGAGCTGGTAAAGCGAGAAGCTGGAGAGCTGCGGCGGTAGCTGCTAGTTGTCTACCAAGGGTGGCAACTTTTTCAGAAGAGGTGTTGGAAGTGGGGCGGCTAAAAGCCACACATTGAATGACGGTTAAACCACGGGTGTGAGCAGGAGCTGTGTTTGATATGATGGATGATTTCTGCGTGATAGCAGTTCCACGAATCGTGTTCATTTTGCCAATGATTTCAACAGAATATAGAATTTAAGCTGCGGTTGGAATTAAAAGTAATCACCAAGTTTGACAAGAAGAAATTAGCTGAAAAGCGCTCGCTATCGCTGAAATTTGGAAAGTCTAGAGTATGATTTATGTGATGTATGGAGAATTAGAGCTTGATGTAGGCTAATTGAGCACGAAGCTAGCCTTATAATTATTGCTTTTCTGTGCTGGGACTAAGGGGCTCGCACAGCACCCACATCAATTTCTTCGCTTAAAGGCCCTTGTTTGCTACGCTAAACTTTTAGAAGTACATATTCTAGATTATTCAGGTTGTGAGCATCCCGTTCCTTTGGTGATAAATAGCTTTAAGTGATCCAAATAAAATGCTCGATTTAGGTCGCGTCCAGGTAAGCGACACATGCACTTTTCCTTGCAACCTTGTACATGCATTGATATCGGGCTCGTGTATTGCAGAAAGAGATTCGTGACATCGAGCGCGACAAAGCCTCAGGAGTTACGATCGAGATCAAGAAGCAGAATTCCATGCAGTATTTATTAGGCTGCCTTCCAGGTATCGTTTGCTGTCTTTATATATCCATGCTTAATATGCATTAGCTCGTGATATCATTGCTCTAGTTGCTCAATCATATTGCTCCTTCCAAATTTGAAATATTACTAAACTCATTTTTCACCTCACCCAACTCACCGACCACTACGCAATTCTCTCTGCAGGCCCCAAGGACACACCCTACGACGGGGGCATCTATTACGTCGACATAGAACTTGATGATCAGTACCCTTTCGTCCCACCTAAAATGCGTTTCATTACTAAAGTCTGGCACCCAAATATCAGTTCCGCTAATGGCGCCATTTGCCTCGATATTCTCAAAGATCAATGGAGCCCTGCTCTGACTCTTAAAACAGCTCTATTGAGTTTGCAAGCGCTCTTATCGTCCCCTCAACCAGATGACCCACAAGATGCCGTTGTAGCGAGGCAGTATTTAGGCAACTTAAGGGAATTTGAACAAACTGCGAAACAGTGGACTGAGGCCTATGCTCACGGAAATCAAGTCATGTCAAAGGCTGATAAAGTGAAAAGGATAATAGAAATGGGGTTTCCCGAAGACGCAGCGGCACATGCATTAGAAAAGACGAATGGAGATGAAAATGCAGCTATGGAAATGCTCCTAGGGGCGTAGAGGAAGTACAATTTGTAAAACCTAATTAAGCAAGCTTCGCCTGTTGCCATTTTGGCTTTTCTTCTGTTTTCAATTCATTTCTTTCGTCCTGATAGTTCTTCTGATGCTACATACATACTTTTCTGCTTAATAAATCAATGAAATTGTATGGAAAGGGTTGTTATTAAGATGTTAGAAAATTAGAGAACGAAGGCCTAGTAATAGAAAAATTAATTGCGCCGGGAGACGGCGCCCATTATTAATATTCTAGTTTTATTTTAAAGTACAAGAAAAATCAACGGTTATCACCTTCCTGCACCACCCAAAACTCATCAATTACTCTCTCAAACGTCGCGCTATACTGCTGCCACTGTAAATGACTAGCATTATGCACAAACACCCTTGAGTAAGAAAAATCGTATCCTTGCTCTGGTGTCGGAGCATGTCCGCTCTGGAAAGCACACCAGGGTGTGTCTGCGCTGCATGGACCTTGTGGAGGTAATCCTGGCCCGATTCGCATCTCCGTGTTCCCACCGGCTCCAGAAATAATATGTACAGTCGCATTTGGGTTTTTATAAATAAATGCTGGTGCTGTATTTTCAGAGCCCTCCACGAAAGAAATACTTTCTTGTAAAATGCCAGTCTCTTTATTGCCATACGAACTGTATGTGTAGTTATATACTGGCCAGTATCGTTCATAATCGTGTACATGGCCAGCTACAAACAGATCAACACTATACTTTTTAAAAAGCTCTTCTATTGGAAACGTTGCTGACGAGGCCAGGCGTTCACTTCTAGCCCCACTACTACCACTAGCAGTAGAAGCGTTACCCCTAGTAAAACCAGGTGCTCTATGGCACCATCGTGGGTTGTTATGAGGGCAGATGCTAGGAATACCTCTTCGAGAAGCCTCGGCCTCCCAACCACACCAAGGCGAAGAATTTAAATTCCGAGAAGAGTAAGATGTGTCACTAGTCGTACTATTAATAGCAGAAAATGATGTTTGTACTACTGAAGACAAAGGTGTTGAAACATGAGGTATACTACTACTACAGTACATGGGTCGGTGACCAATAGCCATCACCCACGGCACCCGCTTTCTATTCTTACTTGCTATTTCTAAATCACTTTCAAGCCACTCAAACATCGCCCGCATCTGTTCAATTCCATAACTTTCCGGCCAGAAAAATACTTCTGAGTTATACACTACGATGTGAATCAACCCCATATCGAAAGAATAGTATAAATTTTGAGAAATATTATATTGAGGCATTTTGAATAGAGAGCGGTAGTGGCTGAAATTATATGCAGCTTCATGGTTGCCTGGAGCTACCATGTAGGGGATAGAGGAAGAGATTGGTTCAATCATACGTAAAAAATGCTGCCCTTTACGGCCTTGATAGTGATGTAGATCATAGGCAATGTCACCAACATGGACTAGAGCTGAAAATTCGGAACTCTGACTCTTCCTGCTGCTGCTGTTGTCGCCAGTTCCGTTGAGTGCGTCTTTGATAAGATAAGGAAGGGTACGAGCATGTGCGACACCCATATCCCCTAATAGAAGGAAGTTAGTAGACCCAGTGTCGCTACCGCCATCACTTGTACTGCGACCAGGTGGCGGTGGCGGAGTAAATGAACGGAGTGTAGACCAGCCATCGACATCATTTCCACATTTATATTGATACTTTCTTCCTCGTATTCCATTAGTTTCGAGGTTATCTAAAAGTACCGTATGAATAAAATGAGCTGCTTGTTGTGTTGCTGGTTCTATAAATGTGCTGGAAGAACCACAAATTAAAATAGGATTAGGATTATCATTATTGCTGCCGAGTTCATTTACTTGGTTTCCGGCTGTTGCTCGATGGGAGGTGCTCTGCGTCCGTCGAGAGAAGTAGGGCAGACCATTTGTTTTATCTTGATGTTGGTATTTCTTTTGAGCTACATCCTGTGCTGTTGATGTTGGGTCGAATAGCAAAACGCAAGCAGGGTGCGTCAGCGGGGCAGTGGTGCTCCATGTCAGTGTCAAGGCAACAGTGGAGGTAGAATACGTATCTGTACTATCCGCAATGGCAAGTCTAAGGCCAAATGGGATTGTCGAAGGTTTTGGTAACGCTGCTAGATGTGCAATATCTGCAGGTTGCTGTGCTCGTAAGGCAAGAACAGGAGAAGGGAGCAAGGCCACTGCCGCCATTAGCAGCGCTAAAGCTACAAGAGTGAGGTTGTTGCTGTGCATCATTGTTGGTTGTCTATGCTGTTTGAACGTCGGCAAAATCGTCAAAATTGTAAATTACTCGAACGTAGAGGGAACATGAAGGGCACTTGGCGACTTCTTCTCCAGCAGACAGTTCTTCTAATGTGATTTGAAAGAAATCTCCGCAAGGACACTGGTAGGTGAACGCTTGGAGCTCCTCGTTCCATTCCATATCCTCAATCTCAACCTACACGTATGAAATGACAGAGATGGGTTACTTTGTTTGTTTTTAAAGGAAAGATTATTTTGAAAACTGAAGAGATTCAACATGTTGTTGACGACTGCGCAAAAAGCTTACCTCATCGTGGAGCGTCATGATGAAAACGCAACCGTGCTCAATTAATAACTATAATCCGATATTGTTATGTATTACATGGAAGGGGCGGCTCAATTTAATCAGTTGCTGCTGCTCAGGCGCCGCCGCTGCTGCTGTGCTTTTGTTTGGCACAACAATAAGTTCAGACATTGTGGGAGTTTTTCCAACTGTGAACATGTATGATCAAAACTAAATAATTAAGAAACCTTTGTTCAACTCTATACAACCACTGCTGCTCCCGCCATGAAGGCGGCGGCGATGACAGCCGCAGCCTTGAAACAAACAGCGGAGGTGGCGGAGCTGGAAGTTTCAGCAAAAATATCCATCACGTAGCACGCCCTTGGAGTTATACTTATGTTTTAGGAATACGATACTGGCACTCGGTTGATACGTACTGCAGGTATAAGAAAAGCAAAGCTTTGCTATAGTGAGCGGCACGATGTCCCACTTCTAAATACAGGATATAGGATAGGAGAAAACCAAGAGGTGTCTTCATATAACTCACTCACGTGAAGTGCAGCATGGCATTCTAAGCCGCATACATTAGGGTCTGCATGATTTACTGCCTTGCACGGTACGTAGTACTCTTCAACTTTTGTATGGCCTGCCTTGGTACTCTCTTAAGGTTAGCAATGGATTTTAATTCTAAGTGCATTAGCATTATCAGAGCTGCTGTTTGAAGTTATGAGTGAGTGAGCGAGTGTCTTGGCAAAAGGAAGGAGTTCGCATCATTTTTTCCCAGCGCCGGAGAGTTCGCGGGAGCAGACCAACATTAATCCTGTAAATTAACCTGCCGAGTTTAAAGCAAATGCGTCATGTTTTATTATCATAAATTATAACTATTTTTGCAGTGACATAGAAATGAACGAAAACATGTCTGATTATTGACTAATTTTAAAATTGATCTGAAAAGAAGATGGCTTCTCCTCAAGACCGCTTTAAAAACTTAATCGACCATCTATGGTCCTATCGCAATTCTGCGATATGGATACTAATTATAGCCGCGCTTGCTGCATTCATAGCGCTCCCTCTAGCAGCTCAAAAAGGATACATGGATGAAAAAGCGTTGGTTGTCGGCGCCATGGGCCTTTCAATCCACGAAATTCAAGGAGCAGATTCTATCTACAACCAACTGCAGAAAGAAAATGATTTACACGATGTCTATAGCTTACTAAGTCGCGCATCTGAGCTATCTACGAGGCATACTACAACTGAGATATTGCCACCGCCCCCCATCTGGCACCAAAATAAAAACTCAAGCAATCCTTCTTCTAGGTGCCATGGTGCGGCTGTGCATGCTGTGATTCCAGGTGGGCGTGGTGATGGTACAGAAGCACTACTCCTTGCGTTTCCAATAACTCCTGCATCTGACACTGCACGATTTATTGTAGCGATAGGTGTTCAAGCTGCCCGTCACCTGTCGGGTGTCCCTTGGTTGGCAAAAGATCTAGCTATTGTATTTCTAGAAGTAGAAGGAGGAAATAGCAGTGATACTTTGAGATGTAGTCATTCCAATGCGTTAGAGGCACTTGAGTCCTGGCTACGATATATGGATCTAACAGAAGCGAAAGAGAAGAAGAAAAATGCAGCTCAACCACCTAGACAACAACAACAACACCAAGTAGTTTTGGGGCTTATTCAGCAAGGTATAATTCTCGATATCCGTACCATAGCTGCCACAGAAGCACGTCTTAGTGTCCATGGCTACAACGGCCAACTACCCAACCTAGATCTCGTTGTATTAACTAAAAAGAATTTGGACTTTTATACAAATTTCCCTCATGGCGTTGGACTCGATGTCGGCAGAGCTCCTGCAGTGAAAACACGCAGCGATATTAATACACTGAGGCAGCGAATACGTACTTCAGTATCATTTGCAGGATATTTAGCGCGAGGAAAGCCTACTGGAGCTCATGCTGCGTTGCTAGATAAAGGCGCAGATGCACTTGGCATTATTTTCACCCGCCCTGAACTATCGAATTTAGATTCCTTGAGCGGTGATAATTCTGCTAATTCTATAATTAACGATTCAGATGTGGTATTGACTGCAAGGAATGCACTGAATGCAATTGAAATGATACTTCGTACTTGCAACAACCTACACGAACGTCTCCACCATGCTAATGCTCTATATATTTTGATAGATGCAGACCATTTTGTGAATGTAGGGGCGTGTATGGTACCTCCTGGTCTCTTATTAGCTGCTTTGTTACTTGTGGTAGCTCAGCATGTGCCGAGTATGTCGGCTGAGGGTGAAAAAGAGAAGAAAGGGGCAGTCATTGTGTTGATGGTGCACGCAGCAGCTGCTTCTATCGTGATAATGAGCTTGCAGTTTAGTTGCGATTCTAATTTTATATTCAGTCAAGATAGTGATACATTGCTGCAAACTGTATCTACAATTCTAGCTGCCGCTTTAATTTCTATTAAAATTGGAGGTACGTGGACAAAGCACCTCTCTACCACTGCTGCTGCAGTGAATATTACGGAAACAACAAGAACTGGTGAGGTGGAAACTGGGACATTGCTGCATTCATTTGTAGGTGTATGTTCTATACTCGTATTAATTGAAGCAGCGGCATTGTTACTATGGCGATGGGCGCTCTCTTTCACCCTCCTTGCTATTACCGTCCCGCTGCTTCACCTGCTTTCTCGCTACGCCAACAACAACTCTCGACCATCTTAATTTTTTTGTTTTTCTTGTATAATCTTACAATTTATTAGTTATCTCAAAATTGGTGTATTTTCGCAAGTATCTGACACACAACAGCAACCAAAAAAACTAAGAAACACCCTGTTAAAGTAGTAATATATCAAAAAAATGTGTACTATACTCAATCTCTTTCTTCGATCAACCAAGGGGTTATTGCCCTGTCATATGCCACCAACGCATCGTTGCCAAACCAAAGTGCAGTCTCTCTTTCGCCATTTTCAGGAGAATCACTGCCATGGACAACATTACGTCCAACCATGATTGCGAAATCACCACGAATGGTACCAGGCTCAGCTTCCAAGGGGTTGGTAGCACCAATTATTTTACGAGCAGACTTGATGACACCGTCGCCTTCCCAAACCATGCAGACCACAGGGCCACTGAGAATGTAGTCAACCAAAGCACCGAAAAAGGGTTTGGAAGAAAGATCTTTGTAGTGTTCTTCAGCAATATCACGTGGGGTTTGGAAGAGTTTCAAGGCGCGAAGTTGGAATCCTTTGCGCTCAAAACGGGAAATGACCTCACCGACAAGGCCGCGCTGGACACCGTCTGGCTTGATCATGACATAACTGATCTCGGACCTGTAGGAGGAGGGAATAAATTGTTTAGAGATGACAATGCTGTGATTGGGTATTCGTGTACAGCTAGATAGGATTAACTGAAAATAAGAGTAGACGGTTTCTATGTTTTACCTGATAACGGTGGCGGCAGCACTGCGGCACTTGACAGCAAGTTTGGCAGTTTGGGCAGTGCGAAGGGCAGATGCGCCAGAGATAAAGCTGGTGCTTTTGATGGCAGGAACAGCGACAGGTGCAGTGGCGCGAGGACACACCATCTGGGTGGCAGAAGAGGCAGATGCCATGCGAGCACCAGAGATGGTGGGACGCTGGGAAGCGATCATCTGGGTGGCCATCATTTCGAGTATAACACAGTTAAGACAATGTGCTATGAATTAAGTGATGGCAAATGTGCGATGCGAGACAATTTTGTGGCCATCAGTGTGCTGGGCATCATCTTGAAATTTTTTGCAAGTTTTTCCAAAAACTTAACATTTCAGCTCGCTAAGTATCTTATTCACTTTTCACTTTCAAAACAGCTTCAAAAAAATCTAAGAACAGATACTGCAAGCATGGAGCAGTGGGGCTGGCTGACGAAAGGACACGATCGTCCATCAAAGCGATTTGAAAATGTTAAAAACACTAGACCACAGGCAAGCGAACTTGATAGCTGTGACCTTGCAATAGCACTTACATAATTCAAAATATCTAACAAATTCACTTTTCAATACCATCATTGCAGCCTTTGGAGAAACAAGCACCTGCAGTGAAAATTCTTCCAAATCTCGCTGGACTCCGCACCGACGAGCAATATGATGATTTTTTAATGAGACATAGAAACGACAAGGTAGATTTCTTTGTTGATAGAGGGGTACATCGTGGGGTATATAACGCAGTAGTCAATTCTGCTGTAGTGTCTCTAGCATTACTATATATAGACTTTTATTCAGAAAAAAGACGGGATTTTTTAAATTTTAAATTTAATTTTCCCTTGCAGGTTGTCGTTAATTTCGGTTCCTCGTGGTGTACCCATTGCCATAAACTTTTCCCCCACTTTTTATCGCTTACGCATGCATTCACAAAGCTTCATTACGCTGTAGCTCAAGTAGATTATATGAAATATGCACCTAGGGGTATTACATATACGCCGACAATCGCTGTGTTTGATAAAGGGAGGAAAGTAGATCAATTTTTTGGAGCAAATCCACAACAGCTGCGAGATAGACTCTGGCTACACTCTGATTAAGATCTGTTTCTTTTCACTTAAAGCGCAGAGTTTAGAGCGTATGATTACTCTTAACAAAGAAAACACTTTGACACCCTTTGATAACGGCTATTTAACAATAAATAAATAAATAAATTTACAGCTTATTGCTTTGGGGTATTGGGTGTCCTCCTCGGGTCTCTACTTTATTTTCAGCCCAGTATTTCAGTAAATGATGTGCAATGGCATACGGTGGAGGCACGTAAAGCACAGAACTGCTCAGAGAAGTACGGTTATCTTGCACAGCACGTCCAACGCTCACCGACTCCCCACCACCAGCAGCAGCACCACCACCACCACCACCAGCAGCAGCAGCAGCAGCACTGACACTAGATATCTGCCCTCCTCCTCTACTTTTTCCTCTATTAATAAACGGACTTTCAGGATTTAAGCTGTTCTTCAAGGCTTCTAGAACCTCTTCCTTATCCACCCATCGACACTCTTCCATCTCGCTATAATCTATTACTAACGCTTCTGAGCTTGTTCTGGCAATGCACCCAATCATAAGCTCACACGACCCGCCTCTGCCGATCGGCCACGGTTGACTTCCTAGGATTTCGACAGAATGCACTGCAACTCCACTTTCTTCTTTCACTTCACGTACGACTGCTTCCTCTATGGACTCTCCTTGGTCAATGAAACCCGAGAGGCAGGTTAAGGTGCCTGGTGGTAAGCCTTTCGAGCGCCCTAAAAGCACTTTTTCCTTAGAAATACGTTGATTCGAGGATGATCTTGTAGTATGTGTATCATCAGAGGTGGGTGTGGGTGTATCTAATATCACTAAAGTGATGATGACGGGGTCTGTGCGGGGGTAGTGCCTGTGTAGAGGATTTTGAAGGCATTGCCGTTTGGCACCACCGAAAATTGACGTAGTGCCGCTGCCGCACTTTGAACAAAATTGATGATTTTGATGCCATTGAGCTAAAGCGACAGCACGCCCAGCGTATGCAACATCACAAAATTTGAAGCTGGGGAGCGATGCTCGCAAGTCCATGAATGCGTAGTGATCAAAACATGGACTTTCAAAAACCGCCTGGGGGCTTTTTTTTCTGACCTCACTAATGTCGCAGACGTAATACTCGTAAAGAGGAGGACCCTTTCTATTTGTAATCTCTTGTGTACGTCCAAGATAGTATAGTGGTAGTGTAATAGTGGAGGAAGATGGATGATAAGGATGTTTGTGATATAAAAATTCTGGAGTGCCAACGCCGCCTCGGGTGAAATTAAAACCCAAAGGATGGAGATCATTTCGATCACACCATATCGTAAAGGGCGGGTTTCTCGTAAAAAGCTTTCTGTCAGCTACTAGTATCACGCGAACATGGCTGTATTCTGTGCTATAGTCGGCTCCGCTGAAGACTGTTCGCGTTGGCAATCCACGATTGAGGTCGCTTCCACTAAAGGTCTGCGGTCCTAGCACACCCTCGTATGATGATCCCATAATGATTTTTCAAATGAAAATGGACCATGAGTACCCAAAGTGAGACTTGAACAACCACAGCGGGCCTTGAACAACGACAGCCTGTCCCCTTTAATCCCCACAACTGTAGGCTAACGGCCAAAATTAGACTTATTTAGAACTATCGACGCATAATTTATAATTATGGGGTTTTTTGACGTTGTGGGCTTGTGGCTAAAATCCAGCGAAGACGCTAAATGCAACGTTTTTAGGTAATGCATCTAGTGATGTCATTTTATATTTATTTCTGTCACTTCTCATCTTTGGACACTTCCATCCTTCATATTCCAGTGTAAACGAAACCGGTGACGAGATCGTGATGGCACCTGCATACAGCAAGGCTGTCAAACTTCCCTCGGGAGCTCTTTTACCGCTTGTTGGGCTTGGAGTTTACAAAACAGCTCCAGGGGCAGAGACCTTTCAAACAGTTCTCTCTGCTCTACGAGGTGGCTATCGTCACATCGATACTGCCCAATTTTATCACAACGAAAGTGACGTCGGTAAAGCTGTTCTAGAATCCAAAATTGCAAGAGAAGAGGTTTTCATCACGTCAAAAGTGTGGCTGAATAATTATGGATACGACACCACAGTAGCCTCTGTGAAAGAAAGTTTGACCAAATTACAAACGAAATATATCGATCTAATGTTGCTGCACGCTCCTGGAGATCCAAAGTTGCGTCCTGAATCTTGGAGAGCGTTGGAAGATTGTTGCCGTCAAGGATTAGTGAAAGATATAGGGGTAAGCAATTTTAGTGAAAAGCACCTTGAGAAGCTCGCAGAAACGAGTACAATCTCACCAGCAGTAAATCAACTTGAAGTACACCCGTTTTTACAACGAAAAGAGCTCATACATTACTGCAAAGATCATAATATTGTAGTAGAAGCCTATTCCCCGCTGGCAAAAGCTCAGAAATTAACCGACCATACTGTGAATCAAATAGCTTACCGGGTTGGAGCCACTGCAGCTCAAGTTTTGATTGCATGGAGTCTTGCAAAAGGGTTGGTTCCTTTACCAAAGAGTGTTAATCCTGAACGGCAGCATCAAAATCTTCAAGCGGCGGAAGTGGTATTGTCGGTGGATGAGATGAGACAACTAGATGAGCTGGATGAAGGATTAGTGACAGGCTGGGACCCAGTAACACAAGATCCAGTGTAAAATTATTATCTTATACTTCTTTCTTTCTTTCTTTCTTTCTTTATCAGCTGCATTGAAGATCGACTTTTTCAATAAAGGTTTCAAGTTGTGCTCTTCCTAATTCTTGTCCTTGTCCTGTAATGCCCAACAGGGCAGGTCCATACCAACGTACTCTACCGCTTTCAACAGCTACTATCCCGAGAGAACGAGAATCTTTTGAGACAACCCACTTTTTCTCTGTTCCTTCGGAGACGGTGGTAGTAGTTACGGTAACAGCCGGGAACTCGCTCGTTTGGCGTGTTAGTGAATGTTGTACAGCGTAGCAGAGCGCAGCATGTGCCAACCACCCAGTCAGTTGCTCTACTATACTTGCAACTTCACCGCCTCGTGTTTCTTTTATTATCGCCGGTGTCTGTGCTTCTCTGCATAATGCAGCAAGGCAGCGCAATGCACGGGATTCAAACTCTACTTGAGAATTAGGAGTGCGGCAGTAAGCTTCAATGTCCTTCGCTGCGAAGCCTTTCTTTGCAGAATGATGCACTGACGACGAGAGGGTATTTTCATGCTCTATTTTCAAGACCTCTTTATCTTCTACATCTACCATTATTATATCCTCTCCATTTACATCAGCCTTCTTATTGTGGGCGATCATTGTTTCCTCTCTCTTGGCAGCAGCTATGGCCGCCATTCTGAGAATCGCGTCTACCGCTGCTGCTGCTGCTCCTCCTGTGGCGAGGTTACTAGTACCACTGATTTTCTTTGCTTCTTGCGAGAGTAGTGTTTCCGTTACCTGCCATGAATGGTACGCGTGCCGCCGCTGTAGCTCTTCAGAAATGCTTTGCGGGCCTTTAATCACCTTCACTGGAGATGGGTGGGCAGCAGCAGCAGGGGGGGTAGACACACCACAACCGCCTTCACCATCACCATCGCCAACACCGTCTCTGGCAGCACGAGCAACCGGTACAACAATGCAAGCTGCTCCTTCTGCTGATGGCACTAAATTCACCTGCGTACGTGCTGATGCACTACCCCTATTATGTCCCAACAGTATTTGATTTGTCTTCTCGATAGGAAGAGAAAGATCTACATAAAAACTCCCAGCAATGTTTCCACCACGGGCAGTCGTTCTCCGACACAACCTCCACTCTTTCCTAATTTCTTTTAAATCTTGCAAAAATCGATCTGCTATCGCTGCTTGTTGCCGTGCAGCAGCTGTCCCTGTACGTATTCTATCCGCTGTAGAGCGGAGCTGTTCTCGGCGATGTGCTAAACGTAGAGCAGCTTGTTGGGCAGTGGCTCTGGGATTTTTTGCTGTTGGGACGTGGGATAGAGAGACAAATTGTTGCTGTTCTACAGCCGCTATCAAGTCGAAAATGACATCTAATTCACCGCGAGCTGAAAATAATTTGTCAATGACAGCTTGAGGGGTGCGTTGTTCCACTACAGGAGCTGTATCTTTGTCTTGGTCTAATTCTTGTCCTGCAGCCACCGCCTCTGCCGCAGCTTGCCGAGCCTGCATAGAATATTATTAAATGTTCATTTTTAGTACTCTAAGCCGTTAATTCTTGAAGATGGCTGTATTATGTAACCTTTTAAAATTGATTCTTAGTAAAATTAATGATTATTCCCCCTTTTTTCTTACCTCTTCTGCCTGTTGAAATAATGCCCATTGCCCAGCATCGTCAGGGTATTCTTCGCTTCCATCAGGCAATATCTGGCGTGATCTCTTGTCTAAGTTATATTGAACAGTAAACGACGTCATCCAAATACGCTAGACAGTTCAAGGGTCTGACAGATCGCAAATGGACCTGCTTAGCGATCACTAAATTGAGTTTTAAATTGATACAAAATTGTCCAGCGCAAGTTTTAACACACCAAAATCATTGCATATATAAGATCAAATGTATAAATCGTCCTAAATATCCAAAATATTCGCGAAATAACCCTCTAAAGTGCAAATCCGGGGTCGAGCGATTTTTCGCCACAGAAAGATGAAGGTGAAGCTCTGCAACCTGGATAAGGATGCTTCAAGTTAAAGCGAATTCTCTCGAATATAGGAAAGTGTATAAAGGGAGTTGAAGGTTTATAAATTTTCAGGCGACACCGCTTAAAACAAGCTCTTATTTACCAAATCCAAACCGAAATTACACACATTTTAGAACATGCAGCTTCAAGCAAGGCCTATGGTAGGCCAGCCCTTAGGAAACTGCCACATTGCATCTATTAAGCCCAATGCGGTTAAATTTCACGCCATTCCTCAGAGGGCTAGACGCAATGCCATGGTAGTTCAGGCTGCCGATAATACACAAGGCCTCACCTCCAACAGCAGCTTGTTAGGGCCTAGCCTAGGCTCTTCTGGCCCTGCTTTGGGTGCCAAATCTGGAAGCAGTGCTAAACCCACCGTTAGCTTAGCTGATGTTCCTCTCGAATCCAAGGTAAGGAACCCTATTTAAGGAATAGTTGTTGTGTATGTATAGCGGTGATTGTAAAACAACCTTTCATTAACACCAAATATTTTTCTTTAATCTATTTTCTACAGGCCAATCTCGATTATAGCGTTCTAAGGGATCTCCTTGCAGAGAAGAAATGGCGCGAAGCTGAAGACGAGACCCGTGCCAAGCTTATACAGGCAGCAGGTCCCGGCGCGATTCAGAGAAATTGGGTCTATTGGTCTGAGGTAAAAAGCATCTCAGAGGAGGATATGCGTACACTGGATGCCCTTTGGAGCGCAGCCAGCAATGGAAAGTTCGGATACAAGGTACAGCGTGATATGTGGGTTCAAAATAGAAGGCAATGGACTAAATTCTTCAAAGCAATTGACTGGGTGCAAGGCGAAAATAACATCTACCGCAAGTGGCCTCAAGAATTTAAATACGAGGATACTGCACCTAAGGGGCATCTTCCTTTGACAAATGCCCTCCGTGGAACCAGATTGTTTGAGGCTATTATGGAGCACCCTGCATTTTCCAATAAGGATAGCAAAGCTGCAGCTGGAAGCAACGCAAATAAGCCTTCTTGGCTTTAAAATGAATATAGTCTTTAATTAATGCCATGATCAGTTACCATGGTCATCAATTTCTTTTATTTTTAATTCAATCTCTGTCTCTTTGATTTAATTTTTTCTGTTTAATTAAACGAAACACGACACAGAGTTAGCCTCCGAGCGGGAGAAAAGAGAAAAAATAATTTAGACCAGCACCTTTGGGGGCCCAAGAGCACTCTAACTCTATAAATATACCTCCGAGGTATATTCCTCTTGAGTCAATTGAAGAGAGCTGAGTGTGGATGGTAGAGCTGTGCGTAGACTAGAGTACAAGCTATCTCTGCCCCTGGTCCTTTTGCTTTTCCGAATCTAAAGCACAAGATCTTCTCTCTCAGAGCGCGAAAGGTTCTCCCCCATTTGCGAGCCCCTCATAACGGCTCGGGCCCCGCATTTTTCTGCCTGCTTTACCAACGCAACTTTTGCGTCGACTACAGCGCTGCCGAGGCGCTTAGTATTTAATTTACAGCGAACTACAGTGAAGTGTGAGACTCTGCGGAGTGTGAGATTTCTAATTTCATTTCTGGGTTTGCGAAAATGACATCTTTGCCTCCAACTTTCCCCAAGGTGAGCAATTGTTGTTGTCCGTTGACGCTTGGGTTAATATAAGCTCATGCAACGCACTGCTGAGAACGTTTATTTTGTGCATCGGGTGCTTAATTCTGTTTCAATTCACTACTTTGTAGGGGCTGCGCGTTTTGTTAGTGGATGACGATCACAGTAGGCCTTTGATTGAAGCTCAACTTCGTCAGCCCGTGCTTCAGTATGCTGGTAAGTGTTCAAACTGTGCCACGCGGACATGAATGAACCTTATGGAATGCATTCGAGGGTCCAAGGCTAAAATTTGACACATTTCTCTTGATCTGCAGTTACATCTTGTGGAAGTAGCACTGAAGCGTTGGGTTTCAGCAGAGCTGCGGCCCGTTCTTTCGACGTGGTGCTCGCGGAGGTGAGTGTCAGCAATTTCTCTTTTATCAGCTTGTTTGAGTAGTTGGCCTTGCGAGATGCATTAACGCACCAATTTGCCTTCTAAAACCTTCTCCAACGTGATTTGACCCCCTGTTGCAGTGTAAACTGGTTGCTAGTGACGAGGTGACTGGCCGTGCGTTTGTTGATGCCTTTGAAGAGGTGCCTGTGGTTCTTATGTCTGAAGGAGGTGCCACAGATGAGGTTATGCGTGCTGTAACGCTCGGAGCAGTTGATTTTCTGGATAAACCACTCTCTTTGCTCAAGTTGAAAAACATTTGGCAACATTCTGTTCGTCGTATGATGCAGCGCACTTCCCTCTATGATTCCTCTCCACGATATGCACCCTCTGCCCCTGCATACTCTGAACCTGTAGGCATCATTGCCCAGGCACCATCTATGAGCAACTGTCTCCCTAGTAGCATGACTGCTCCAATCGCATTGGTACCCCCTCCTGCTAAACGCAGATCATATGAGAAGACCACCAGTGGAATGACAGCCCCTGCTCCTCGTCGCTCTTCTGTAGACTCCCCTGGAACTCCCTCCGCTGGAGATGCCGAACTTGCAGAAGACTCTGTCAGCGCTGGCAGTGTCCATCAACTCGACCACCCTTCCTACTTCTCCCATGGGATGGACGCCTCTGCGGGTGGTGCTCTCATAGACAACACTTTGTTGGATGGAGAAAGCAAAATGACTGCCCGGGCTCCAATGGCTTCTAAACCAAGCTCATTTGGACCCTTGGTGCCTGTTCCTCCTCTTTCTCAATGGCCTCAATTGCCTACTGGCTGCGTTTGGGGCACCCCTGTCGGCGGCCCGTTGCCTCCTCCGATGTCCAATGCTGGACCCCCTGCGAATACCACTGCTGCAATTGCCGGTGTTCAATGCCCTGGTGCACCAACTCTCGCTCCGTTGCGTATCAATACCACCGCAGCAGTTGGTATTGCTCCTTCTACCACACCTGCTATCAATAGCGCTGCTCCCTCGGTGTTGTTGAAATCTTCTCGCAGTACCACCTCTATCGAGCATATTTCTTTGCCCAGTTTGTGTGGAAATGTTGCAACTGAACCTAGCAAGTTATTCTCTTCTCCTCAACCCATTATTCCTGAAGGATTCTTATGTCTTACCAAGGCAAAGGAGGAAGCAACGACTGGAGCGGCACCGCTTGGCCTCAAGTTGCGCAAGAGCCATAGTTTGTTGGACTTGATTAATGCAACCTTGTCAACCTCTTGTGGTGGTGGTTCTGATGCTACAGCAGTGACAGAAACTACAACTGCGACAGTCGTTGGTGGAGAACCTCGTTCTGCCTAAAGAATAATAATAATATATACACAAATCTTTCTACCTGCAAATTTGCTAGCGCCCTACATTGAACGTTTTCAGTACGGCTACCTACACTACTAGAAACGAGCTGAAAATCATCATCTAATCACTCTGATACTTCATCAACCAATCATCTGTAGTCTGGGATTAGGTAAACTCCCATCTTTCATTTTAAATTGGGTTTACTCGTTTTCCTTTCCCTTTTAGATGGCATTTTTCCCCCCGCTTTTCCTGCTGTTTATTTCCTCTCCCTCTCTTGGCACCCTCTAGCTCTATCCTTTTTTGGTTTAGTTTGTGCCTGGTGTCTGCCACTGCTGCGCTTTGGCTCTCCCTCTCTGCTGTCCCCTAGTACCCTACCCTACCTACCAATTTTATGTTTACCACCCGAGAAGAGAATCTTATATCGATTGAAAAAAAATATATTACCGATAAAAAAAATTTCATCCTTATGGCCCTTTTTTGCTTACTAAATCCTATCCTATTTGCGTTCTGACGACAGCAGAGTTCCCTGACAGAAGCACCCAGGCACATTTTCCCAAACTAACCAACCTACCTTCCCAACCGACTACCCTGTCTTTTGATCAAAACAACCCCGCGGTTTTTGAAAATAAAGAGCATTAGGGCAAGTAGGGAGAGGAATTCATTTTTAAGTAAGAATAATCAAACATCGCTATTCTAATAACAACCCCAGTTTCATGATCTTCTTTTTTCTCCCTTTGTTTCTACCTACCTACCTTCCTACCTACATAATGTCCCCTGCCCTTGTTTTATTTTGCGGTTACTTTTTTTCCGCCTCGCCTCGCCTTGGCTCGTAGTTGTGTTTTGTTTCCCTCCGCCTGGCCCCAGCGGACGCTTAAGAAACGGATACAGAATACGCTACACAGTAATTAAAGAACTCTCAGTTTCCTCTCTTGGCTTCTATGTGTGCAGTTGCGCAGGGAGGAGGGCTCCATTTCCAAGGCCTCGTCTTTTTTAATTTTTTGAATTTTTGGATTCAAACGTTTGAAAATTTTTGGAGTTGTTGTTCATTCATTCAACAATCTCTCATGCCCTCGCTCCAAGTTTTGTTCTTAAATCTTACCACTAAAAAGCACTGCACTGGATTTATCTCTCTTCCTGTCTTTTTTTTCTTCTACGTTTATCATCTTCGTGTGTCTACTGTCTACCCTCCCCCTTGGGCGCCACCATACTTGTGTCGCCATCACACGGACATTTTCTTTCAATTTCATTTTGCCCAACGTTACGTTTTAGCTTCTGTTTTTCCCTTCTGTGGGAGATTGTGTGCAGGTTATTCGGATCAAGTTGAAATGCTTTTGCAGAGAGCATCCCTTCCCTTTTTCCCCCCTTGAGGTGACTTCTAGCTGAACACAAGTTTTTGCACACGTCTTTTTCCCCGCTGTGTTGACGGAATGTGCATTTTTTCGAAAACATGTCCTTCCTAAGCTAGTAGTAATACCTCATTCGTTGCCAGTGAAGTTTCTTGTTTAATAAACAATAATACTACGTTGGCAACGCAGTTGATTGCTTTTTTCCCTCTACGCAAACACGTTTTCATTTCAACTTGATCCTCACAACGGCGTTTCTTATCACATCTACCCCTGCCCCTCCTTTAATATAAACAAAACCGCAGCTATTTCATCTCTCTTCTTTTTCTAATCTCTCTTCTTTTTCTAATCTCTCTTCTTTTTCTAATCTCTCTTCTTTTTCCATTCAATTGGCCTTTGAACCTCATTAAAAACAACTAACAAATGACTTGTCGATCAAAAACGCTCATTTTCATCGTTTCTCTGATCCCTTTGGGTTTCTTTTTCCCCGGAATATTAAAGTTTCTGCGGAATATTAAAGCGGAATATTAAAGTTTCTGCTCGTTTATACTTTTGCGTTGCGCGCAATTAACACTCTTGGTATAGTCATATAATATTAATAGTCTCTTGTACATGCTCGCTCGCTCTATTTTCTCTTAATTTTAGAGAAGGAGAATGAAGGTAACAACCGAGAGGGCTTTTTATATTTTTATTTTTTCTCCTCTGTCTCTGGTACTCTTTAAGTTAAAACTAACTAACTAACTAACTATACCCCAAGCATACTACCGCTGCTTCTTGTATTGAACCTGAGTCCTCGTTTTGTGCCAAAAAGAAAGGGTTCTTGCTACCCTTCTTGTTTCATTTTTCCTGGGCAGCAATCTTTCTTTTCTTTTTTTGATATTTCAGGAAAAAGAGAGGTGGCTTCTTATCAATTTAATTCTCAAAGGCACGGTCTACCAAAGTTAATGACATGAATTGCACATTTTGCAATACTTTTGCTGCTCTTTTTTTTTAAACTCTTTGTTTCATTTTTTCCTCCTTGTGCGCACGTGTTTTTGGGTTTTTCCACTTTTGGGTTTTGTTCAAGGGGTTTTAGCTCTCTTCTTTTCTTGTCCCAGTGTGGGCAACTGGGTAAAGGTAAAGAAGGCGGCTATTTCTCCAGTTTATAATAAATATTGTTCATAATGAGGTGTAAAAGTTCTTTCCTTCAGTTACAAAAAATAAAATAAAAATCAGCGGAGAAAGAAAGAAAACCTTTTAAGACCATCAGCACAAAGTGCACTGAGAGACACCTCACTGCGATCCTGCTATTGCTTGAAAACACAAATAATTTAATGAAAATAACGAAAGAATGAATGAAATGCTATTGCAGACCAACGAAGAACGTCATTCATACTTCTGCCTTAGAGCTCATCCTTCAAATTATAGTCGATCTCACCACCACCATCTTTGCCCTTGGCATTCATTTCTTGCATCATTTGTTCAAGCTTTGCTTGATCAAATCCACCCATACCATCACCAATAGTAGAATCACCACCATCTTTTCCTCCTTTCTTCTCTTCTACGGGAATCTCTGGATAATCTTCTTCCTCTAAAGGACTCTTCAAATCTTCGTCAATGTCCATGGCACTACCAAGCAACTGCATCACAGCTTCGTTATGAGACTTTGTATCATCCAGTAAAAACCCACTTTCCATTAAACAAGATTCATACAACAACTTGGCGTTCTTTTTGAGCTGAGGGTCATCAGGGTTATCTTCCCAGCGCGAGCGGAGTTCCCGTACAAGAGGATGGCGGGGGTTGATCTCAAGGGTGCGTTGACCTCTCATAAACGTAGACCGTTCACTATCTGATAAAGCTTGTGCTCTCGCAATGCGTTCCATAGTCGCACTCCATCCATATTTGCCAGAAACGACTACACAAGGGGCAGAAGATAAACGGCGGGAAGTTTTCACTGAAGAAATACTCACGTCACCAATGGCGCCCTTCCACCAAGTAGCCAGTCCTTTATAATGAGCAGCAGCGCGTTTTTCTTTAGCCTTTTCTTCATCAGTTTCTTCCAATTTCAAGTCATCTTTAGAGACATTGATAAATTTCTTATCGTCGTACTCGTTCACATGACCCATCACATACTCATCTAAAGCGTCAGTGAAGTAGATGACTTCAAAGCCTTTGGAGACCAGTGCCTCTACAAATGGAGACTGCTCAAGTTCTTCAACACCCCCAGTGCCTACCAGGTAATAAATACCGGTTTGATTGGCTTTCATGCGGCTAATATAGGCGTCTAAAGATGTTTGATTGGTCCCAGACGAAGAGGTACGGAATCTTAACAAAGGCATCAACCGTTTTCTGTTTGCGGTATCTTCGATGATACCCATTTTAACTGCTTTACCGAAGAGTTTCCAGAATTTGGTATACTTTTCAGTGGCTTCAGTGGCCTTTTTATCAGCTTCTTCTTTAGCTGCATTTTTGCCAAACCAACCGCTTTTATTGTCTTTACCGTCATCATCGCCGCCTTCGCGGACCTTTTCTTCAGCGTCGCTTAACTTTTTAATCATTTCAATGGCCTTACGGACCAATTTCTTACGAATTACTTTCATTCCCTCAGCCATTTGCAACATCTCACGAGAAACATTCAAAGGGATTGAATCGGAATCGACCAATCCAACAAGGAATGACAACCATTTAGGCAATAATTCTTCAAACGAATCAGAGATAAAGACACGGCGAACGTAAAGTTTGACACGAGGTTTCTTGGTATAATACTGATCGTACATATCCGGGGGTGCAGAAGAAGGCAAATACATGACAGCCTTGAAGTCAACATCACCTTCAGCTCTGAAATGAGAATGAGCTAATGGAGCCTCATCATCAGATTTCACCAAAACTTTATAGAATTTCTCATACTCTTCATCAGAAACGTCACCAGGAGGACGAAGCCACAACGCTTGAGAATCATTCAAAACTTCCCACTCTTTAACCACCTCGGTAATTTTCTTGGTTTTAGGAAGAGCGTCTTCAGCAGCAGTGTCTTCGCTTTCTTCTTCCACAGCATCATCAGAAGAGTCGTCGGAGTCAGCTTCTTTCTTCTCCTTTTTGGCAGCCTTCTCAGCAGCAGCTGCTGCGTTGGCAGCTTCCAACTCAGCTTCATCCAATGGTACTTCTTTCTCCACTGTCTTTTCTACTTGAAGAGAAATAGGGAAGTTAATAAATTCTGAATAACGAGCAACTAAATCCTTTAATTTGGATTCTTGCATATATTCTTTAGCTTCTTTCTTCAAGTGGATGTTGATCACAGTACCACGACCAAGAGCTTCGCCGTTCAAATCCTCGCTGACTGCAAATTGTCCCGAAGCAGTTGATTCCCAGACCCATTGCTTATCAGTTGAATGCTTGGTAATGACTTCAACGTAGTCAGCGACAAGATATACAGAGTAGAAACCAACACCAAATTGTCCAATCAAGTTCAAGTCACCACCTTTCTGCATTTGTTCCAAAAAAGCTGCTGTGCCTGATCGAGCAATGGTGCCGAGGTTGTTGATCAAATCAGTCTTAGTCATACCAACGCCTGTATCTCTCAAAGATAAGATTCCTTTCTCTTTATCAACAGAGATTTTAATGCCAAGCGGAAGTTCTTTCGCAGCACCTTCACCCAGGGCAGAGGCATCAGTAAGGGATAAGAAGCGGACCTTGTCGAGAGCATCAGCTGCATTGGAGATGAGCTCACGAAGGAAGATGTCTTTGTTGGAATATAAACTGTGAACGATGATGTCCATGAGACGGTTGACTTCTGCCTGGAAGGGCATGGTCTCGGCTCCAGGTCTAAAGCTGGGGGTATCAGCACCACTGCAAGAGACAGCAAATTTAGCCAGACAGAGGTGAGGGAAAAAATAATGATCTAAAGGCAAAGAGTGACAGAGTACCACAACACAATTCGCATGAATAAATGCGATAATGCTGTGATATGCAAGTCGACAACGTTGCAGAAATTCAGGGCTGCAGGTCGCGATCCAATCGGGTACTCACCTGGCTGCTTCATCGGCCGCACATCCTCCTTGCAGGCCTGCCAGGAGGCATAGCGCGAGCACAAGGGCACGAACCTTCATCCTGATGCACGTCTAGCAGATTTACAAGTATTGAAATGCACTAATTTTGACAAAAGTTGGGCCTAATAAGCCCATTCATTCTTCCTTTCCTCAATGACCTATATTCAAGACTCTAGAAGCTCGACCTTAAACGCGCCATTCTTGGCCATTTGATCACATAAACAATTTAGCTTGATTATCACAAGTAACGTTAGAAAGGCCACTACGCGTTATAACCTCAGAAATATTCAAATAAGTAAAGTGATTTCCATTCCAACTGGCAGCGTCTGGGGACTTTCAGTTGCAACTTAAAATGAAGTTTGGCCGTGTGTTATTAGTTTTAGGTGAGTTAGTACATGTAGTAAATTGCCCATAAGTATTGATCACTGTTCTTCGAGGACGCTATTTCATTCCATCTTCATTTCCTGCTTCTTTTTGCAGCCGCGGTTCTGGCCGTGAGCGTACTGGCCAAGGAAGAAGAGCCTGAGAAGCTGGGCACTGTTATTGGTATTGATCTTGGTAAGTTTTCTATCCTTTTCTCCCTTCAACAAAATCTAGCCAAGGCACCTTGACCCACCAATGACATTCAGTGCCTCCTATAAACCTCATGGCTAACCCATCTCCACCTTCTCTCTCCCATTCAGGTACCACTTATTCATGTGTCGGTGTCTACAAGAACGGAAAGGTTGAAATCATCGCCAACGACCAGGGTAATCGTATCACACCCTCTTACGTGGCATTCACTGACAGCGAGCGCTTGATTGGCGACGCTGCCAAGAATCAAGCTACCGTCAACCCTCACCGCACGGTTTACGATGTCAAACGTCTCATTGGACGCGCCTACAACGACGCAAATGTCCAGAAAGATAAGAAATTAGTCTCATACAACATTGTTGACTCCAAGGGCAAGCCTTACGTTCAAGTAGAAGTCAATAACGAGAAAAAGACCTTCTCTCCTGAAGAAATCTCCGCTATGATCTTGACAAAGATGAAGGAAACAGCAGAAGCATTCTTGGGTAAGAATGTCAAGCACGCTGTTGTTACCGTCCCCGCCTATTTCAATGATGCACAGCGCCAAGCTACCAAGGATGCTGGTACCATCGCTGGTCTCAACGTGGTCCGTATTATCAACGAACCCACCGCTGCAGCCATCGCCTACGGTCTTGATAAAAAAGGCAAAGAGCAAAATATCCTTGTTTTTGATCTCGGTGGTGGTACGTTCGATGTTTCTATTTTGACCATTGATTCTGGTGTGTTTGAAGTTATTTCTACCTCTGGAGATACCCATCTTGGGGGTGAAGATTTCGATCAACGTGTTATGGAGTACTTTATCAAGCTTATCAAACGTAAATTCGATAAAGACGTCTCTAAAGATGCTCGTGCCCTTCAGAAGCTCCGTCGCGAAGCTGAACGTGCCAAACGTGCTTTATCTTCCCAGCATCAAGTCCGTGTTGAAATCGAATCTCTTGTTGATGGTCTTGATCTTAGCGAACCTCTCACTCGTGCCCGTTTTGAAGAACTCAACGCTGATCTCTTCAAGAAAACACTTGGCCCTGTGAAGAAAGCTCTCGACGATGCCGGTCTGAAAAAGGATCAGATTGATGAGATCGTCCTTGTTGGTGGCTCTACCCGTATCCCTAAAGTTCAATCTCTTATTAAAGACTTCTTCAACGGCAAAGAACCCAATAAAGGAGTCAACCCTGACGAAGCTGTTGCCTACGGTGCTGCAGTTCAGGGTGGGATCCTCGGGGGTGAAGGTGGTGATGAAGTAAAAGATATTCTTCTTCTTGATGTGTGCCCCTTATCCATGGGTATCGAGACTGTCGGTGGAGTCATGACTAAACTGATCCCCCGTAATACTGTCATTCCTACAAAGAAATCTCAAGTGTTCTCCACCTACCAAGATCAGCAAACCACCGTTAGCATCCAGGTCTATGAAGGTGAACGTGCAATGACCAAGGATAACCACAAATTAGGTCAATTTGATCTTACTGGCATCCCTGCTGCACCCCGCGGTGTACCTCAGATTGAAGTTACATTTGAAATCGATGCCAATGGTATCTTGAATGTCGCTGCAGTTGAAAAGGGCAGTGGCAAAACAGAGAAGATTACCATTACGAATGACAAGGGCAGACTTTCACAAGAGGAGATTGACCGCATGGTCGACGAAGCAGAAGAGTTTGCTGAGCAGGATAAGCAAGTCAAGGCAAAAATTGATGCCAGGAACGCATTAGAAACATATTGTTACTCCATGAAGCAGACAGTCGGTGAAAAAATGGGCGAGAAAATGTCTAGTGATGATAAAGAAACAATTTCAAAGGCTGTTGAAGAGGCTTTGGAGTGGTTGGATGCCAATCATGATGTTGAAAAGGAAGAATACGAGGAGAAATTAAAGGAGGTGCAAGATATTGCACAGCCTATTGTCAGTAAGATCATGGCGGAAAGTGGCGGTGCACCTGGCGACGGTGATGAGGAGGATTTGGGTGCCCATGATGAGTTGTAAATTTAAAAGATGATAAGTTCTTTATTTTGTTATAACAACTCTGATATGACGCCTCTTTTCCTTTTTGCACTACACAACACAACTTGAAGATATTTTCTCGTTCTCCCCGTGTTTTCTTTTTCGCTTTTTCCCCTATTTTCTTTCCCTAAACCATTGATTTATAATATAATGATTTCTTAGTATTTCTGTTCCCTCACCCTTTTTCCTGTTGTAATTTCATTTAACACGTCACAAATAAGGAGCATGGAAAGGCAGCAGAGAGTCAGCAAACTAAAGGGGGCAGTTTGTGGTTCGCTCAGCGGCTCGTCATCCACCGAAATAAATTTGAAATAAATTCCGTGAGCACCACAATTGACAAATTTGATAAATTTAGGGGAGCCAAACGAGTGTATCCTATCATCGACATAAATACTAGCTACTTCCAGGCAAGATCTCAAGAATGGTGTCGCTAAAAAGCACCCTCCATGGCACCATGCCTGCAGCACTGAATCGCAACAATCTGTTTATATCTCATAAAACTGGCAGCTTTACACCAATCTTTTACTTACCAAAATTGACACAAAGCAGTAGAGATTGCTTGAAAGCGCTCTCGTTACCTACTTGCTTAACTGGAACAACAAGTGGTGATGAATCCCCTCGCCTTGATCACTCTGCTCAACGACGCAGCCTTCTCACAGCTCTATGCCTACTCGCAGCCACGCCAACAAACCTTCTGCCAGCCCTTGCTTTGGAAACCACTGCATTATTCCAAGCAGATATTGACCTTTCTTTAGCCCCAGATCAATCTCTATATGACGCTGCAGATCCCCGCCTTCGTGCAGCTGCCGCACTCGTTCAAGACGCTTTAAACGCGGACGATGTGCAGAAAGAAGAAGCTCTATGGACTAAAATTATCACAGAATATAGCAATATTGATGCTCCCTGGGCTGCAGATGTTGTAGGTAGAGCATGGGGCAATCGTGGCAATGCTCGTGCTCGTCAAGGAAAACTTCAAGAAGCCCTTTCAGATTACAATACTGCAATAAAGCTCTGTCCTTGGTCTGTAGATCCCGTTTTGAACCGCGGGGTCACTTTAGAAGCACTGGAACGTTTTCCTGAAGCGATTGCTGATTATAAAGCTGTTTTAAAAGTCGCTCCAGATGACCCGTCTGCCTGGAACAACTATGGAAACGCCAGCGCTGGTTTAGGTGACTGGAAGACCGCTTCAGAGGGTTTTGCCCGTGCAGTGCAACTGGCACCACAATTTTCATTTGCGATGGTGAATAAAGCTGTCGCTGATTTTCAGTTGGGAAAAGATGATATCGCATTTAAACAGCTGAGAACATTGCTGAGGAGGTACCCAGACTTTGCTGATGCACGAGCAGCGCTTGCAGCAGCGCTCTGGGATGCAGGTTTGCAAGCACAGGCTGAAGAAGAGTGGGGCAGAGTGAATGATCCGAGGTATCGAGATTTATCGTGGTTGCAAGCGAATAGGAGATGGCCTCCGAGATTAGTCAGAGGGTTGACTGCGTTTTTAGGAATAAAAGATATTAAATAAACTAATAGATGTTGATTTTGTGGCGGTTTGCTGTTGTGCATAGCTTGTTCTGTTAAACGATGACAACGTTTCTTTGTGTTTACCTTTGAGAACCTAATACAAAAAAAGAAGAAAATAAGAACGAAAAAGGAGAGAGAAAAGAAGAGCGAAAGACAACAGTTTTGGAAACGAAAAGAAAGAAGGAAGATGGACGAAAAATATAGAAAGATAAGGTACTATGATCCGACAGTAATTACTCATATCTCTCTTTACTTAGAAAAAACACGAGATAAAATAGTTTATCGATAACCTTGAAAATAAAAATAAAAAACAATACGACGCCAATGTGGTGCTTCTTCTTTTTTAGAAAACACTATTTTAACAAAAAAAAATCTATACCCACCAATACTAATAAACAGATCACTACAATATAGTGACACCTACTGGATGATACAAAAATCCTGCCAACCGGCAAAGTGTACCTACATAATATCATATCATAGATTCTAGTTTAATGTACAACCGGATATTTACCTAGGTGCATTAGAGTCATCTGGTCCTAGATCCATTGCAGAGACAGCAGCAGAGGGTGACAATACAGCCAATGGATAAAGGGCAGCAGGTACACCATTATTAAAATCAGTACCAGGAAGTGCATTAATGAACATTGTATTCTTCAAAGGGGTCTCGCCCATATCCACTGGCTCATCCTGCGGTACTTGCTGCCGCTGTTGTTGTTGCTGTTGTTGTCGTTGGCTATGGCCTTCTTCTTGTTTTGGCTGCTGGTGCTGTGGCTGAAGTTGGTGTTGCTGCTGTTGATACTCTGGCATATCTGAGAAATCAGTTGGTGCTACACCTAAATGATCTTGCAACTGATCTTCCCCTACCGCTCCCTCGACCACCACCGCCACCGCATCCCCCGCTCCTTTCCCGCCATAGTCACCATTCTGTGGAATCTCTCCTCTACTCGCATTACCGAAAACCGCTGCTGCCAGCTCTGGCTGTGGCTGTCCCAACCCCATCATCTGCATAATAGTCTCATCATCAAATATCTGAAAAGGATAATGATGAAAATCTAATCGAGCTGTCTTTTCATCAGGAGAGATGTCGATGTCTACTTCGGCATTCTCGGGGGCGTGTACCAGCATAAAAGGTAAAGCTAAAGGGTTTGGAGCCATCATACCGAGTTCTTGTGCTTCTACTAACGCACAGAGAGGGGCATCGCGGTTTCTTAATACTAAATTTGAAAGGCAAAAGGCTTTGGTAGTGACATCCTGCGTTGCTTCAATTTTCAGTTGAATCCGAGCGGCAAGTCGAGCTCGTTCTGCTTCCAATTTATCTTTCTCAGTGGTAACTTTGCGTAAGGCTGGGGGCCAACCACGCCATTCGATATCTTGTTTGGTTTTCGAGATGATTCCCAAAGCTTCAAGGACATTTAAGGCATCGTAGACTCTTCGTCGAATGTTTTTATCATCATGGGAACCTGTAGATGTGGCAGGAGCAGTCGGGGCACCGCTACCACTAGCACCTTGAGTACCACCAGCAGCAACATGATCAATCAACATATCCTTTACTAGTTCATTAGCTACTTCATTATAATTTGTAGAGCCTTTACCCTCAACTTTTTCGCAAACTTTAAGACTAAAATGCTTGAGACCTTTGCTTGTTGCAGCAGCGGCTTCAATGGAGCTTTCAGCAAGAGTGGCAAGGGATGAGGCCCCGCTGCCGCACCCGCCAGAACCCACTAAAGGTTGTGAACTGCCGGCAAGATGATGATGATGATGATGGCCATCGACGGGAGTCGCTACGACACCCGCAGAAAGAGGGCGCTTGCGTTTTGTTTGTGCAGCTGCAGCGGATGTTTCTACCTGGAAGTTCTCCCCTGCCCCAACAGAGCCACTGCCACCGCCACCATCAGCTGCAGCCTCGGCATCGACGGCGGCCAAGGCGGCGGCACTTATAGGAACTTGAGGCAAAGATTCAAGGAAGGCAGTGACCTCTTGAAGAGCTTTGTGTGTTTTAGAAGCTGCATCCAAGCATGTACCAACAGCAGCATTACCTGCAGAGAAAAAATAATGAAGGTGTTCAGACTAGAAAAAAAACGTGTGTGTGTGAAGGGGGTTACTGTTGGAGGCAGGCAAGATCAGGCAAGTAAGACGGTACGTCCACCCCATTACCTGCATCTAGGTCCGTCTGTGTAATCCCTTGATTAGCTAGAACACTTCTAAGAAGTGCATCGTGCTCTACAGCGAGGGGATCAGGCTCTGCCCAAGCTCCTCCACCTGCAGAAAAATGAAGTGTTGAGATGCACCCGTAGATGATCAGCGTCTGAAGACATAGAAATAGCTCCGAAGTCCCATGAACAAGTAAAGTATGTATATGTGATATCACACCTGGAGAAGGTCTTTCATCAAAGCCTGTATGGGTGCCTAACGAGTTGGGAATGGCAAGAGGAGGAGAGACAAAGGCCATCAAAGAGGTCTATGTGAGCGATATCGTATCAGATTTTGTAATAATCTTTTCTAATAGATTCAAGACGATCGGCTGCCTTGAACATCTGCTGATTTCAAGCAAACAAGGTTAAAGCGAGCATGTTGGCAAAAAAACGACCTTGAACCCAACTCCTGCGCTCTTTACAAGCCAGAAAGGCGAATCGTTGTGGATACTAGATCTATAAAAGATGTGGATTAGCGGGTTGGAACTGGGAAATCTCTTGAACAAGACTCTTCGAAAGGCGGTTTGTTGGCAGCGAAAAGAAACCAGCATTGAGAGCGCCAGCAGCATAAGCTGGCCCCTATTGGCAACTTGGGCAAACTTAATAAATGTCATGTTGAGATCACATCAAGCACCACTTACACGCATCTCTGGCGCCGCGTTACGTGCTTCCAGCCGGGTGCAACAGCGTCTATCTATATATGTGATCTGCGAATTAAAATCACAGCGATCACCTCCCCATGTCCCGTATACGCACAGAAGAGAGCTTCTCTTAACATCAGGGACACTTGTAGCGTCGTTGTTTATTATGTCACAACGTGCTATTGCTGCTACGGAGACAGAAAATCCTGCAGTTGAAATTGCCGCTGCTACATTCAATCTTGTCACCACCGTCGGCACTCTCTCTGGCGATACTTTTACAGCCCTCGCCAGTGGAGTCATCTGGACATCCCAAGGACATGTTGTCACGGCATATTCTTCTGTCAATGGAGCTCTACGCCAGGATAAAAACCTTGTTATAGCTGTACAAAATCAATCGACAGGCGTTGTGAGCTACTTCCCCGCCAAATCTGTTGTTGCTCGAGAGCCCTCTTTAGACCTTATTGTCCTCCAAGCTGACGAATTATCTACAGAGCAAGGTGAAAATATTAGTAGCGCAAGAGAACTTGTTGTCGCTCGTTCAAACGATTTAAAAATAGGTCAAGATGTGTTTTTAATCGGAAGTAACCCGGATGGGTCCCGCAACTTGGCTGCTGGGGTTCTAAGTGCCACTAATCGAAGCATTCCTGCCCCAAATGGCCAAGCTATTCGTGTTGCCCTTCAAACAGATGTTAATGTCGGTAATGGGATCAATCTTGGAGGTGCTTTAGTAGACTCAAAGGGTCATTTGATAGGAATTCCGACAGTTTCTTATTCAAGACCAGGCACCGGCCGCAGCAGTGGCGTTAATTTTGCACTGCCTAGTGATACTTTAATTGATGCCGTGCCCAAACTAATTGCCTATGGAAACCTTTCTGGAAGACGATAGAAGGCAGAGACATGTGTTTTGGTTGTTTACAGTAGCTACGTTTGATGCTACGAAAGGAAAAAATAAAATAAATGAAAAATGAAATTATATTTTCAAGGCGGGTAGTTGAAATTGAACATTTGTTTTTCTTAAGGATATTAAGAATAGCATGAAACAAGCACAGAGCAGTTGCCTTGTGGTAAAAATGAATTGGTTAAAGTTTCCCACTAGATAGCGTAAAGATACATAACTACCTAGAAAGGATAAGAATCAGAAAAATTATTAAATGAATAGAATTAATTGATGCCTTGCTTCCCCTCCCCGGGAACCAATCTCTCGAGGTGCTTTTATGTTTCAAGCAGATTTAGGGGTCTCTTCTGTCCACTGATCATCAGGATCACTCCAGCCACGAGGCTCTACTCCATACTGATTATAAAAGAACTTCTCCAGCATCGCAAAGAATGATTTTTCAGGACCACCAGCGTCCAGAATTGAATTCCACTGTCCAGACACGATACAATAATTGTTATTAAACGGAGGCTTATGGTGAGCTCCATGATCTCTTCTGTTGATCAACAACCCGGTTTGCTGTGCTTGGTAGACCAAGGGATTTAATTGGCTGCGTTTCATGTGAGACCAGGCGTGGAACTGCTGACTCATGCAGATTAAAAATAAGAAAGACGACGACCAGACGGAAAATGCGGCAGGGGTCCACGGAGAAATTGCAAAGAGGAAACCAGCGACAGGTGCAGCAGGTTTGAAGACTTTATGAACATTGTTGCAAAATTCACGTTCGGTGATAGTCCAGGGACGTTTATGGTGGCCTTGAAAGGCAGCGATTTGGCTGCCAAAGACAGGCGTATTGCCATCACCATAATTATCAACTCCCCAGTGATACAGACCGCTGCCTAAATCACCAAGAGACCAGGCAAAGTACATAGCAGCAGCACACTGGACAGCTACACCCCAGTCACCATGTACATGATTTGCGCCATTGATAAACGTAGCTCCCATCAGGGCAGTAGCACCACCTACCCAGGCACGCTGTTCCCAAGTACTTTTTAATTCATCTTCACTTTCGAGGACGACACGGCCGCTAGAAATAACACGAGGTGCAGAGGCAGGGCCGTCGTAAGAAGGGTCGTAGTCTTCATCTGAAGTAGGGGAGGCAGTGGTAGGTTTGTCCTGGACAGCAGACGAGGCAGCGCAAGGGCCTAAGCGCACAGGCTTGTTGATTCTTGAGCCAATTGCCAGTGGAGATTTTGCACTGGTCTCGGCACGCAACATAGGCTGAGCGACGCAGCTGGTAACCAACTGAGTGGCAAACATGGTTTTATCGATATAATGCGAGGGTAAAGAACCGAGTTTGATGGAGAAATGCGAGGCGAAAGTTTTGAAAAGTTGTGTGGGAGTTGGAGCACGCAAAATCTAAACCTCAATTCAAGCAAATTAAAACCTCGCTTGCGCACGTAGTGTTCAGAAATTAAAAAGGCGTCTGTTCAAATACAGTATGATATGAAATGTGCCTAAATGTGGTGGCAAAGCGCTGCTAAATCTTCACGTATGTGGGTTGCGTCTTCTCGAAATAGAAACGGTGAAAAATCAAGTCCTTTTTGAAAATATGCGTTAATCAACTAATTGTATGCACTCTTTGTCATTTAAAAATATATTGCAAATACCAAAAATGCAGCAAGCGGCGCCAGGACGCTCCCTGGGCCTAATACGACACACCAATCTCCGCAACGCCGCCTATAAAAGTAAATTTAGACCAACTAGAGCAGCACAAACAGCTGCTACAAATAACATATATCCATCCCTATACATAGCAAAATTCCCTCTCGTGGGATTTGAAATTATTGAGAACCTACCGCCATTATTTTCAGACCCTGCCGCTCTCCATGTCGCTGTGATAATTGAGTGCAGTAAAAATGGAACCTACTGGCTATTCGATTTCTTGCCAGAGAACCCTACCGATCCATTAATTGTAGCGAGAGTTCTATCCAATCTAGAAGTACCAGGCCAGGCTCGCACACGGCAGCTAAATAAACTACCTAGGCAGCGGTGCTCTCCAGCGGGAACATCGAAATATGTAGATGCAATAGAAAGAGCAAGAGAAATGCAAAAACAGTGGAACAACAGCGAATTAAAGCTGTTTAAGAGAGATTGTCGACATTTTGTAGAAGCTTTGGTTCTTGAATTAACCTAAATAAATTGAATATACTATCTTTTACGGTACTAGTTTCAAATAACCATACTTCAATTTAATTATTAATGAGCATATCAATTAAAATTGGATGATAATACACTCACTATTTAGGTTAAAACTTTTGGGCAGTCTCTCTCCCCCAACATTCTTGCATACATATTATTCTCTCTTTTTATAGGACACACCAGAAGTCCGACCGCCAGCACTCTCAGCGCCGCCTATTTTTTTCTTTCTTTGCCGCAGCAGCATTGAGTACAATTGCCACCATAAGATTGGATATACATACAATACACCCTGCATTTTGTAGAGCGATAGAGATAGAACGTCAGAACACACACACAAATTGCTTAACATTAAAAGCTATAAAAGCTGTTATTAATAAGAGGGTCGGCAAAACTGCAAGTGACATTTAGAAGTGTACTCGTTTCGCTAGTTCTAACCGATGGAACCTATCTTAACTCACAATCATGAAGACTCTATAATCAAAGGCGAAATTCAAAGAATTTGGTAACGTGACAGAATGCAGCTTCCTCGCTCCAATATAAGGCAATGCCAAGTACACAGCATGCATTTCGCCAACAACTCCAACGGGGTATAAAGCAATAAACGCTGTATATCTAAGCCACGTAAGCCATTGAGGGCACACACCCGCTGTGACTGCTGCATACCATGGGTAGCGAACTACTTCAGACAAAGCCCAAACCAGCAGCATCGCACCGACAGCTGGAGTAGCTTGTACTTCAGGGACGCTTTTTACTACAGCAAATAAAACATTAGAGCGCCCACCCCATTGCATGAGTGATGTAACAGGGGAACCGCCCACAATGCCTATGGCAGCATGTAGAATTTCCAAAACAGCGAGAAATTGGAAGAAGCCTGTAGGGAGTAGAATAACATAGGGAGTAATCAGGAGTTGTGCGACGGTGGCCGGACACGGTTTTTTTGTAATACATCTTTTGCTTGAAAGGTGATTAAACGACCATCAATGCACGTTCCGACATTGCCACATAAACTTACCGACAGTTTCTCCAGCTGTTGCATAGGCTCCTGTAAGTGAGCCAGCTTGTTTAATACCGGCGATCACTTGGAAGAATGCAACTGCCCAGCCCACAGATTGGAGGACATTGTATATAAGCAGGTATGATTTGCTTACTGATGGCATTTTTTATGCAGTACAATGTGCAAGTGTCTAATTGCCACTTTAACAAATAATGAAAATTTAAATACACTCGGCAAAAGCGCCAAAAAACTCAGAAGTTTTGATGGGCCTACAACCATTTAAAGAAGGCAGTTTCATCGCCAGTACACCACTTTTAAATTGATCAATACAATGCAGTTGACCTTCACCAGCGTTCAGCCTCGTCAGGCAGCCTTGCCCTTGGCCAGAGCCCAGAGGTAAGCGATTCCATCTTGTGTTCTGGCGGCAGAGAACTCTTAGCTACTCCTTTTAACAAGCAATCCACCATCGCAGCTTGCTATGAATACACATTATCCGTCTTGATTGCTTGATTGATTTAAAAATGCAGGGCTTCTACTGGCCGTGTTGCTTCTCAGATTAAATGTGTTGCAACTTCTGAGGGTGGTAAGTCTTTATTGTATGCAACTGGCGATTGCATTGCTGTCTTCTCCATTCTCTATACTGCCAGTATACTAAATTCGTGTCTCTTTTTTGCATCAGTCACCACCCGCGTTCAGCGCAACAAGAACATGGCCAAGCTCCAAGCGGGCTACCTCTTCCCCGAGGTGAGTTATTCTAAATTTTGTTTTACTCTGGTGTTACAACAAGGATATCTACACGTAGAGCTTTTCTCTATCCAGAATAGCACAGTTGTACACTAATATAATCAGCAACAAGAAGACTAAACTAAATTTCCTCTTGTAATCCCTGTCCCGTCTTCAAAAAACAAACTCAGATCGCCCGCCGTCGCGGTGCTCACCAAGAAGCCAACCCTGACGCCAAGATCATCTCCCTTGGTATCGGCGACACCACTGAACCCATCCCTTCCTTCATTGTCGACGCCATGAAGAAAGCATCGGAAGGTCTCGGCACTCTGGAGGGTTACAGCGGCTACGGAGCTGAACAAGGCAAAGGGCCTCTTCGCGAAGCTCTCTGTCAGCGTCTATATGCTTCTGTAGGTCGTAAATCTACTGAAATATTCGTTTCTGATGGCTCTAAATGCGATATTGGCCGTTTACAAATGATGTTTGGCGCTGACGTCTCTGTTGCATTACAAGATCCTGCCTACCCTGTCTACGTTGATTCTTCAATTATTATGGGAATGACTGGGGACTACAACGGAACTGGGTTCGATGGTATTACTTACATGGAATGCCGCCCAGAAAACGACTTCTTCCCTGATCTTGACAAGGCGCCTCGGACAGATATTATCTTCTTTTGCTCTCCCAACAACCCTACGGGCGCTGCAGCCACCCGCGAGCAATTGACCAAATTGGTTGAATTTGCACGTAAAAATGGATCTATTATCGTCTATGACGCTGCCTATGCGCTGTATATCTCTGATTCAAACTGCCCTCGTACTATTTACGAGATCCCTGGAGCTGAGGAATGTGCAATTGAGACATGCTCTTTCTCGAAATATGCTGGCTTTACTGGTGTCCGCTTAGGCTGGACTGTGGTACCCGAACAGCTCAAGTATGCTGATGGATTCCCTGTGATCAACGATTTTAACCGCATCATGACCACTGTCTTCAACGGTGCTTCCATCATTGCCCAAGCTGGTGGCCTTGCCTGCTTGCAAGATGAAGGTTGGGAGCAAATGCTTGAATTGGTAGCATTTTATAAAGAAAACGCAGCTATTCTTCGTAAGACTTTCCAAGATATGGGCTTCACTGTCTACGGTGGTGAAAATGCTCCTTATGTATGGGTCGGTTTCCCAGGGCAGCAGTCCTGGGATGTGTTTGCAGAAATATTAGAGAAATGTGATATCGTGACGACACCTGGAAGCGGGTTTGGACCTGCTGGTGAAGGATTTGTGCGTGCTTCTGCATTTGGACACAGAGAAAATATTCTTGAAGCTGTACAGCGCTTCCAAAAGGAGTTTGCCAAGTAAAAGAGGCTCTTATATTTTGAAACTTTTTTTTAAGATGAGCGTTCTCTCGTCAGGGGATAGTTTATTTTAGTTTTAATAATACGTTTTATTGATTTTATTGTTGTGTAAAGTTTGAACAATGCAGACTTTGCTACGAACGTGACTCAACCCCTTAAATTTAAATTTGTATGTCAATTCAAATTGATTTTTAATTTCAATTTTGGCCAAATGAATGTGTCTCCGCCTTTCTTGAAAATATTTAGATCTTTCAATTCTGCTTCCAAGATAAATACAACAAAAACGATAGTTTGGATGCTATTATATTACACTGCTCTACACACTACATTAGCTAATAGACACAAAAGATTAAACAACGCTACATTAGTACTACTACCCTGTTTACTATGAAGGTATATACGAGCACCAGCCGTCCCATCCTTAAGAAAACAAAACAGTGTTCTTTCTTTAAAATTCAATACCCAATACTTCACCTTTATTATCCACCGAATTGAACTTCTCCCAATTTGCAGCAGCAGGTGCAGCTACAATATACTCAGGAATTCCAAAACCTTCAATAATTTCTTGCCACCGCCCCGCCAACTGGGCACACAGCTCTCGTACTCTCGGCACAACCGCCTTGCCTGCTTCTTTTGAGAGCACATCTTCAGTTAAAAACCATCCCAAATCAGCTTCAATTCTACTTAACGCGTACAACTCCAACAAGGGTCCCAACAGACTACGTAATCTTGGTGAAACGGTGTCCAGAGCACGCATGCCAGCGTCAAGGACCTCTCGTTCGCCAAAGGACTGAGTACAATGTTGGACTGTGTCACTTTCTTTATGCATCCAAGTGTCGAAAATTTCAGGTGGAGAACCGCCTGCATGTGCCATAGCAGATGCTAAAGTGGTCATAGCACGCGATTCACGTGCTAAGAATAACGACCTTAAAGTAGAAAGCTCAGAAATAGTATGAGCAGTGGCATTGACTGGACGCGCTCCGGCAACAATTCTGTTTTTAACAGCAGGTGTATGCATCGACGCGAGTAATTCTTTCGCTGCCTTTTGGAATAACACACGATTATCACCTTCAGCAGTAATACCAGCATGAGAAAATCCAATTAAAGAACCAAATCTGTTGCAACTAACATACCCGGTCCCTCCGCACCGTTCTCGACATGTCGACGCTGCCCTCTCCAAATTCCATCCGCACAAAGGTTTAATAGTACAACACAGAATAACAACTTCCCTCGCAGTATCTGCGTCGACTTTTTGCTGGCTGGGATTGAAACCTGAAGCGCTAGCCCAGCGATCTTTGACGTAATTAAGACCCAAATTCAACGCCACGGTCGATGCCAAAAACGGAACCAATGCTCTCTGTTGTAATTGGTAGTCTAGGATAGGAGTATCAGATTTACCGGTGGGACCTACACAAAGACGGGAGCTAGCGTATTTAAAAGCGATAGTTAACGCCATTTTAGAGCCAGATTGCATCATGGCTGCGATACAAAGACGGCCACTCAGGAGTTGGTCAGCCACCGCCAAAAATCTGTCGCGTGGTTTTTGAATTTTTGAGGTGAAGGAACCGTTGGGGGAGACTTGGCTCTGTGCGTCCAATAAAGCATCACGAGATACTCGGACATCTTTACGGTGAAAAGAGAGGAAGAAGACAATAGAGAGTATTTGTTGATATTAAGATCTAGAAAGCAAAAAAGAAAAAATAAACGACAACGGCAATATTTCAAAGAACTAAAAATCAGTCTTTTTTTCTTACCGTGAAAGATAAATTTGGCGTTATCTACACCATTACATCCAATTTTATGTCCTAAATCATTGATAGTCACACCAGGACATGGTAACATCGTTCTATGATCTCTAATTTGAACTAAAAAGCCGTGAATACCGTGATTAGTTTTTTTAATCATCAATTGAGCAAAGACGACTGCCCAATGTGCATGATTCGCACCATTTGTAGCCCATGTTTTCGCACTCAAAGGGTTCATAGTACGGATAATAAAGTGTCCTCCTTGTGAATCTTCATGAAACGTGGCTGTAGTGGGCATACAGACAGCGTTATTGCCATAGCCAACTTCAGTCAAAGCAAAACAGCCAACGTCGGTGACATCGTCAATTCCCTTTAAAAGTAAGTCGTGATGTTTCTTTGTGCCTAATTTAAGGATAGTTCCGCCGAAAAGATTGAACTGGACAGTCATTTTGGTTGCCATAGAAACGTCGGTTAATGTAGCACACTCGTGCGCGGCAAAAATGCGGAGGGGATTGGTGCGGAAGTCGGTGATGCTGAAATTACCAGAATGGCAAAGAACACGTAAGCGTTCAAGAGCAAGCTCGCGCTCTTCTTCGATAGAAATGTTCCAGCGAGGGATAAATAAAGGGTCTCGCATGAGCTCTTTGAGTTTCGCACGGTCTTCATAGTTATCGTGCTCTAATAATTTCTGCAGCTCTGCGACGACACCGTTAGAAGCGCGAGTGGCGTTGAGTGTCGGCGTGGTATTTGTATATTCTGGGTTGGCGAGAGAGGCTGTTCCGACATTGTTTATTTCGAGGGCCGCCTGCAAATGCCCAGACAAGATTCCAATTCTACCTCGTGAGACGTCTTCCATATTGGAAAGTTGAATCTGAATTTCGGTAGCGACGTTTGAGGTTGATACTCAGGAAAAATGTGGAAGCAATGGAGAACTTTTCGGTAAATACTACGAGACGAATTTTGCTAGAAATTCTCATAAACCACTGGGCCAGCGGCTCAGCCATCCGGGATGACATCTCCCACGCAAAATTTGAGGAGCTTGAAAAAATGAGATATTTTATGATAGAAACACATTGTTTATTACCGGTAGAAATTTTATTTAGAACACTATAAGTATTTGAAATTAATCCAATATGGCTGGGCTCTTAGGCACTACCCCCAGGTTGCTTGCCTTCTCATTTCACCAAGGCAGCAATTCATCACCTGAACGTCTGCTTTTCTTCAGGTAAGCTTTGAATAGAGTTTTATGAGCTGGGTAGAATCCATCTTCACTCAATTGAACTTTGAATCCCTCTAAATTCCACCTTTCTCCCAGACAATCTCGATGCCATCACCCTGCTGGCCTCGCCCACCGTTCAACCCACCTCACTCAAGCTATCTTCAGCAGTGGTAAGAGGAAATTCGTTTTCATAAGCTAGCTTCTATTTTACATAAGCCTCCTATGTACTGCCCTTAACTTCCCCACTTGTCTCTCAATATTTGTTCTCTAAAGGTAAAAGCAAAGGCGGAGCTCCAGGTCAAGAAGACGGCAGCCTCTCTGGAGGCATCCCTCCTCCCCCTACCTCTGCCCCACCATTGGCTTCCACTGAAGAAAACGACGATAATGATACCAATACATCTGCTTCTGAAACCAGTTCTTCATCTTCCTCATCGAACTGGCCAGACTGGCTGAGCAAAGACGATGTGCAGACCGTCTTGATTGCAGTTACAGTCTCGTACGCCATCCGCATTTTCATCGCCGAACCCCGTTTCATCCCTTCCCTTTCCATGTTCCCTACATTTGACGTCGGTGATAGACTCGTGGCCGAGAAAATCACTTACAGATTCTCCCGCCCACCGCAGCCAGGTGACGTCATTATCTTCCATCCTACAAAGGGCGTTGGCCCTGGTGGGGGCATCTTTGACGATGATGTATTCATAAAACGCATTGTAGCTACAGCTGGGGATACAGTAGAAGTCCATCGTGGTCGATTAATAGTCAACGACGTGCCTAGAAAAGAACCGTACATTAATGAAATGCCAAAGTACGAGTTGAATAAGTTGACTGTACCAGCAGGGTGTGTCTTTGTCATGGGGGATAATCGGAATAACAGTTATGATAGTCACATATGGGGTCCTTTACCGGAGAATAATATCATTGGGAGAGCCGTGTGGAAGTATTGGCCGCCACAGAAGTTTGGAGCTTTACAGGATTGGAGTGACGTTGGGGCATTGGCAGAAGTAGAGGGTAATGCTTTGATGGTGAGGGCGGCATTGCCGTCAGCACCGCCACTTTTTTCTCAAACAGTTTCTTAAGCAGCTTAAAGAGAGAATTGAAGTTTTTAACTAGTTGATTAGTTGCGATCAAGATTATTCTATTGGGCATGTGTTGTTGTTTTACAACTGTTTCAAATGAGTAGAATGAATTAATAAATAAATGAAAGAAATTTTAAATGGAATCGGAAAAAGTAAAGGCAGCGGGGGCGGCTTTTTTTCTTCTTCTTCTTGTTCTAAGCAGTGCGGCCAGCCAGGCGTGATGCTGTGGCTACCAATTTCTCCACTGTTTCAATTTGCATGAATGATCCAAGGAGGAATGCTAAAGCTTTATAGGAAAGGAAGAACACAGCTGCAGGGAAAAGAGAGAAAAGCTTGATCAGTTTTTTTTAGTTTTTTGGGGCGGTGAGAGGCTTGAATCTAATTTCTACCAATTAATCGAGTGTACGTTAATATCTAATTCTGCTCAAAATATCTACTGCTTACCGGTTGGAAGCCCAAGGACTACAACGATGATCACAAGTAAGAAGATTAATGCCAAGATAGTATCAACAGTTTTGAAAATAAAAGAGCGTCCGCCTCGTGTGGCCAACATGAGAAGAAGCTGGGTAAGTATAACAGTCCCTAAAACGGTAGAAATCACATCCTCTGGTAAGTCATATGCTACTTGAAAGTTTCCAGATCTAATGCCTTTTACTACAGCCACTTGAGCTGTCTGCAGCATCGCCAATCTTTCTGACATGAAGGCTTGTGCGCCTTTTACTGATAAAATATGCGCCATTTTATGTATAAATGTATTTACACAATATATGTTGATGTAGTGATGTGTAAATGCGCGTTTCTATCCTTCAAAATAGAGCAAGTGTGGCGATGAAAGGATCAATCAACGGGATTAAAGTTGAATAAATGTGCAAAAGTCTTATTGATTTTACTGGCAAACAGCAATTAAATCGATGCAAGTATACTCTAGAAACGCGTGATTCAATTTGCAGCCAAATCAACTGGCCATCGCCTTCTCTAGCCTGCACTACGTCACAGTTACACCTGGCCTCTCCTTTTCTTGCTGTGGGTTTTTCAAATTTTGAAAAATCTGCTAGTATGTTTAGAATTCCTCCTAGAAACGCACTTGAATTACCTATTTACTATGACAACACTACTTGATCTCTAGCCCAATATGTAGATTTAAACTCTTAAAATGCAACTATTCATTTAAAAATCAGAATATCGATATAGCAGCACCGCCTTTCCTTGCCGCTTTTTCTTCTTCACTAAATATTGCAAAGGACTTTCTTAATGCTTTAAGCCCCCTCTTTCTAACCTCTCCTTCTTGACAGCCTCCAATCGTTCGGATCATTGTACTTATCATGCAAAGGTTCAATCTTCTCTTGCCTCTTTCTCCTACTCAATTTATGAGGATCAGCTTGCTTGAAGAATCTGGGCGCTAATTCGACCAACCATTTTGGGTCAACAGCTACACATTCTCTCATATACTCTTTAGTGGTTAAAACAAGCTCATGGTAGACTACCCAATCCGGTTGATGCTGGAATAGCGCAGAACCAGGATGGATATTCACAGGCTGCTGCTCTACGATGGTTTTGTAGCCTTCCTGAGGGTCTTTTCTCGCAGCGTGAAAGAAGAAACCAGAGCAAATGGCCATTTGAACCTTTTTCCAGTTGCGTCCACAAGAAACCAGGTCGAGTTTATACCTATCCATGATGGCGACAAGTTGTTTACGGACATCTTGGGCACGGCGCATTGATCTTGCTTGAATAAAATTTTCAAAACACCATGGGTTGCTAAACTTTGCAGTCTTCCAAGCCTCGTAGACTGAAAGTAGAGTTAAATGATCTCCTTCTGGTTGATGGAACTTCGCTTTCTTCTGATCTGCAGCAGATTGCTTTTCACGTGGTCTATAGAAGATATTTTGCGCGCTAATCATGCCAATAATTGTCAAAACTTCTTCAGAACAGCCCAGATCAACTGATGCGATCAACATTTTCGAAACTGGAGGATCAAGTGGAAATTCTGCCATTTTCCTACCAAGACGGGTCAATAATCCTTCTTCATCAAGGGCACCTAGATTATATAGCTGTTCCAGGGCAGTCACCAGCGTTTGAGGAGGTGGAGGATCCATAAAATCAAAATTTAGTAGATCATTTATACCCATTGCTTTCATTGTAAGCACAGTCATAGAGAGATTACTACGTTGTATTTCAGGGACAGAGGTAGGCAACATCTCATTTTTGAAAGCTGCTTCTGTATACAGACGATAGCATTTGCCAGGACCTGTACGGCCTGCACGCCCCGAGCGCTGCCGAGCGCTTGCTTGACTGATTGGAGCAACCACCAAAGAATCCATTCCAATTTTCGGGTTGTAGACCTTTTGTTTCGAAAACCCAGGGTCGACTACATAATAAATTCCATCGATAGTCAACGAAGCTTCTGCTATATTGGTGGCAATAACAACTTTACGAGTACCAGGAGGTGCCGGTTCAAAAATTCTCGTCTGCATTTCACTCGGTAAAGCAGAATACACTGGTAAAATGATTAGTTCAGGTACTGCAGGGCCAAGACTTTTCATTCTATTGAATAAAACTTCAGCAGCGGTATCAATTTCTTCTTGTCCAGTTAAGAACAATAAGACATCACCTTCTGGCTCTGTCAAGTGAATTTGCATCACTGTAATCAACGCAGCATCCATATAATCACTCTCTGGTTCTTTAGTGTAAAGAATTTTCACGGGAAATGTCCTTCCGGGAATAGTGAAGATGGGACAAGAAAAGAAATATCCAGAAAATTTATCGGCATCTAAAGTAGCAGACGTAACGATAATTTTCAAATCGGTTCTACGTTGAATCACACCTTTAAGCAGCCCAAACAGAACATCTGTGTGTATCGTACGTTCATGCGCTTCATCTAGAATGATTACTGAGTAGGAAGAAAGTGAATCATCGAGCAAGGCTTCTCTTAATAGCATACCATCTGTCATGTACTTAATAACGGTATTTTGGGAAGTACAATCCTCAAAACGGATAGCATACCCTACTTCTTCACCTAACCGACACCCTACTTCCTCAGCAACACGTTTAGCCACAGACATGGCTGCTACACGACGCGGTTGGGTGCATCCGATTTTACCAGTGCTGGTAAACCCTGCTTCAGCTAGGTACTGAGTCATTTGAGTAGTTTTGCCACTTCCTGTTTCACCAATAACAACTAAAACTTGGTTATCTACAATAGCTTGCACTAATTGATCGCGTAATTTAAAAATAGGTAAGCTTTCTCGCTGTTCTTTGATCGTTCGGCTGTCTTGAATACCAAACGTAGGCGCTTTGCCCAAAGCAACCTGTTTCCATTCAGGGACTTCTACAGCGCCGAGACCGATACCACGCAACTCTTGTGCAAGCGCACGTTCAGAAGGATCAGCTAAAGGATCTTCCCAGGGTCTAGAAAGATCTTTTGGGATTGCCTCTAACAAAGTCCGTTGTTGCTGCTGTGCTAGTTCCCTTCGTTCTTTGGATAACGCGCTTTGAGTCATTGCAGCACGTTGTAAACTCCCATCTGGATTTTTCACTACTTTGATAGGGGAAGCAGCGCCAGCTGTCTTTGAAGAAGCTCCCTTCAAAAAGAGTGGCTCATCGTCGTTCATATCAATTTCAAACTCTTCTTCGGTTTCTACATCAAATTCACGTCCACCAGCATCTTCATCAAAGTCAGGGTATTCTGATGGATCTAATACACCACTTTTAATCAATTGACTAATCTCCCAGCGTTCGGGTGAAGTCATCCTTCGACCACGGCGACGAGGAGCGGCATCTTCTATCCCATCATCATGACCGCCATTTTTAAGACGAATTCCTGATAAACCGTGTAACGCAGACTTATTCTGAAATGCACCAGCAGGATCACTACTACCAGCACCAGCACCTGATCGACCAAGAGGCCCAGCATTAGCTCCGCTGCCTGCATTCATTGGTAAAAGATCCTCTCCAGTGTTCTGATCGACATCCCGCATAGATAATCCAAGCCTCTGCCCAGTACGTGATACTACTTTAACCCAAACAAAATCTCCCTTTGATACCATATCTTTCGCAGATCCTCTTTTTGTAGCTGAGATATTGGAAGCATGAACAAGACCCTCGACTCGTCCTCTAAAGCCTTGGAGTTCTACAAAACAGCCGAAGTCCATTGCCCCGCTGACACGGCCTTTGTAAATAGCGTATAGAGCAGGCTCGTCAAGTAGTTGTTGCTGCTGTTGTTGGGGAGGTGGAGAGCGGCCACGATGGGTATTACCACCCCTGTCACTACCGGCACCAAGAGAGCGGCCTCTGCTGCGACTGCGTGCTCTTCCTCTCTCCCGCTCACTATCACGGCGACCATCTCTATAATCTCTATCACCACGTCGACTACGATCGCTGCGGTCTCTACTGCGGCTACGGCGTCTTTTAGGGGAGCGACTTCGACTACGACTGCTAGGGCGCCGGTGATGCTGGCTGCCACTGCCACCTCTGTCTCTGCCTCCACCTCCAGACTCTCTAGCTTTCAATTGCTCCTCCTCTTCCCGTAGTTTTCTTTTAGCTTCTCCTTCAGCAAGCATTTCATCCTCCATGGCTTTTACTAAATCTTTTGTGTCGGGGATTGCAAGGCCGGCATACGGGCCGTCAATTCGAGGTGCAGGAGCACGGCGAGGAGCTCCATTTATACCCTTGTTTTGACCAGGAAGCATGCGTTGGATCACTGCCCATAGTGTCTCTACTAGTGGCTCTGGGAGCTCTGCACCCTCCTTTTTTAATGCCAATCGAAATTCTTTGGGATTAGCTTTGTCTTTGCTGATCTCGATGATAAATTCAGCAAGTGTTTTATCAGCGATGCCAAGATTATTTTCGAGCTCTGTAGCATGTGAGGAATACGTCTTAGCTTTTAAGAAGACTTAGATACTAGCGTAAATTTTCAAGGCATTTTAAAATACTTACCTGTCGTGACCTTGCTTACTAATGAGAGATACTGCAGTTTCTTTAATTCCTCCATTTCATGAGCTAGTTCCTATAGTTATACCCTGGATTAATGCCTTTAAACAAAACTAAATAAAACTTGTAGAAATCATGTTTGATTTGAGGTCTCCTGAAACAAAAAGACACTTGGGCGCTGTCCACAAAAATTAATTAGCAAAAATAGAATATGCATAAAGTAGTATTTTGCCTCTTTATTCTCATATGGCGATATTTAAGTCACAATTTTAACATATTTTAAGAAACTCTTAGAAACTGCAAGTAGACCGTGGCTGTTCTAGAGGCTCGCATTACTAAATATTTTGAAATATTGCTCTTGGTAAAATCTGTAGCTGGGTGTAGGACGTCTACAATAGTGAACTGGTGTTTTGTGTGGTAAATTGAAAGAGCCGGTTTCAATGTCGGACAACTTTAGTGACGACGAGCCTATGCTGGAAGACTCCGAGGAATATGATTATGGAGATGGCTCAGAATATGCTGGCTCTGATGACGGCATGGGAAGTTACGATTATGGCGATGCTGGAGGTAGTTCTCCGATTGCACATCTTCGAAAGGTAATTTAAATTTATGTGAAGCTATTCTAAATAAGCTTTACATGTCTTGTTAACTTCTCCTAGACCTTTTGTCGCTAGAGCAAATGCTTTCACGTTCAACAACATGCTCACTAATATTCTGATCTCTTTTGTGCCGTGCAGCCCAAATTTCTAATCTACAAGCACGCAGAGCTGGCACAGCGCCAGAAGGAGACCGTGCAACAAACTGCAGATTTGTTATGCGTTCCCCAGAATGAGGCAGCGAGAGTCCTTCGCTTCTACAAATGGTACGCTGATGTTTCCTAACTACCGTCTTTTAGTTATTTGGTTTGCCACCGTTGGCTTTATTTCTCGCCAATCTTCACTCTATTTTTACTCTCTTCCTTTCAGGGATGCCCCCAAACTTCAAGATGAATGGTTCAGCGACCCAGACGCCGTCCGCACCCGCGTAGGCCTTGTAGAAGAAAACCCTGAAACCCGTCGAAAAGAATCAGTCTGCAACATTTGTTTCGATACGTTCCCTTTAGAAGAAATGGCTGCAGCACGATGCAAGCATTATTTCTGTAAAACATGCTGGCAAGGGTACGTCCATTCCGCTGTAGAATCTGGCCCTTCGTGCCTGGATCTCCGCTGCCCTGAGCCAAGTTGCAAAGCCGTGGCCCCCACTGCACTTGTCGTAGAATGCTGTGATGAATCTCACGCTAAAAAATACCGTGAGTTTTCTCTTAGGAGCTTTGTAGATGATAATAAAAGGTTTGCGTGGTGTACTGCCCCTGGGTGCACCAATGCAGTCGAGGCTCTAGTGGAAGCTCCACGGGAGCCTCTAGACATTCATTGCTCTTGTGGCAACGCCTTTTGCTTTACATGCAAAGAAGAAGCTCATAGACCCGTAGATTGCGACACTGTCCGTCGCTGGATGGTGAAAAATAGCGCTGAAAGTGAGAATATGACCTGGATCTTAGCAAATACAAAACCGTGTCCAAAATGTACCCGCCCAATTGAGAAAAATCAAGGATGCATGCATATGACCTGTTCTCAATGCCGCCATGAATTTTGCTGGTTATGTAGTGGCCCCTGGTCTGAACACGGAGAACGCACGGGGGGGTATTACAACTGCAACACCTATAAGAAGAAAGAAGAGGCTGGCACCATTGATGAAGCAGAAGAGCAACGACAGCATGCGAGAGCATCTTTAGAGAGATATATGCATTACTGGCAACGATGGGCAGAACATGATAAAGCTCGTCGTACAGCGATTAAACAAATGGATCAATGGGAATCAGAATTATTAGAAACTTTGAGTGAGCGTACCTCCACTCCGGTAAGTCAACTCAGATTTGTACTGGATGCTTGGAAGGAGGTAGTCTCTTGTAGAAGAGTTCTTAAATGGACATATGCAGTCGGGTATTACTCGTTTGATGAGCCTGAAAGAGGGGCAAACCAAGCTGATAAAGATTTACTTAATGCCCACAAAGAATTTTTTGAGTTTACCCAACAAGAAGCTGAGAACGCTCTTGAGAGAATGAACCACAAAGTAGAGAAACAACTACAAGCCTTTATACGGGAAGATGGGAATGCACCTATAGACCCTACTGTATGGGCTACATTTAGAGAAGAGTTAATTGGATTGACGGATGTTACACGCATTCAGTTTGCGAAATTAGTTGATTTCTTAGAAAAAGGTCTCGATGAAGGACTTGCCGAATTTAGAGGTGCGACTAATCCTTGGGCGTCTTCTTCTGGACAGGAACCGAACGAAGAAGAAGAAGAAGAAAATGCGAATGCAGCGAGTGGATCTGGTGGGGCTGGCCCTAGTCGTCGTCCTGCTGCTCAACCACTGAGCCCTCCAGGTGAGCAAGGTGGTGGTGGTGGTGCCGCTGCTCGTAGGAGTACCAGGCTATCGAAGAAACAACGTGGTAGTGGGGATGATGAAGCTGGAGGTAGTGAAGGGAAGGTATGGATGTGTGAGACGTGTACATTTGTGAATGAATTTGGATCAAAGAGGTGTGAAATGTGTCAATTGGCGAAAAAGAAAACTTGAAGAAGGTTAGCCAAGGAGTGAATGGTGATGTCGGTGGGGTAAGAAAAAACTGTCTTATACGTGTAAGCATCAGAAGGTATATTGAATCATAGCACTGTGTTAAATAATCAGACTAATAATAAATAAGAATCTAATGATGGTGTCCCCACATAAGCAAAGCAGGCAGCACAGATCCAGCTGCTACCGCTCCCAATTGCTCCACGCTAAACTTGCCAGTTGCATGCGATTGCAACTCTGGTAGAATATGCATTGTACTCGCATGTAAAAACGTACCCCCGCTGAATAAAATAGCTAAAGAAACAGCAGTGGGGGTCGTAAACATCGGCACAGCACTCAGCAAAGTATAGGTGACGAGCGACGAGGCTGGGGCGGTTGCTGAAAATATAATCAAAGTTCTTTGCGCCTTTGCCCACGGCCACCTACAACTTTGCAAATACGAAGTTAAGCCAAAAGCCATGGGTGCTTTATGCAATACCATTGCTGCACCGACTACAAAGCTTAACGCTGCGTTGCCAGATAAAAACGCAGAGCCTAGGGCGAGGCCATCTGAGGCGCAATGAACGAGAAGGCCCAGCACAGCACGATCAGCTGCCGAGGTGGTTCCAAGGCCCAAAAGATTCGTTACACTAGCAACAGCACCTAATTTTCCTTTACTGTTATCTGAAGAAGGAATCACGTGCCCAGAAACAGGGGTGTCAGCACTGGGATTAACACCGGAGACAGTACCAACAGCGGCGGCAGTGCCGGCGTTGGAGGAAGGTTTTTCTGGAGGGGCCAGCGTATCATCATCACTGCAGTGAGCATGGCCTACATGATGATGGTGGTGATGATGGTGTTCATGCGATTGTGCTTGGTCTAAAAACATCATGAGTAAGAATCCAGCAACGAGAGCAAGGCCAGCGAGCCCTGCAGGTGGTGCAGCCGTGGCGGTACCGTCATCATGAAGATGGCCGCCGTCGTCGTCGTGATGATGGTGATCATGCCCATCGGCATCTCCTATCTGTAGGAATAAAATCATTGCATTCGAGGCTCAAAAATTTGATCTTAATAGACTAGGAATTCAGGAGCAAGTCATCTACTTACGTCGTTAAAGGCGTGGAATCCTTCAGGAATTACTACAGCTAGTGCGCTTCCTAGTAAAAGGCCACCGCCTAGGGCAGATATCAGTTGCAATTTGGATTCTCTGACTGTGATATAATACGGTATGTAGCCTGCTCCAAGTGCTCCGAAGAACATTAGAAATAATGTGGCAAGTAAACCTGCAGTCCCATCCGAAGCCATTCTGAGGACTAGTCTGATGCTGCTATATGCCAGCTAAATTTTAGTATTGGTGAATTCAAATTTGTAGGCGCTTGCAGCGTGTTGAGTGGGACAAATTGGTTTCAGCAAAAAATACCCATTTCGGAGCTCCCAGTGTTTCAGCGAACTTTAAAGGCTTTTGTGGCCTGCATTCTGTCATTATTAATTTTACAAAATTACAAATACCCGATTAAACGGGCCAGGATGGCCTCTCTATCCCTGCAGGTCAAGTATGGGTCGACAATGATCTCCCTTGATCAGTTTAACGAAAGCTCTACTCTCCTGCAGCTCCAAACGGCTATCGAAGACGCCATCGGAGTGATGACACGTAAGCAAAAGCTTCTATGCAAAGGCAAAGTCCTGACTGCGCTGTCTCCAAAAACCACTCTCAAAGAAGCAAACGTCAGCAATGGCGCCAAAATAATGCTCCTAACTACAGCAGGAGGATCCCAGAGCCAGGGTGCAACAGCACTTCAAGCATCCCAAAAGGCCAAAATGGAAGCTTTAAAAGAACGGTTAAAATCTTCAAACAACAACAGACCGACGTCTTCGTCATCTTCCCTGGCAACGACGTTGCAAGCACGGATTGACGCTTGGAGCAAAACAGGCATTGCAGCACTACGAGACTTAAAATTAACTGAAATCCCTATTGAAGTATTTACAGACACCTCCTGTTGTGAGAATATCAGAGTGTTAGATCTCGGTGGCAATAATTTTTCATCTCTCTCTCCGTCAATATTAAATTTGAAAAACCTTCAAAAGCTACGTCTTAGTCTGAATTTACTAAGAAATGATGGCATGCCATGGCAAGCAATGTGTTCTATGAAACAGTTAATAGTCTTAGCGCTTGATCATAATAAATTAACAGAAGTTCCGGAGTGTATTTGTAGCTTGCTCAATCTACAAAAACTCACTCTTGATCACAACGACATTGCTAGCCTACCTGAAAATGCATTTTCTGGTTTAGAATCTCTTAGAGCTCTGACCCTGAATTCAAATAAACTGACTGAACTATCTATTAGTCTTTCTGAATGCTCGCTCCTAGAAGAGCTCGATGCCTCCAAGAATAAAATCTCTAAAGTGCCACCAGAATTTGGAAATTTAACCGCCTTGAAAACTTTGCTCCTGGACGATAACCAGTGCGATTCAATTTTTTTTTTTCCAGCTATGTTCAGATATGGATGCTCTTAATTATTTGTATAGTCTATCTTACACCATAAACGAATCCTTCCCTCAATCTTTCTCTATGCAGAATCTCTTGTATTCCTACTGAGCTCCTCGCTGGCGCCTCTTCGCTCTCAACGCTGTCCATTCACAACTGCCCAATCACTGTAGAAGGCTTTCGAGAGACACCAGGGTTTGAACAATTTGAAGCAAGAAGACGGAAGAAATATGATAAACAAGTGAATATGAAAGTATTGGGTCAAGGCAGTGGGTTTGACGAGGGTGTGGACGTCCATGAATGGGAGCATTGGAAAAATTAGCAGAATGTAGTTAATTAATAACTCAACTATACATGATACTATCTTTACTGCATTTTTTTCTATACTCGGTGTGAATGAGGACAAAATGAAGAAAAGAAGATAATGGGCTCTCTGTTGCAAGTCAAAAAGTTGGTCTGATAATAGCAAAGGAAAGAACACCAAAAAGAAAACAGAGGCAAAAACTTCTGTTCATATTAATAAAGTCGGAAAAAGGATCTGGTTCAATGTATATATTGCGTTAATTCCATCAAAATTGTTTGTTCTATTCTATTGTATTAGCTGGATTAATTGTCTATAACCCTAAAAGTTTTTGTTTACAAACGCACAGGTCTCAAGGCGCCGGGGCCGGGGCAGGAGCAAGAGAACTAGAATTAGCATTGCTACGTGGCGGCGGAGGACTGGGCGGTGGTGGATACACTACAGGACGGGGTGGTGGAGGTGAAGGATTTCTCATAGCACCAGAAATACACGTTCCCTTTGTCCTTGTCCACCCCTCGCTGGTCTTCAAACTACAATACTTGCTCACAGCATTCCACGTCCATGCTGCACATTTTGGCTTTTTTCTACACACTTCTCCACACGCCCCCGCAGCTTTGGTAATTGTTCTTGTCAAATCTGCTCCATTGAAACAGACTTCGTATTTCACATCGACTATCTGTCTAGTAGGGGTGGAGTATTCCCTCCAATTATTTAAAGAAAGTGTATCATCTATCCACGTACGCCAAAATCCTACTTTAGTATAAAAGCCTATTGCAGGATTGCCACCGCAAACTCGAGTCATCCCATAACTAACGATACCTATTTGCACGTCTTGCCGCATTCTACTGCCAGTATAAGAAGGACCTCCGAGTAAGAGAGGGCCTCCGCTATCCCCAACACAACTATCAAGTCCGCTTGAATCTGGTGCCAAGCCGACTGCCACATGATCTTTTTCTATCTTGAACGGCTTTTGACCTTCTTCAGGGTCAGCGTATAGCGCAGCCCAACGTTGTAGTTTTTTGTAACTGACGCCAGGAAGACGTGCCCAACGCAATCGTGTCGTTGCGCTCCCAGGGCCAGTTTGGCCCCACCCGGCCACGACAAATAAATCTGAAGAATTGAAATTTTTTGAAGAAGTAAGAGCTACTTTGGGTTTTTTACTCGCTTTTCTTAGCAAGAGCAACGCAATGTCACCATATCTACCAGTAAAAGTGGTGGGAGCATACGCTTTGGGTCGAGCAAGGCCTCCAACGGCAATTATATTTTCTGCAGTGACTGTGCTGACATCTGCTGCTCCTATGACTGCATAAATTTCTATGCTACGGGTGGTTCCATTGGCAGTAAATACACAATGAGCTGCAGTTAGAACGACACGGGGTGCTATAAGAGTGCCACCACACAAGTGCCATTTCCTTTTTATTTTCATTTTAATGTAAGTGGCATAAGGGAACTGGGTTTTACTGGCAAGAGTGCCATTAGAGATGCGAGCTATGCTTGCGCGTCCAGAGGTTCTACTAGAACCAAATTGATCACTGTTTCATAGTGAGTAAAGGAATTTATACGGGTTAGTGATGAGAATTGATTACAAAAAAAGACAATGAAGATAATAACTTCTGTCCCGACAGTGTCCGAGGGGGCGGTGGGAATGGCACAAAGAAATGTAGCCATGACAGAGAAACCTTACAACTTCAACGTATTGCTGGACGTACCTAAATTCTGAGGTCTTTTCATTATCTGAAGAGCCAGCAAGGATATCTAATAGCTGCGCTGTTGAGAACGCAGCTTGTAGTGCAGATTGAGCTCTAATTGAAACCACTACAGGGCGCTCATTTTGTACTCCGACACCTGCATAAATAATTCATAGAATCCCTTCAATGCTTTGGAAACCAAAGATCGTTTGGTATACCTCAGAAGGAACGCGGCCTTTACCTGCTACACATGTCGAAAAATGCAGCCCCAGGACCGCAATTACCGCTACCCTCAACACCAGTCCGCAATTAACCATCATTTGCTATATCATGATTCTACCCAACACAAAGAAGAAACGCTGTGGTGAATGCCGAACACCCCTCTTATGATTGTATTAAAATTGCACGCGTCTTAAGCCAGTGCCACAGAGCTTGGGATCTTTACTCTGGATATGTGTTAATCAGGTGTTGAATTCCTAACTGATGAATTTGTGAGTGCTAACAAAGCTTATGCTTGCATCTTAAAATCTTACTCTACTCCTTTTGGGCACCCACCTCGACGCTGTGCTTTGCAAAGCGAATGAGTGCTTGCCATGGCAGTTATAGTTTTAATCCTTATGGTCCCGCACTCTCATTACGACCGACACATTACAGGATACTACTTAAATAATACATCTGAAGACAACTTAATACCCTTACTTCTGTAACAACCCATCGACTAAAGCAGCGAGGCTTTGCTTCTCTGCCTCTTTTTCAACAAGTTCCTTCTCAAGTGCTGCAATTCTCGCCTTGTATGTTTCTTTTGACGCAGCAAATTTATCATTTTCTGCACGATATTGACGCAACGCGCTTTCATATCCTTGCAATTCTACTTGAAGAGTGCAAATTTCTTCCTCCTTCCGCCCAACTTCGGCAACCTTGCGCTCTCGGGCAGCCTGGGCTAAATGCGCTCTATGCACGGCGTCATCATACTGCCTTGCCATAGCAGCATGTTTGTCTTTCCAGGCTGAAACTTCACTTTCTTTCCTAACCAGAGCTTGCTCAGCTCTACTTGATTCAGCTGCGAACTTAGTTGCCCATTTTGTTTCGAGTTCTTGAAGACGTGCACCAGCATCAAAAGCACGCTGCTCAGCGAGACGTTCAGATTCTTTAGCAGCTTCCGCTTCTATTTTGAAAGCAGCAGCGCCTTGCTGGGCTGCAGCAATTGCAGCTTGAGAAGCTGACAGTTCAGCCTCGAGCTGGGCAATCCGTTTGACATGCCCACCTTCTTCTGCTAGCCTTGTTCTTAAAGCATCAGCCCCACGCCTCAGTGCTGCAGCTTCAATTTTCAGAGGAGCGTACTTTTCACGGTATAATGTATCAAACTGGGAGTGGATTTGTGCACGGCCAGAGCGTAAACGTTCAGACTCACTTTTCAACATTGCATTTTCTGCTTGTAATTTTATTATGGCTGCAGAATGACGATCCTGTAGCTCGGCAATGGTGCCTTGATATCCAGAAAGTAAGCTTGCAGCATCATTACGTTCGGATTCTAAATCAGCAATCTTTTGGCGCAAGGACGCTACCTCAAGGGCAGGGACAGAAGAAGGACGAGAAGCTGCCGCTGCCTCTGCGAGCGCAAGTGAACTCCTAGTAACAACACTAGGAGGAGCAAAACGAGTGGTGCCATGAGATGCAGAAGCATTATCCAGCGTATCAGTACTCTTCGTGCCCCCACGAGGTGCCAACAACGGCGTTTCTTGACCAGGAGCTGTCCTCTCACCATCTTCATCAAAGCCAGCCAAATCCAAAATCGCAGCCCCACCGCTGTTTGGTGTTGCAGATAAAGAAGAATGACGACGAGCGACTGGTTTCGGTCTTTCTTCAGTGGACGCTGCAGCTAAAGCACGGGCAGTTGGCATTCCAATTCCAGCAGCAGCAGGGGTGGAGGGCTTGTTATCATTGTTTTCCTGTTGAGGCGTGTTGGCATCCAGTGCTTCGAGTAAAGCTTGAACGTCTCCTTTAAATTGGAATGTAGCATCTTCATCACTAGTAATTGAAATGCTAGAAGTAGCAGAAATTCGTTTCTTATTACCAGTATAGGTAACAGCAGTCACAGGGGTTTGTAACTTTTCAGCTGCCGCGTGAAGCTTCTCAGCAAGTTTGATTCCTTCAGACGCTGCACTGGCACCACCAGTAGAAGGAGTCCGAAGCCCAGCTGCAGCAGCCATCCCCAAAGAAGGCCTTCGTGTGGTGATAGAAGGAGGGGTTGGATGGGAAGGGGTGCCAGCAAAGAGGGGGTTGTTGCTGATCGCACTGTTGGAAGAGACTGCTGGGGAGCTTTCACCGGGAGCTGCTGCAAGAGGAAGGACGGGATGAAGAGCCAAAGGATTGCTGCTCATTGTAGGAGAAGATTCTTCTTCTTCTTTCTTCTCAGTCTCTGTAGATTTCTTTGCACTCTCGATCTCCACATTCACTCCAGCGTTACTTGGACTAAACGAAGCTCTATGCTGCCTCACTCGCAAAGGCGTCACCCCTTGTCGCAAGGCTTCAACCTTAAACCGACTACTTCTACGAACTCCACTGCCACTAGACCTACTATCACTACTATTGGCACCACCACCGCTGCTGTGGTCGCTGTTGTTCTCATTAACAGCACTGAACGATACTCTACGAGGTACAGTGGTTGCCATAGCGGCAATTGAACCAGCTCCAGTACCAGGCGTATTCATGTCACCCATGACGACATCTTCATCCCCATCGTAATTAGTACCAACACATGTAGTGGTACGAGCGATAGTAGCAGTAGTCGTGGGGATGGTGGGAAGCGGGGAAGCCATTAATACAGTCGCCTCTTCGCTAGGAAGGTTTTGCAGATCGAGAGCAGCAACAGCAGCAGGTGCAGTCACTGCAACAGCAAGATGTTCATCCTTATTTTCTCCCTCTTGGTTCAATTGATATTTAGCAGCCAGAGCAGCTTCAATTTGAGCAGGTGACAGTCCAGAGTTGTTGCTCCTGTTGGCGTCATATCGCTGTCGCAGCTGCTGCATTCCTGCCGAGGTTCTGGGTAAAGGGGAGGCAGGGGTATTGGCAGGAGCACCAGGAGTTTGTGGTAAAGACCGCATTGGAGGTGTGCGAGATTCTTCTTTAGGCTTTTGTTTTGCAGGGGTACCAGCACGTAAATCATGTTGTTGAGGTGCACGTGCTTTGTTGCCAATAGGAGAGTAGCGTTCAATTTTTGGAGAAGCGACAGCTGCCTTTTCATGCAAGGAAGCTGGGATATTCGCCATATTCATTCTAGCTACTCGTTGCTGCAAAGAGTCTAAAGAAGACGACTCGAACGGTTTTGCAGAGGGCCTCCTGGAAGCAGGCTTGGGCAAGGGGACATACGCTGGCGCTGGTGCTGGAGCAATGGCAGTAGCAGAAACCACTGCATTTTTTGTTGCATTAGAGGACAAAGAAGACGATTTCAACGCTTTAAGGGCATTTTGCAGGGAAGATAGGTCGTCAGTAGAGGTAGACAAGTGACTTGTAGCAGACTGATAAAGCTCAGATGCTACGCTGGTTCGGTTGAATTGTGGCAGTTGCTGGACGGTAGGCCCAGAAGCTGCACTCTCCTCTTCTTCTTCCTTTCTAATAGTTCTTTTGGTGGATACATAGCTGGATGTGTTTGATTTGGGTCCAGGCAAAGGGGAAGAAATATTCGCTTGAGTTGCTGCCGGTGTCTTGTTTGGAAACATCACAGAGGGAAATCGTGTGGCCTCCCTCTTTGATGCAATTCCTGAGCTTGTAGCGGGCGACATTACAGCTCCAATCAATATATTGGAGTCATCGTTGTTGTTTTCTATCGCTGCAAAACGTTGGCTACGGCGTCTTGTTTGGACAGATGATGCATCCAACACGTTCGCCTTGCTGCGCAAGCTGGATCTGGTCGAAACATTTACTGCAGAAATATTTGACTGCAGCACACTTTCTGCATCGACGTTGTTTCTGAAAAAGGCGCCTGCAAGAACAATATCGTTACAAATGCCAGTTAGTTGCGTGAAAACTATTCTCTACCTTCCAAGAAAGCTTCTGAAATCAACGTGAGAAATATCTAATATTGTCGATTATGCTATAATGAGAACACCCACCAGCATCGACGAATGAATCCTCCGGCTGTCTCGCATCCATCTCAACAATCTTTTTGCAATACTTGTTTATAAGCTACTAATCACAGGCTGTATTTGTTCTAAATGGCCTTCCTTAATTACTATTGCTATTGGTAGCTTGAAAATTATTTTTATATCTACCAGTATTTACCAAAATTACAGTTTCAAACTGAGTTTGCACTTTATCCAACCACCACTTTCCAGCTGCGTCCCAGTCGGTGGAATTTGCAGGGAAGAGTGCGATAGTGGTGCAGCTCATCCAATTGAAATCGTTGGGAATACAATCCATCATAGTACCCCTGTCAGTTCTGCTGCATTTGGCATACCCATCCGTCCTCAACTGGAAGTGAATTCTTGCCTCCGAAGAGGGTCGTCGAACCAGCCATCAGGCGGCGCAGATTGTAGAAGCTTGGCGACCATCGCTGACCAAAAAACTTTACCAAAACCCCTGAACAGACATTTGATGCTATCTTGGCACAACCACGCTAACTATTTCACACGGCAATCGAAGTTATACCAAGTCAAACTTAAAGTTGCGCCTTCATTGGGCTCTCGAGCTATCTAGGGCCTCGGGGAAGAGCACCTGCGGTTTTTGAGGCCCTTGAACACCAATTTTTATAGGTTCATAGTACATTTTATATTAGAGTAGTTGATGTTCCGGTTTGGATGAGGAATGTCCAAATTGATTGAGGAGCCCACCTCGCTTCCAGCACATCACATCTACCAAGGCGGCTCTGCTCCTAGCGTGGAGTGCGCTAATTGCTCTGCTGGAGCTACCTCTGGCTCTTGGAGACGAGGATGGGAACTGGAGGACAAGAGCAATGCCAACTTGTGTAATAGGTAAGTCCCATCTCGCCATCAATCTTTTGATCCCACTATGATCTAGAGATGTTTGTTCCTCCTAGGCCTACTCCGAATATTTCTAATATTCCACATTTTTTCGTGTTTCTATAGATGTGGACAGCGATGGGTAAAGCTTGGGAAGGCTCTGGCTAAGAATGGATTCGCTCAAGCAGCAGCAATCGTGGACCCACCGAGGCCACGGCAGGCAGGTCCGCCGCCTCGAACAGCGCCGCCCTCAGCTGCTGCTGGTGGTGGTGCAACTACACCTCTACACGCTGGCACAAAGCGTCATTTCTCTTTACTTAATACAGCAAGTTTAACATCTTACACTAATTCCCGTTTAGCTCAACGACGTGCTTCTACTGCTACTATGCGCTCAAGGCTCCGCTCTGAAACCACCTCCGAGACGTCGGAAGGAGCTGGTCTCTCTGGCAACGATGATTCCCCTCCACACCTACCTTCCCACGGCCCTCAGATAACCCCAGTGGTAGGTTCTATGGCTATTATTAGTCCATCTCAATTGTACCCGAGTCAAAACTATGCACCGAAATATTCTCTTCAGAAAATGGCTGATGGGAGAACAACCTATGCTTTATTTTGGGTGCTTGGAAGTCGAGCCTCTGGTGGATTTGGGGCTCCAATACTAGCTGTGGCTGGAATTGATTCTCGTAGTTCTGGTCATTTTAGTTACCTAAGTGTCCCTGGAAATTGCCCTTCTTCTTCTGCGCCTCTACGCTGCACCAGTCGTGCCGATGTTATTTCTTGGCTGGTAGCTACAATGGGAGTCGACCCACGTGCAAAGCCTGTTCCTGAATCTTCCGCACGGCTTCCATTATTAACAGTCCCAGCTTTATTGAGATTACTTGGTGAAGATGCCGCTAGTGCTGGTAGGGCCGGTGGGTATACGCCAACTCCTCCGATAGGACAGCTTCCTCTTGCTGATAGTCCGTTTGTTTCGCCTACTGTAGCTCTTGGCAGTCCTTCTAAACTGGATAGAGGTGCCAAAATCAAGCCTGGTTTTAGTGCTGGTGGTGGTTTCCATTCTGGCGCTGTAGTTGCCAACAAAAACCAAAGCACTACTACTCCCTCTGCTGCGACTCCGAAGGACTTGCACAACTCTTCTTTACCCCGTTTCCGTTGTGGAGCCTGTGGCAGAGACGACCATGTGACTGATGATTGCCTTCTCAGCTGCGTTAGTCCACCTACCCTTATCCACAACCCTGGTACAGATATTCACACGAATATAGACGCATTATTACTTCCTGTTGTTGCTAGGAATGGTGGAAATGGCGGGCGTGGCCACGAAGATAACGAGTTAGGTCTTGATTTATTATTTGGCAATGGGGACGAAGATAGCCCTATGCAAGATACTGCGTTTGATTCCTTTCTGGATATTAGTTTTGGCCCAGGAGGAGCTCTTTTAAGCCCTTCTGGTGAACCTTCTCCTGGTGCTGTGACCCAACCAGTCCGTAGAATAGCTCAAAATAATACTCACCCTATGACGACAAAGACTGCCGCAGTCGTAGGCACTTCGCCTATGCCACCACCACCTGCTCAAGGTCAATTCTCCCAACAAAAACAGCAGCAAAGCCATCAACAGCAAGTGTCTAAAGACGCTGGTCTTGAAGATACTATTCGCGATTGGGCAGTTACTCTAGGCGGCAACATTAGCGAATCTTTACCTTGTACACAAGGTGGAGGAAGATGGGTTCCTTTAGGTGAAGCTCTTGCTATTTTACATCATCTCAGTATGCTTGATTTGAGTTTAGAAATTTTAGAAAAGACTCAAATTTCTCGTGCTGTAGCCATGCTGCGCAACCATAATAACCTTTCTGTAGCATCTGCTGCGCATGCTTTGGCTGCACGATGGCATCAGTATGCTGTGGCAGCGTTACAAAATGCTAACAATTACCATCATCTTGATAACAACACTATGAGAATCTCGTAAAAAAAAATCTCTATCATACAAAATAAAAATCGAATATTTGCTTCTGTCTTTTTTCCAATCGTTCAACCTAACAACCAACTGTTTCTCCTTCGTCTTAAGCGATCTGTGACCCGTTTGTTTATTCAACCATCTCGTCATTTCTACTGCTTCCCCCTCCCCCCCCTCCGTCACCATTCCTTTTTAACTTATTTATCTGTTTTCACCCTCCTCCATTTTTCTTTTAAAGGAGCTTTGTTACCCATTTCTACCTGCGATTCCCCCGTATTCTATTACAAAATAACGCGATACATACACACTATACTTATCTATTTATAAGAGAATTTGTTGCTCAATTCTCTCTAACTAAAATTCCCCCAAGGTAGAAAATAAAAAGAACGGAAATTGAAATCTCCGGCATGACAAGCCTGTCGAGGATACAGAAGCTGCATCCTACACCATTGACAAGAGTAGTATGCAATTAATTTTCCCATCGACTTGGTTACTCATTATCTATTTATATTGCTCAGCCACCCTGACGAAACTATTCCCATATGTAACGTCTCTTAAATCAAATTCACAGATTCAGATTATTTATTTAAAAACCCGAGCACACGTCAGCGCTTTTATACTGTAACCATATATCATATATCCATTTTCGATTTCAAAGAAAACTGCTATTACCACCACCACTCCACAATAATACTATGAGTCTATAGCTACCGCGCAGTCCACCCTCCATCAATAGACAAACACGCACCCGTTATGGCTGCAGCATCCTCTGAACACAAATGCCTCACAAACGCCCCCACCTCTTGTGGTTTCACAAACCTTTTTATAGGCTGATCCACCAATAAAATATCCGAAATCACCCTTTCTTTAGGAATTCCACGTGTCTTCGCTTGATTTTCCAACTGTTTTTCAATTAATTCAGTCATTACGTAGCCTGGACACACTGCATTCACTGTGATACCTTTTGTAGCCACCTCAAGTGCCAAAGTTTTTGTAAAGCCCGCTACCCCATGTTTCGCTGCATTATACGCGCTTTTATACGGAGAAGCTACTAACGCATGCATGGACCCTGTATTAATGATTCTACCCCATTTTTGTGCCAGCATATGAGGTAAGGCAGCTTTTGAAGCATGGAATGTTGACCCTAAAATAACGTCGATGACCATATCCCACTTGTCTTCTGGAAATTCTTCAACAGGAGCTACAAATTGAACACCAGCGTTGTTTACTAAGATATCTATTTTACCATGTGTGCTTGCCACGTCAGCAATCATGTCTCGGATCGCAGCAGGGTCTCGAAGGTCTGCTCCATTAAACTCGACACGCTGGCCGGTTTCTTTTGATAGAGAAGAAGATTTTGTGCGGAGCTCTTCATCTGGGACGAGGCCGTGCATGATTGTGGTAGCCCCTGCTGCTGATAGGGTTTTGATGATGCCCATGCCGATGCCAGTGGTGCTGCCTGTGTGAATATGAAGAGAAGGCAAAATTAAAAAAATTAGCCGACGGGGATGGTCGATTGAAAAGAATCAACATATTCACTTGTCATCCAAGAAATACAAATATGCTGCTCAAACCCAGAATAGTAAATATCTAGATTTATTTTACCGGTAACAAGGGCAACGCGGCCTGCTAAAAGTGTGTTCATCAGGGCTTGATCGGAGATTTTTTAAAATTAAACCGGGAAGACTTTCAGGTGGTATCGCTGCAGGGCTGATGGCTTGGAATATAAGGTGGTATGCCGTCTTAAAACACGAAGCAATGTACGTAATTGAATTGCAGTTACATTGGAGGTTGTGAGCAATTTGTTCAGATTAAAACTAGGGCGCTGGCGGTAAAAATCTCTTGGAGTCCGTGTATTTAATCTGCCAAATAAATAAGCGCCCGCCAGCGCAACAATGGACTTTACGAATGCATGCCACTTAAATACTTTGGTCCGTTGGTGCTTATCTTTGCTGGCACCGGAGACCGAACAGGAGCAGGTCCTATTCGCGCCAGTGGCGAATCTGGAGCACGGGGCCTACACATGTTGTGTCTTTGGTGCCGGCAGGGATTAGAATGGTTAAACCTGCCCCATCTTTTGTTGAGATTTACGTATTGAGTATATTGGCATAAATTTGTGAATTATCATGTTGTTGTGGCAGGCGTTCTCTTTTCTTTGAGAAATGAGACGGCTTCAAGCTGCTTATTGTAGGAAGTCCTGCTGCCACGAAGGTGACTTTGGCACGCATGCAGAGTTCTAAAGAAGCCCAAATACATCTCCAAAGCCTCAGTGACAGAAAAAATCCCAACAAGAGGCTGCATGGACCTTGGGCCTTCTCCGTCTATGTAAACCCCCTTGAAAAATTGCTTTCACTTGTTGAACTGGCAATTTGGATAATATATGTACATGAGAAAATCGAGGTCTCTATTTAAAAATAGCATCTTGTGTTACAAATAAATTAATTAAGCTCAAAGTAGCGGTGCATCGATGGTTCTAAATTGGCGAATACCGTAGCCTGGCTATGGCGCTCCTTTCTTCACTCGGGGACCCACCCAATAAAATGGTCATCGGGCGCCCTTGGAAGCTGCTCGCAGCTTTTATAAGCTACTGCTGCCTTCTACAGGTCTTAAATATATTAATAAATCACTGGATAGGAGTTTGCGTCTGCAAATTGCCAACGGGCCAGCTGGCAGGTTCTCTCAGCTACAAAAAGTAAAAAGCACTTGCCCTCCACGCGTTTTATTGCCGCAGGCATATTCTGAAGAAACCAAACATGGAATTTCTGCGTGTTCCAGAGGCTCTCCAAGGCTGCGATCACGCTGCACTTCAAGCAAGTCGCATATTATTTGGCACTATATGTTATGTTTCGGTGCACCGAGACAATTTATTTTCGGAATTTTTCTCGAGTCTGTTTTCTTGATTGCATCTAATTGTATTTTCTGCAGGATTATGTCAAAGATTCAATAATCAACTTTACAAGCCAACCTGCGTTTGGTAGCCTCCTCAATCTACCTCCAGATGCCATCAAACATGCAACTCTTAAATTATTGCAACAGCAAAGCCAACCTGGTTTACCTTTGCCTCAACTAGCTTCTCTACCTACTCCAGAGCTTGCTTCTCCTCTAGTTCAACAAGATAAAACGAATCAAGATTTTATCCTTGCTTTTCGGCATGATTGTCTCAATGTAGGCTGTGCAGACTTTCGTTGCCAACTCTGTACCCACGCCCAAGCTCGTCGCTGCTCTAAAACTTTCTGCACAAAATACTTAGTTGGAGATGCACTCAAAGCCGAATGTGGAGCTCCTATCCGTGTAGAAGCAATTGATAAGCTCACTGGGCAAGCTATGTCTCCAAATAGTTTACACAGGGTCAAATTAGATGCTGTACTGCTTAATGGCAGATCTATACAAGTTATAAAAGAAAGCACAGGGGGTCAGATTGCATCACATGATCTTGAAAATGCTGCCTTGCCAACATATTTAGGTAGAAATTTGCTAGAAAGTGTCACATCCAGCCCGCACGAAAAGTTATTTCCGCAGCACAACCACCATCAGGGAGAACAAGGACACAATTTAAATGCTCTAGCAACCTTAACGGCAGAGGGAGGAGGGCTTGTAAATCAACACACCCCTGACGGCCGTGTGATTCTCCCCTTCCGTGGATCTGAGGCAATTATATCAAGTTTAATGGTTACTGGCAGCTCTGAAGGTATATTAATGAGTCAAAGACCTCAATTTATCTTACTTTTACGTGCAATTGACGCTGTGACTCTTATTCCGCTGCCGTCAGTCCCTCCTTTACTCTCTGAAGGCTTTGTAGTAGCCACTTCTCGTGTGCGTACTGCTGCAAAAAAGACGATTCCTCACGTGAATGATCATGTCAGCAAGCTTATTTCAGTTGGTAAAGCAACTATTGAAAAATTAAAGGATCTTAAGCGAGCTGCAATTGACGGTGGCTGTCCAGATTTACAGCTACCGTTAGCTCAAGTGCACACTGTCGCTGAATTTCGACAATTAATCGATTGGGCGGTTCAAGATAAGGAAATTACGAATAAAGTAAAAAGAATTTTGAAATTAGCTACAGGGTGGGATGCGGCGAGAGAGCATGCGGCAACGGCAGTGCAAGATGATAATTGTTTACGAGCATGGCGGGTACCCACAGACACACTGCAACTACAGCAGCAGCAGCAGCAAACAATGAGGTGCGCTCTTGTGTATGCATCAGATAAAGGCGTTCCCCTTCTTTCACAAGGTCCTATTGCTTTATTGGAAATGACTTTGGACCGCGATGGCACTCAATCTGCTGGTGGTGCTGTCTTGAAACCTCTTTTGAAGCATACTAACAGTGGCGTTGTTGGCTGGGCACTAGACAGCTCGCCTCGAGATACGCAAATCAACCTTCATCCTCCGCTAATGTCGTCCGTGCCACCCGCAGCACGCGCAGCAGCACCTCCTTTTCCTTCTACAAATACAATTAATGCATCTCACGCTGCGTGGTATCAACCACAACACCCAGGATGGATCAGTTTACCTCTCCCACTCACTGCAGAATTTCTACGTGGTCACGTATTGTCGCAATCGCAGCACCCATCCCAGCAAGGCCAGCAATATCAGTTGGTTCTTTCTTCGCAGTTAATGGCATTGTGTACTCAATACTTTGGTCGAGGAATACAGGCAGGGCACGATGCAGAAGAGCACCGTTTAATTGGGAACATACTGCAGCAATTTGTCAATATAGATAATAGGAATGAACAACAACAACAACTGCAACAACAGCAGCAGCAGCAGCAGTCACTGTCGGTTCCACCCTTGCCTCCACATCCCCCACCACCCCCACCACCTCCTTTATTTGCGGCATCCCAAGCAGGAGGAAATGAGGAGATGCCTTCGTTGAGTTCAATGCTACAATCATTTCCTTCTGTTCCGCATCCAGAGCTCCTTTCTCGGTTACTCAGCTCTCTACCTAGCTTTGATTCTGAACAAGCTGCAGCAGCCGCTGCAGCAGCCACCGCAGCTGGGGGTGGCAGTGGCGGTGGTGATGCTTTATTCCCAGCTGTAGGTGGTAGCGGCAACTCTGGCAATTTATTTAGAGGTTTAACCCCCGATTGGGGGAAACTCAGTTCTTTAAGTCCACAAGAATGGCAGCAATTGCTTCAAATAACGGAGCTGTCACCTGCTCCTGGTGGGAGTGGTGAGTTGCCGCCTTCGCGTCCTTCTTCGGACACAGCAGCTGATTCTGTGCCTCTGAAGCCACCGTCCCGGTCTGTATCTGCCGCAAAAAGTACTTTTAGTGGGAAACTAATTGAGAAAACGAACGAGCCTTCTCCCTTTAATACGACATCTCCATCACAAACGCCGTTGCCACCTTTACCACCACTGCCACAGCCTTCCAGGCAACAGCATCGACAGAAGAAGACGCGAGTAGATGGACAGGAGGATATGCTGGGTGAAGAGCCGAGCCTTAAATTGATGCTTTCCATGGATGAAATCTGTGGTGCAGGCCAAGTTTTAGCTTCTGCAAAGAAGCGGCAAAGTGAGGATAGAGAAGTGGCTGAGGTGGTGGTGGTGATGGAAGGGGCCAATGAGGGAGAAGACGACCGGGGCAACGACGAAGAAGAAGAAAAGGAGAAGAAGAGTAAAGGACCGAAGCAGAGAAGATTGTCACTCCCTTAGGGTTCAAATATGACTATTCTATTCAATCATTGCATTTAAAATATGTAGAGTAACCATGTATTACATATCAAAATAAATACATGATTTCTAAACATAAAATAAAACATTACTACACGTCGCCCATCAGCGGTGCAGGCATATGAACAGCTCTCTGCACAGCATCACCTCTTGATCTGTTTCTCAACGGTTTAATCAACCCTATAAACTGCAATTCAGCAGTCGCTTGTGAAAATCTCGCTGCTAAGAGTCGATCTTTCTCTGCTCTGGCTGCGGCAACTGCGGCATCCACTGGCACCGCTTTTCTTTTTTTACTTCCAGCACTCTCTTTGTTACCCTTGGCAGCCTCTTTCTTCTCTTTTCCTTTACCATTATTACTCTTACTACCCTCAGTGGCGCCATTACCATTGCCGTCAGCCTCACCATCTTTAGCATCGTGAACAGCTTTAAATGCAGTAAACCACTCGGCGACATTTGCACAACTCGGATCTTGATCGAACAATTGATAGGCAAGACAGGCATCTTCAACATCGGCAGTGATACCAAGGGAGATGTCCTGAGCAGCAGCACGTGTAGCAAACGCCCCTAGAGCAGTAGAGGCAGATTTCGAAGTAGAAGGGCCAGCAGGGTCATTATTGTTATTATTATTATTATTATCATTATTATTATTGTGATAATTATTATTTGTACTGCCGAGAGTTGGTAGGTACAAGTGTGGCCGAGTTAAAGCAGCGTGTATAGCTTCTCGAGGTGCAGCAGTGAGGCAATCTAAGGAACTGGCATCACGGCAAGTGAAGAATTTGGCAGCGGGGAGTTGAGTGGGTGGTTGACGTAATGCTTTACTAAGCCAAGGGTAGAGCCAAGCAGCAACAAGGGCACCGAGCGGGTGGTGAGAAGCCAAAGCCCCTTCTCCAAACGTACCACGTGTATTGCTCTTTTTGCCTTTGTTAGAAGCTCCATTAGCTTGTGCTTTAGATAATAGAGCCTCTTTACGTGATTTTTTACTGAAGAAACGATCTCTCTTCTTTACTGGAGCAGCAGCAGCAGCAGCAGTGGTGGTGGCGCCTTCCTCTTCAGCAACAAAAGCCTGCTCCTGTTCAGCATCTTCATCAAATGTTTCTGAATTCATATTCATTTTTGCTCGTAATTCCTCTAGTTGCATTTCAAGCTCTATGCCTTCATTAGAAAAGGCACTCTTCACGTTGCCATCATCCTCACCGTCACGGTCATGGTCACTAGTGCTCTCTTCATTTTGAACAGATTTTGCTAGCAAAAACAGCTTCTCCATCAGCTCCATTGCTGTAGTATCATCTAATCTCTTCAAAGCACGTTCCAACCTGCCTAATAACTCTTTTCCAGCTGGACTATTTGAGAATTTCGAATCAAGAGCGCTTTCGTATAATTGCCAATGCGTATATCCATTCGTCAATCCAGCAGTAGAAGCAGCTGCTACCATGACTTTTAAAGCTAAAGCCCAACGTCTCCATGCCCAAATAAATTCAGTTACGGACGTATCGATAGCGTTACCCTTCGCACCGCTATTGCCACTGGCCAGTTGGTGTCTTGCTTCTGTGGCAGCAGCAGGCGGCAGAGCGGCAATTGCAGTCTTAATAGCATTGATGAGAGCATCTTCACGATCTTCAGTACTATTTTCTTTTCCTGCTGTACTAATTGCAAGACCATTATCACCACCGCCACCACCTCCATCACTGCCAACAGCAGCCGCAGCCAACGCTGCTAATGGCTGTCCTCTACAATGCGCCAACGCAGCTAGTTTCCAGCCTTTTACAATAATACCAGGGCTGAAGTAATACTTCATAAAATGTCCCCATAATATATCGACCACATCACCGTCCAATAACAACCCAGGCCAACGAGACAGCAGCACCTTCTCGACCAACGTATCGAGCCTCGCCACGGCTGTTGCTAGATTATATGAATAGCAGTCAAGTGCACGATCAGTTAACGATGCAGGTACAGCAGAGGCAGCAATGTTGAGACCGAGGACTAGAGTAACAGGCAGTTGTGGCCATCCTTCACTAAGAACATACACGAGATCAGAGAGCATTGTGTCGAGGACAGCTTCTGTTGATTCGACTATAATCACTAAAGGACGCTCTTTATTATTTATTTGATGGGAACTGGTGGTAATAGTGGTATGTACGGTACGATTTGCGTGAACCGTACTTGTACCAGCTAACGCTGCAGTTATTGTTGAGCAAGTGAGTTCGTCAGCATACCAAGCAGCTAAAGCTTGGAAAGTATCTGCCCTCGTCTCGTTTAACCCAGACATCTGACGTAATGCAGAATTCAAGGCATCAGAAACAGATTTTCCAAAGTCGTAGGGACGTAATAGAGCGACGTAGCACCCTGCAGAACGGAGGTGATTGGCCAGAGTAGGGAAGGTGCGGACGTGATCTGCGGAATTGACACCGCCAGCCAGGACAAGACCTGTAGGGATACGATGAAGACCATATGCTGGTGTATTTCTAGGTAAGCCATCTATAGGGTGGTGGAGTCTTGCTAGCGCAAGTAAAGATTCATAGACAGCTGCATCAGTGCTCTCGAGGCAACTCTGAATTCTTGATTCGATCGAAGACCAGACGGTCTCAAAAGCGGACGCACGATGAAGGCGGGAATCTTCGGTCTCTTTAGGGTATAGTTTAGGGTATGCTTGCAGGGTAAGATCGTGCGCGGCCTCTTGCCAGGTAGTATCTTGGCCTTTTTTAGTTTTGTTCTGTTGCCGGGATGTCAAAGGGGGAGGACCCTCAGCAAGGATAGTGAAGGCAGCGTCCTCGCCGATTTCATGACCCTCGAGCTCGTCAATCCACTCCATTTGATTGGATGACTGGATGAAAATTCTAAAAATTTATGTTGCAAAATAGTTGATCATTTTCAAAATTACAAGTTGATCGATCAATAAGTATACGTGTCGTTAGGACTATTGCGCGTTACCAGCATGCATCACTGGCATTCATAATTATAATTAATGAAAATGTAAAGGCTTGAGGGCAATAAATCACTGGCGAGTTATTTGAATTTTCTGCCAGTGGGCAACGTTCTTTATTTCCCGCTCATGCCCCTCTAAAGCCACAATGTGGTTCTGCCAAGCCGGCATTACTATTGCAACGTATTCTATAGATACCCCTAAACTATATTGAATACATAGATTTCAAGAAAACTCACGTGTGCAACTCATTTTCTCGATGGCATGCGAGACCTTTCTGGCCAGTATTAATATCTTCACAGACAGCTTACATAGGATCTCTTCGCATAATCTTCTTGCAAACTTGATCCAATTAATAACCTATCAGTATACTTTTAAGCAGAACAAGCCATGGCAGATACATTATCCCTCTTTGCCACTGCGGCATCCCCCGTCCTTCAGGCTGGTTTAATAGCCGCAGCTGGTGCTAGCATGGCATGGCAAGGCGCTCTAGACTCCAAAGGGTGTTCCGTCGTCGCTGCACTCTGTTTCTACGTATTCACTCCTGCGTTAACTTTCAGTACTCTTGCTGCAGCCATCTCATTCAATTCAATACGACACCTCTGGCCTCTCCTGGTCAACATGACCGTTTCCAGTGTATCGGGGCTCGCTATAGGCTATTTCACTGCTACAATATTACGCACCCCTGTTGAATATAGAAATTTAGTCATCGTAGCGATCGCATTTGGCAACGTAGGCAATCTTCCGCTGGTCTTTGTAGGCGCTTTATGTGGAGATACCAGAGCGGTATTTCAACAAGCTCTAGGCAAGGAATGTACCCCTCTAGGAATTGCATATACGGCTTTTGATATATGTGTGGCGACGTTGTTCCAGTTCACTTTAGCACTATACTTACTGAAACCTCCAAATAATAGCAATATTTCTAATAATGGTATTGACGGTGATGACGGTTTTCAGTCTGATGCTGATTATCGAGTAATAGTAGAACACCAGGAGGAGAATGAATTAGAAGAGGAACAGCTGCAAATTAATACTCGAGGCTCGACTGGTCGCCTGCATAAAGATCCAACTTTATCAGACCTTCTAAACGCTGAAAAAAACAATATTGAGTTTGATGCTACGAGGCAAGGTGCACGTAGTAGTAATGGAAGAAGAGCAGGCGGAGGAGGTAGCGGTGGCCACTTAGAAATTGAACCAGCTTCTATAGAGGAACGGCCTCCGTTTTTACTCTTTTTCCAAGAAAAATTAAAAGAATGGTTTGCTGCTGTAGATTGGAAGGCTGCATTTCCAATACCCACACAAGCTGCCTTTGGCGGTGTTTTTGTTGGATGTATTCCTTTTCTTAAGCATCTCTTTTATGGCAGTGCCAACCCTCCTCTGCGACCAGTGGCCGATGCATTGGAGCTTTTAGGCCAGGGGTTGATTCCGGGAGCTATTCCATTGCTAGGAGCTGTTTTATATAGAGGCCCTGGTAAATCACAACTCCCCGCTCGTGTAACTGTGGGTGTCGTCCTTGTCAGACTTGTACTTCAACCTGTACTGCTCACGTGCATGGTAGTGCTCGCACTGAAATTCAAATTATTTGTAGCCCCAGATCCAATGTTTTTATTAACCCTTTTGCTGGCGAACGCGACCCCTACTGCAATTAATATGCAAACGCTGACGGTCTTGTATAAATTTGGGGCGGAAGAGATGAGCCAAATGTTATTTTTTGAATATATAGCGTCCTTGTTTACTTTACCGGGCTTTGTTTGGCTGTTTCTCAAAATAATTGATAGGTATGTTGTAGTAGAACAACCGTATGGAGTAGGAGGGGGGGAAGGAGGAGATGCAGGAGTACTGCCCGGTGCATGATTTTTTCGCTTTTTGTAGGACCCAGTATTGTGTAAACTATATCGAGCAGTATATAATACTGCACCCCTGTAAACTTTCTGTCAACACGAAGTGATTTCCAACCAGGGCGTTCTCTGTCTCTAAAAGATTGATTGGATTTGGTTTACTTTTACACAAAAAGGTGGGTGAACACATGATCCAATCATTGATTGATTGATTTTAAATCCAAAAAGAAGGGCATGGCCAAGTTCTCAATACTTCTTCTCATTTGAAAAGAAAATAGAAGTGAGGTTGGTTGAATTTCTTTGTTTTTGTTTTTGATATCACTGCTGTCGCTTCTAGACAAAGCCAAAAAGAAATATTATTATATCCAACTCGACGGGCGAGTGTGAAATTTCAAAATGAAAACACAAGGAAGGGATTGCAACAAAAAAAGGGGGGGGGGGGGGGGGGGATTCCCTCACCCTCAAAAAAGAAAACGGAGCTGGCTGGGCAGATGAGAGTCCTTTGCAAAGAAAAGAAACCCAAGTACCCCAGGCACAGCGCCCAAAAAATAAATTTTGAATGAAATGAAATGAACAAAAAAAAAAGATAATGAGGAGAGAACATGGGGGAACAAGTACAGAGGGGGGCGGGGCAGTATAAAGGCAAAATGAAGATTCAAAAAGAAGGAATTTGGATTACCAAAGCAAAAAAGCGCAGAGCAAACAGCAAAAAAGTAGTGTATTGTATCTCAGAATATCTCGGAAGTTTTAGTAAAAGTAAGAAGTATGATTTATTTTAATTTGTATTGATTGATTCTATTCAACAAAAGGGAATATCTTAAAGAATAGCTTAAGCATGCTGAGATACATCAGTATCCATGCTTTCCCACATTATGCGTTCAGCTGAACTCATCTTAGCAACAGCAGCAACAGAAGAAGAAGAAGACCTAGCGTCGACGTGTTTACCACTGCCACTATAGCGTCGTAGAGGCACGATTTGTGATGCTTCATGAACAAACTGTGAGAAATCCATCACATCACCCAAAATAGCCTTCATTACAGTCATTGTAGACCTTCTACCCTCAGCCACCCCAGATTTGAGTTGTGCCACATCAGTGCAGACGGGGGAAGGGCATCTGGCCATGGGGTAAATAGGAAAGACGTGACTACCAGCAAACCACGGTAACTGTTCAGCATCTTCATCAAATGACCTCAACAACATCTCATCTTGGCTCAAACCATCCTTCATTAGAGTCTCTACCTCTGCCTTCCAAGCGGGCACCATGTACTCGGGTGACATCACAGCTCTTTTCACAGCCACTTCAACAGCATCAGCTAAAGCTTGATCAATGAGAGATTTCCTGACAGGAGGAGGTCTAGTGCATAGGACCAGTACGTGTGTACATCCATCAGCAATGGCAGACCTAAAGGGGACAGCTTCAAAGACAGCTGCATCTACTAGACGGTGGCCACGGTGAAGAACAGGTCCACCTGCAACTTCAGGCACGGTGGCAGAGGCGCGTAATGCAGTCACCAAATCATCTTTATCTTTAAAATCACTGAGAAGAACAGGACCTAATGCATCCAAAGAAGATGCAACCACCTTCAAAGGAATTTCTGATGCTATGACAGAATCAAAATCGAGAGGATGTACACTTTGCATGACATGGTCGATTAAGAAACTTAAATTCAGCGCTGGTGGTAAATCTGAACGTCTGGAAAGTAGCCTGCGTAAGTTGATAAACTCATCAGATGCGATGTGATCATGATAAATATTTACTGCATCGAGATCATTCGCTAAAAAAAATGACCCGTTGATCGCCCCTGCAGAACTCCCATACACAGCATCAAAGGCCTCTTTTAAACCCAGGTCAGCTATAGCTTGAAGAGCACCACCTGAAACGCATCCACGCATACCACCACCTTCTACAACTAGACCCAGCTTGAAATTATCAGAACGTTGGCCGGGGCGTGATTTTGAAATTGCTCTCTGACGCAATAATTGTAAAGCAGCATGATCGACCTGAACAGGTCTATGCTGCTCAGGTAATACAGCTGCACTAGAGGAAGAGGAACTAGAGCTTCTGCGGGACATGACTGACCAGCCACGGCGAGAAAAACCTCCTTGCTGAGTAGTAGAAGAATCAGCGGCCTGCGCCTTCGAAGTAGCCATTCCGTCCCCCATCATAGCTACATCATCCATAGAGTCCGAAGCAGGCTGCAATTGGCTGGCCAATGGAATGAAATCTTGAGAAGACCATGGCAACCAGCTTCTAAGGCGTTTAGCCAGCCCAGGGGTGGGTGCAATTAGTTTCTGAGAAGGTGCTGGAGAATTTACAGCGACCTGCAGTGTTTGAGGGAGATACATGGGGGTTAGTGGGGGTGTATATTGTTGGTATATGCAGTCTTCTAGGATAATAACTTCAATGACGACAATGTGCTTTGAAAGAAGACGTATTGAACGGCCTACCTCCTCGCGGACTGGAGCAGCAACTGCTTGCGATCGCTGAAGGCCCGCACGGCCTGCGGTCACCTTTCCAACGACATGGTTATTTTGGCTTCCATTCTGGCCCCTCTGAGCTGCGCAAATCACTCTTGGACGACGGGTATTACTAGAAATTCCAACCACTTTTGCCTGGGATGTACTGAGAGCACACAGCTCAACTGAAGGCTGGCCTAGTTTCATAACTATTCAGCCCAAGACTTCCAATGCAGCGAGACTCTATGCAATGAAATTTGTTTCACGGGGTCCTGTTCACTATGACAGAAATTAAAAATTGACGCGCCCGGCTGATAAAAGATGGGCTTTTGGCCAGACCTTCACGCCAATGGGTGTTTCAAACAGATTTAATCGAGTTTAGAATCAGCGTCACGCTGTCAATGAGCGAAATTAACAGCGAGGTGGTCGATGGAGACCAAAAAAAGGTGGAAAGAAAACACGTTACTGAAAATTTTGGCTGCACCACGATATTACAGACTTTTTGAACTTAGTTAAATCTGTGTAAGTGTGACATTTATATTTTAACCTTAGAGCACTCCCAGCATGCCATGTTTACCTCATAAACTATTTTTCAGGCGACAAGGTTGTCATTACTTCATTACTCCATTACTTCATTACTCCATTACTTCATTACTTCACTACTCAATTACTTCATTACTTCATTACTCCATTACTTCATTACTCCATTACTTCATTACTCCATTACTTCATTACTCCATTACTTCATTACTCCATTACTCCATTACTCCATTACTTCATTACTTCTAAAGCTGCACCGCAGGTACGGTGGACTGGTTACTTCATTACTCCATTACTTCATTACTTTACTACTCCATTACTTCATTACTTCTAAAGCTGCACCGCAGGCACGGTGGACTGGTTACTTCATTACTTCATTACTCCATTACTTCATTACTCCATTACTTCATTACTTCTAAAGCTGCACCGCAGGTACGGTGGACTGGTTACTTCATTACTCCATTACTTCATTACTTTACTACTCCATTACTTCATTACTTCTAAAGCTGCGCCGCAGGCACGGTGGACTGGTTACTTCATTACTTCATTACTCCATTACTTCATTACTCCATTACTTCATTACTTTACTACTCCATTACTTCATTACTTCTAAAGCTGCACCGCAGGCGCGGTGGACTGGTTACTTCATTACTTCACTACTCAATTACTTCATTACTTCATTACTCCATTACTTCATTACTCCATTACTTCATTACTTCATTACTTCTAAAGCTGCACCGCAGGTACGGTGGACTGGTTACTTCATTACTCCATTACTTCATTACTTTACTACTCCATTACTTCATTACTTCATTACTTCTAAAGCTGCACCGCAGGCACGGTGGACTGGTTACTTCATTACTTCATTACTCCATTACTCCATTACTTCATTACTTCATTACTTTACTACTCCATTACTTCATTACTTCTAAAGCTGCACCGCAGGCACGGTGGACTGGTTACTTCATTAATTCACTACTCCATTACTTCATTACTCCATTACTTCATTACTTCATTACTCCATTACTTCATTACTCCATTACTTCATTACTCCATTACTTCATTACTTCTAAAGCTGCACCGCAGGTACGGTGGACTGGTTACTTCATTACTTCATTACTTTACTACTTCATTACTTCTAAAGCTGCACCTCCGGCACGGTGGACTGGTTACTTCATTACTTCATTACTTCTAAAGCTGCACCGCAGGCACGGTGGACTGGTTCCTTCATTACTTCATTACTTCTAAAGCTGCACCGCAGGCACGGTGGACTGGTTACTTCATTACTTCGTTACTTCATTCCAGCTAAAGCTGCACCGCAGGTGTTGCAGGGCGCAAAGTCCATTGCGCCCTCATTTCGCCCACTGGTTTCTTTTTATAACAAGACTAAGCACCCGAGATAAATCAAACAATAAATGCAAGACGCACACTCCGAGTAACATTAGTGGTTGAGTGTAGAGAACACTAGGTTTATTTCTTTCACTCTTTTGACTAGAAGCTAGACCGTTTATAGGGATTAGCCGGTGTTTCACCGGAAGAATCAGAAGATCAAAATAAAGCAAAGAGTACCACTCACCTGCAATTATGCGGGAAAAATGAGCAGCCAAAGGGGTCAGTTGGTGCTAGATGGTCAGTCCAGCTTCAGTCTAAAGGGAGGATTAGGCTGGAGAGCGAATAAATAGCTGTTTTGTTTTAGAAATTTCTTTAAAGTGGCGACGGCCACTTTCTAGCCTGCATAGATTTGAGAAAAGAGGAGAAAGCCTCCCTCCAAGTCCCATAAAAATGATTATAACATGCATAGAATTGTTGTTCGCAACGAAAGAAAAAAGGGGGAAAGGGGAAAGAATGGCCAAAAAATGTATTACTAATTTGAATGAGAGATCAGCAACAATTTTTTGAAAAAGTAAAAAAGAAAAGCAACACTCTAATGCAAAGCCTATAAGATATGTCTAGAGATCCTAGAACCGGCTGAATATTGGCTGACAACGAATTAAGGGTCTGCAAAAATAATCTTGAAAAAAAATAGCGGGAGCGGTGAACAAAATTTTTTAAACGGACTCATGAAGAGTTCTCCATTGATAGCCTAGCTTGGAATAAGATCCTATGCTTCAGTGATTGGCTGCTGAGTCCATAAAGTCCATTTTGCTTATAACAAATGCCGCACAAGCTACGCTTAAGCTTCCCAAAAGAGTATCCACGGTCGTGGAGCCCGACGATAACTGCAGCCATTGCGGCAATAAAACTAGAACGGGAAGTCAGATTCTGAGATAATGCAATAAATCGACTAGGAAGTATATTTCTCTTGCAGTGGCTTGAGAGGTTGGATGTGGTATGGGGATAGCGAATAATTGGAAGATGGGCAAAAGCAGGTTCTGAAAATTTATTATTATAAAAAGTGGAATGCAACGGTGTTTTATTATTTTGATATCGAGAGCCTATTTCAATATCAAGGTACTTCAGAGAAGAGGAGTGTGGGGTAAGAGTAATATCTAGCACCGGAGGGTAGATTCCCTCAAAACCAAAATAAGATCGATTAGTATAGAGGAGTTGTTCCAGATAGGGGTTGTTGAGTGAACCGATATCGTCGATGTAACGAAAGAGCCAAATAAAAGTTTGTAGCAAGAAACGAGCCACAGCACCGCGAGGGTAAAAAATATCTGCATTTAGAGGTGCTGGGATAGGTAAGGTACTGATTGGTTGTGTAGATGGATCAAGGCAAATAGCAGATACCAGCTGCTCAAAGAAACGGTATTCGTATGAAAAAAGAAAATGGTTTGCAATAAAAACAGAGGCATTGCCACCCATAGCAATGCCTAAAAGTTGTAAGTATAAGACGCCACCAAATTGGACATAATTATTCTTAAGAACAAAGTCAATAAGCTTAAAAATATCCTCCAAAGTATAAATTTTATAGCGGTCATAGATATTCTTGCCGCCAGAACGGCACTCTAACGGAGGCGCCATATTGAGCCACTTGGGGGAATTTCTTTCATGAGTAAAGATCTTCAATGCGTTTCCACGTGTAGAGAAAATAAGGGAATATAGATCTCGAAGGCGGGAACGGAGATCAACGAGTTCGATATTGGTATAGAGGCGGCTGACATCACCAGATTGAAAAGAGACGGTACGATCACGAAATTGCTGATTGATTTCTTTTTCCAATATTATTTACTCTGACTTCTCTTTACCTTCGGATTATTCTTATTATTACATAGATAACCACTCTGTAATCTCTTATAGACAAATACCTTTTAGGGTAGCTTCCTTGAAGTTTCTCAAGAAGAAGGCCGGAACGTCAGGTTCACGGCAAGCCCTTTGCACGATTGCAATGCCCACGACGTAAGGACTTCGCCGTAAAAGCTTCCCAACATCACGTTTGTTTTCCTCATTAAAACCTTCCCAGAAAGAGTACACGTGGGTACAGAAAGGGAGTTTTAAGATATTTTGAACGTCGGCACAAACAGTAGGCCTAATTTTTTCCCTCCGGTAATTGATCAAGTTCCTTGCAGTAAGCTCTTTGTAGCAGCGGGGAATGAATGCTTTTGCTTTCAGGCATTTTGCGGGATCAATCTCAATACCAAAGGCTTCGTCAAAGTCAATAGCGAGTAACAACGGACAACCCAACCCTGAGCCAATGTCAGTAAGGCAAGAGGGAATGTCGACGTGGCCAGTGGGAATGCCTCTCAAAGCCACAAGGATGGCAGCGACACCGGTAGTGGTGACTGTGCCATAGATCCCTACGGTGCCTTCACCTCCACCCAGCTGATTCTGCAATGAGTACATTAATAGTAATATACTACGTAGGAGACAGGTAGAGGTGAAGAGAATGTTAAAAAGTTACCTGGAATCTGTTGAAGATGCAATTAATCCTCCGCAATTCTTTTTGTGGCACCTGCAACATTGCTGGTAATTTTAGTCCACCCACAGGTTTAATAAGGTAGAGTTTAGAGAACAGCTACACTAAAAGAGGGCTGGCAAGCTTGTGCAGTCAATAATTAGCGGGAGAAGAGGGGCCCAAAAGGGTAGTCAACCTTTGACTAAAAGAAGCAGGGTTTGCATAAAGGAGCGCAGAGCACCACCACGTAGGGTCGTATTTTTGTTGTTTCAGACGTTGGCAGCTTTGTAGATCTTCTAGTAGCCAAACATTCTCCTCAATTCAATATCCTGTGGAACGGGGATGTGAGACCTTGTATAGATCAAAGCGTGTATTCGAAAAACAGGCAAATGCGTACGTTGTGGAGCATCAAGGCAGGGGAAACAGACACTTGCAGAAAATTTGACGTCACACCTGATACATTTCACTGTCCCTTGAAATCAGCTCGCAGGAAGGAAATCTACATTTCATGTGCGGGAGGAAATGAGGAAAAAATTTTATTTCTTTCATCGCTGATTTGCCCGCCATCTGAGGTCAGAGAGCAGTGGTATTCGAAATCATTGTCGATGCCCGAGCCCCACCGTTTCTTTGAAAAGCCTTCCCAATATACGTGTATAGCTCCAGATCTTGGCATTAGGTACAACCGTAACAGTTCAGAGATGGTAACTACTACTACTATTACTACTACTACTACTACTACTACTACTACTGGAGACAGATTCATCGATGAAGAACTAGCGAGTGGTCTGAACTCCTTTGCTGGGAAGAAGGTGAAAATCTACAATATCGTTCGTTTAGCCTCAGCTCCACACGAGGTTTTTATTAGTACAAATTGCAGAAAGTGTTTGATGAAAGGCATGGACCACAAAAATAACCACGCCTGGTTCAAAGCTAATTTACAAACTGGGACTGTTGTGCAAGGGTGCCACGATGCTGCCTGTAAAGGCAAAACTAATTTTGCTTTTTCGCTCAACCAACGGCAGAAGAAAAATTTTAGGAACCAAGAGGAAAGCTGATTGGCAGCAAATTTTGTGTGTAACTGAATTTTATGTTTGTTTTACACCGGTGTTATGTAAAGAAAAATGCATATTGTGCCCGGAAAAAAAGAATTTGTTGCAGCTCTTTGGCAAGGGCTAGGGCGCAAAGTAAGAGCGGCAAGCAGATCAGCGTTCCGCTCCTCTGCAGCTGTGCGTTTCAGCAACTTATTATAAAACACTAATACTAGGAAGAATAAATCAAATACTCGGAGCCCTCTGTGAAAGACCAGGCTGCGAAGTAGAAGCAACAAGCCCAGCGTTCTGCTCCGCTGTAGCCGTGCTCTTCTGCAACTGGATCTGAAGCCATTCATTGTACGTGTTGGCAATGTCCCAAAGCAAGAACTCTGCTTTAATAGGAGTCATGCTACGTGTTAAGACGTTGAACCTGTTCATCCATTTGGATGCGAGCTCTTGACTCTCGGTATTGCTCTTGCGCAAGACGTCGAATTTGGGGAGCCCAAGGTGATTGTGGCAGTGCTCGCTAATAGTTCTAGTTCCTTTAGTATACAGGGTACAAGAAGAATGGTTGTGACCTGGATCAGCATGAAACGTGTCGACGGCTATTTTATTAGCGAGTATCTCATGAACAACGTAACTCTAGTAGAATAACATCCCTGTTTCCTAGGCCTTGCGAGGCCTAGGAGCCTAGGAGAGCCTGGAAAGTCTCTATTTGGACTCCCCCCTAGGGGGCCTAGGAGAGGCCTAGGAGGGCCTCGCAAACCCGTATATTGGGACATTTCGCCCCTAGGAAAATTTCTGGCTTGCGAGGCCTGGGAGAGCCTCGCAGGAGTAGAAGTTGAAGTTAATGAACTCCAGTCCTCGGCAAGGAGGTCGGTTTGCTGGGCACCTCCTAGGCCTCGCAAACCCTAGGACCGTCTCTGAATCAGCTGAAAATTGAATTAGATATTACAAATAATTTGAATATTGCTGCCTTTCCTTTCTTGCATTGCAATACCCACAGTAGTCGTGTAAGTAAGATGATTGCAGGGGAGTTCATTTAGATCAAGTTCACCCCAAAATCACTTGCACTACGCACTACCTTCAAAAACAAAAGACACATGAAAAAGGAAAAAAAAAATTTACCCTAAAAAACAATCCCTATCGAGAATCTCCTTCATAACCAATGGACAATAGGGACAACTATAGATACGAAGGCTACAATTGCCACTCCCATACCTACGCCAACCCCCAAAAAATAAAGGAACAAATAATAATGTCAACGGTGAAGAAAATAACAATAACACAAATCGTATCCTACTAAGCCCGCCCTGGTTATATAATATGGTACAGGGTTGAAGAATTATAACCCTGTACCACTTTAACATATTATGACCCTGTACCACTCTAACATCCAGACTTTCCCAACTCAATACACTATAATTCCGGATCCTTCCCATGGCCTCTTCACCATCTTTTAATTCCTTTTGGCTCTCTTGCTTGCCTTCTTAGAAGCATCTTCTACCGCCAGTTCTTTCTTCCCTTTCTTTCTGTTCCCAGCCATCCCTCTCCTACCTTCACCTGCAGCATCTCCGCTCGGAATATGCTCCCAGGCGTACGTAATTTCCACCGGTGCTATTCGTGCCTTGTCAAAGGGGAAAAGTGCAGCCACCGGCACGCTCATCTCCACTCCCTTCCTCCACTCTCCTGGGCTTATAATTAATCGTGTACCAGCTGCCGTTTGCTTTGGTAACCTGAAGATTTTGCCTTCAGATGCAACCTTAGGGTTGACTTCATCTACGACAACTTCAACTGGTTGCTTGTAACCGGCACGCGGGTCCAAGCCACGTTTCAAGAGCACCACCGCTACCACCTCACCCAACATGTTATTCACGCTAGCTCCAGAGGATCCATCAGGCAATAAACCCCCAAACAAGACAAGGGGGTCACCTGGATTAAACTCTCCAGATTCGACGTCACCGTATTCGAGGAGGAACTCGCTTCTTACGTAAGCTGCAGGGTACTTGGAGCTATTATCTTTAACGTGCTTCTCCAGCTTGCATCCCAAATCATAGACTAGAAACTGTACGTGCTTTTTCATATCTTCAAGAGAAGATTGAGGACGCAGCATGCTCCAAATACATTCTACAGCCTGCAAGCGGCGACAAAACAGATTAATAACGGAAAAAACAGTGACGGCGGAAGAGGCAGTTCCCTCCTCACCTGAAGTATGCCTTCGTGCTTTAAATACATTGGAAGCAAGTTCAAAATAATACCACATGGGCGTACAGCAATCATCCAACCCTTAGTAGTGTCCAAATATTGAGTCTTGAACCCAGATGGGACGGAATCCACAGCAGCATTGGATCCACTGGCTCCAGGATCTTCAACTATGTCCTGCGGGGTATTGGGATCACGCTTTCTTTTATTGTCCATCTTTTTCACTGTTTTATCTACAAAAGCTTTCAACTCCTTCTCAATATGGTCGATGTGATCTGCATCGAAGTCGACTCCATCTTTCTCTGCGTCAGCGGCACTGTAGCTTCTTTTGAACTGAAATTAATTGAGATGCCGTTTTCGGTGCCCCATTTAGTAAGGGCCGGGAGTGTCATTGCTTCCTCCCTCTCCTGCAGCAGCAAGAGTCTACGTTAAAGCTGTCAACATGTTTGGTAAAAAAGCTGTATGTCACTTACGTCAAGCATTTCTAGATATTTACGTTCGTCTTCCGACCTATCTTGATAAGCCTGCGTTAAAAGAAAACGAAAATTACAAAAAAAGTAGAAAACTCAAAAAAGAGCGGTGGCCTTGACACTCACCTTGAGGGAGGCCTGTTGACGAGGAAGTAATCCATGATGCTTGGTGACAGCCTCTTCCTGCACAAACGACTCAAGAATATTTAATTACCCACATTACAAAGGGGTGTAAGGAAATAGGTACTTACCAATAATCCACCGCCCCTGCGCTGTTCGCAATATCTAGAGGTAAACTCATACTGGTTGCCAGCGTGAGGGCGATGAATACATCCAGGATATGCACACTTGCCCATCACGTTTTTTGCATTGCCATCCATCATTACTGCGCGAGCAGCGCACCCTGATTCTTTAGCCGCAGAGCAACAATGGGGAAGCCATTTTTTTGGAAATTCAACGCGCCACAATGCACACGCTTCAGTTAGCTTTGCAGCAACGTTGTTGTTCCCAAGATCTTGTAAATAAAAATTTGGGCGTGTTGAATAGAACTCCGTCAGCCGCCATAGCACTAAAGCTTCTTTGAAACGGTCATCGTTCAAAGCCCACAACGGGGGAGCGTCTCCCGCGACACCGGGAATTGCACGTTTCTTGTTGGAAGCCATGGCAGCGAACCCTTTCCACCTGCAAACTACAACAAATAGTACCATATTAATCCACCTCCTAAGAAGCTACTAAACAACACCGAATCAAAATAATACTTGCCTCTTTTCAGCATCCGCGGCATGGAGGTGGTTATAGGTATCGCAGTAACCTTGAAACGTAGGCTTTAAGCTATGAGCAACGGAGCACCATGCATGGCGGAGTAGTTTTACCTGAAATGCAGTTTCTGGTGTCGCCGTAAAGTAGGCAGCATCTTTGTGTCTGATTGTAGCAGTAAATTTACTAGCTCCGTCGTCGACAGTGCAGGTTGCGCGATCTACAAAACGGTTGTAGCAACATCTTGAACAAGTGCCCGAGATGGAAGTTGCAGGCATTGGTCCGTGTATGGTGTAAGCAACGACCTTGGCCCCTCTACTATTCGCTTTCGTGTCAGTACTGCCACAATTGTATGGGCACACTTTTTCAGGGACGAGGTAGAGCGGAGTAACTATTTCCTCCCTCTTTTCTTTGACTTCTATCGGCGCAGGGCAGCCTTCAGGGAGCATCAGCACATCGCCAGGGGGGGATAACCTGCATGGCAACAGACATCTTTGTAAGTAGAAGCAGTTGCAGAACATTGCCGGTGTGCAGATTATTCGTTTGCAAAAGCAGGGGAATACTATTATTTTTAACAGCACCTTTGTATCATCTGAAATGCAGCAGCATCCGCTTCGAGGGTTTTTAATAGGCAATTTAAGATCGGAATATCTTCTGCTTCTAATGAGGGTGAAATGTGTCCGTGGTGCTGCTTCTGTCCTACTTTGACCGAGACAAGGCCTCTGCAAAGAACAGAGGTTGTGCTTGGTTGAGTAGCCGTATACCAAACTTTTAGAATTTCTCCAATTTTTTTACTTCTAGCTGGACAATTTGTAGGAATTGAAGACATGGCGCGCAAAAGCAAAGAGGCCATTAGCAAATCAAGCGTAATGATGCCGGGGGTAGGGGGTCGCTGGTCTACAGCGCTAGAGGTCTCATATCCTGCTAGGAGAGAATATACACAGTGTTTGGGAACAATTATTTATTGAATAAATGAAGGCTTATGGCTGCAAGAGGGAATAAGATTAAAATAAAGCGAGATACTTTTTTTTTTCTATGTGAAGCGATACCTGTGGAACTCATTCTGAATAGGACTAGGGTGGGAGGGAAAATAACCGTGCAGGTCAATCTAGCTTTGAAAATTATGTATTTTTGTGTTACACAGTGGCTATGTTTATTGGTAATCTAAACGCGGCGCGGAAAGTACTCAATCAGTAGACTCCCTTTTCAAGGCAACCAGTAGTCTCCCTTTTCAAGGCAACGCTGCAAATACTTTCAGGTGCGACTTGCTGTAGAGGTAAGAGACACAGTTGCTGTTGATTCGTGCAGGAAAACGTCTACCTTCTTTCCTACATCATTGTCCCAACCACTGCGCCAACCATGCAGAAACTGCTTGTTCGCTACCGACAGCTTCACTCGGCAGCCTCCCCGTCTCGTAGATAAATTCTACAAGCAGAGGAATGTGCGCCCTGTTTTCCTCATCTGCTCTCCTGAGACTTCCATACAAATCGTTACTCAGGATGGCCTCTACAAAACTGCATGGTCTTATATGGTTTCTAAAATATTGCGTAAGCTGCATCTGAAGGTGATCAGGGATGAGTCTTGCCCGCCCATTAAAATCAACGGTTTCAAAAGGCATCAGGGCTGGGCAAAGATGGGTACCACAAAAGAGAGTAAATATAAAAAAGGATTGAGGTCGTAAACCGGTGGGCTGTCAAGAAAAAGGAGGAGCAGAGGCTCTTCGACCAGTGGGTGCGACTATGAAACGGTGGGCCAGCAATTTTTTGCCTTTGCAAATACACTGCACCTCCCAAAAACACAATAGCGGAAGGGGACCTGTACTAGAATGCCCGAAGACGGTATTTTTAGATCCAGAGGTTTTGAAGAATGGAAGACCGGTGCAGCTGCAGTTCAAATTTATTTGAGAGGAGAAACCTGCTGCTCAGCGTCATGGCAACTGCAAATAAATATATATCCTTTACCTACTAAGTCGCGGATGCTACGGGGGATAGTGCTAACGAATGCTTCTACAAAAGCAATATGGAAGTTGCTGCATGTCTGTGTGAAGTAATCTCCAGGCAGGCTATGACGTAACCGGAGGCAGGTAGGCAACCCGAGCTTGCGGGCCACTCTCCATCCCAAGTTAGGCAGGCCTATCTGCTGTAAAACGTTGGTATAGAAGCTGCAACTCAACCCTAACACGAAACAGAAAATCTTTGGGCCGTTGCTGCTCGAGTGAGGGCATGGCTTACTGCTTCTTCAGGTGCTATTGAAGGACACCTAAGCCGGCGGAATCCATGGCTTCAAACATCTAGTTTTTTGGGGGGGGAAGACGAAGATTATCCCGTCGTTCTTGAGTTCTAATACTTAATTAAAGGTATTCTAGCGGGGGGAATGGGTGAAACGATGTTCCGAAAGCTGGCTCTGTTTAAATAATGCGAGAATGGGCAGCAGGAGTTTCGAAAGGTGCCCGTTTGCTCCGCGCCTTCGGGCGGAATTCGTTACATATATTATTTACATTAATATAATGTCGAGTGGGAACGATTATTACCTTTGTAGAGGTGTCGAGGTTGATTTTAATTTTTATAATGGGGCGTCCCGGGTCGAACATTCAAATACCCTGTGACATGGCGCCCTCACCAAAATTTTAGCCCATTAGCTAAAACCCAAGCCTCGTCTGGCGCTTTTTAGTTTTTTTAAATTCATCGCGAAAGGGTAAACTCAATAAGTATAGTGCGAGGCTGCCTTTTGTGTAGTTTAAAGGCCCGATCAACGTCTTGAAAAATCTAATCAAGATGAAGCTTCATTTTGCTGCCCTTTTGGTGGCATGCCTCCTGGTGGCTGCGCCTGCAAGAGCTGATGGGGAGGTCGATGAGAAAGACGTCTTGGTATTGACCGATAAGAGTTTCAATGAGACACTGGCCAAGCACAAGTATGCTTTGGTGAGAATGACTGCCTCTTGACATGTCTTTAAAAGTCCCATATTGAGCCGATTGAGTCTGGTTCTTGTAACATGTTGAATATACAATTTCTGTGTGCAGGTTGAGTTCTACGCTCCTTGGTGTGGACACTGCAAGGTATGTTGATTTCTCATATCATCTTGCCTAACTGCAACGTAATCTTTTGATTTAACACCCTTCTCAATTTATTCCCTTAATGTTTACTCTTGAATACAGACTCTCAAGGCTCCTTACGCAGAGGCTGCCACCATCTTGAAGGCTCATGACGAGACCATTGCTCTCGCCAAGGTGGACGCCACTGAAGAGAAAGACACTGCTGCTCGCTTTGACATCAAGGGTTTTCCCACCCTTAAATGGTTCATTGATGGTGAAGAAGCTATGGACTACTCTGGTGGTCGTACCGCTCCTGAGATCGTCAGTTGGATTAAAAAGAAGACTGGACCTCCCAGCACAATTCTTGAGGACACCGCTGCCCTTGACAAGGCCAAGGAAGACGCCACTGCTGTCTTTGGATATTTCGATAAATTTGAAGGTGACGAACACGAAGCTTTCGAGGCTCTCGCTGCCAAGAATGATGAAGCTAGCTTCTACAAGACTTCTGATGCCGCCATCGCCAAGCAGCTTGGCATTGCCAAGGCCCCTGGCTTTGCTATTGGACGCAACTACCCCGATTTTGGATTCGAAGCCATCCCTGGTGACAAACACGCTGCTATGGCTGGCAAAGATCCCCTTGACGAGCGTCTTAATGCTTTCCTGGCTGCCGAAAAGCTCCCTGCGTTCATCAATTTCTCTCCCGCCACTTCCAGCAAGATCTTCGGTGCTGGCATCGATCATCAGGTAATTGTTATCGCTCCCGCTGATTCTTTCGCTGAAAAGGCCGCTCTCCGTAAAGATTTGATCGCTGCTTCTGATAAAACCAGGGGCAAAATTGTGTGGGTCATCGCTCACTCTACTGCCGACACCGCAGAGCCCATCATCAATTACTTTGGTCTTGACAAGGAATTGAAAACTCCTCAGGTTGTTGGTTTCATGTCTTCCAAGGGTAAAAAATACGCCATGGGCGAGAACGACAAGGTCAACGCCAAGTCTCTCGAGGCCTTTGCCAAGGCTGTGATTGATGGTACCGCCCCGAAGCGCACCAAATCCGCCGCTGTGCCTGAAGAACCTCTTGATGAAGGTGTCACCGTTGTTGTCGGTTCTACCTTTGATTCTATCGTCAAGGACCCTAAAAAGGATGTTTTACTTGAGGTCTATGCCCCCTGGTGTGGACATTGCAAGTCTCTTGCTCCCATCTATGTCAAATTGGCCAAGCGTTTCAGGGACATTGACTCTGTTGTGATTGCCAAGATGGATGGCACTGAGAATGAAGTACCTGAATTGGAGATTCAAGGATACCCTACTTTGTTGTTCTTCCCCGCTGAGAAGAATGCTGAGGCTATCAAGTATGACGAGGGTGCTCGCGAGTTGAAGGATCTTACCAAGTTTATTAAGAAACATGCCAAGGTGTCATATGAATTGCCTAAGAAGGAAGATCAAGAAAAGGAGGTAGAGGCTGAAGAGGCAGTCGCTGAGGAGACTGATGCCATTGATGAAGATGGTGATGCTGAAGAAGGTCACGATGAGCTTTAAATAATTCTTCTGTTGCTGTTGCTGGCTGTCGACTGTTCTTCCGTGCTGCGAGACTATAAAAAAATGATGATAATAAACGAATATTGAAAGACTTCTTTCTTACTCTCTCTCTCTCTCTCTATTTTAAAACACTCCCCTTTAATTAAAAGAAACATTGGATGGGTGTAGTATAAGTTAATCATTAGTTTATTCTACGGATAGTAATAAGAAAGAAGAAGAAGAAGCTTTGTCGGTGGGTGTCATTTCACCGCTGCTGAGCGAGCTTCTTCTTTGTCCTTTATTTTTATCCTTCTTTCTTTTCAGGCTTTAGTTTTTTTTTACTACAAGTCATCTTAACATTTGCATATTCCCTCTGTTGTAAGACTTGCGCATTTCAGTTAATCAAGTCCTAGAGACAACCCAACACGGGAGTCAGTACTTCGCAATTTTGAAACTTTCAATGAAATTTTCATAATAATGAAAGCACGCAGCAGTCTGTGTTTCAAATTTTGAACTTTTTATTCATAAAAAACCCTTATTTCGCTCCTTAATGCATTCGTAAAACAATGAGATGACGGTTATCAATGCGTCTTCGGTCCCTGTTACCACCTTCGTCAAGCGCCAGAGGCGAATTAGTTCCAATGCTCAATCAAAAAATCAAACTTTGAAGGAACCCTCAGTAGTAACCGAGCTTACGTTTGAGGACGCTGCAGCACACGATCACAATGCTATTAGGACACCGAGTGGGTCATCACGCCGGGCAGCTGATAAAGACGCTTTAGAGCCCACGGCTGCACTTTCACCGAAAATGAAATTATACTTTGAAGAAGTGGACAAAGAAGAACTTCTCGTAGAAGAAGCTGATGGTGACGAAGACACTGAGTAGCTCCAGTTTAACAGCTAGCTAAAACATTTACAATCTTCTCTTTTATTACATAATTTCAAGTATTTTTCCCAAGGTAAAAATTTGTCTCTCTCTCGGCAAGAGACTGAGTCTCAGACTCTCGTTCTCTCTTAAGAAGATTTATTTTTGTGGAGCTCTTTCCTTATTGTAACCAAATAACTAACCAGTAAAATTAAAACTAAATAGCAGCTACTTCTATTTTCACTCTACATCGCTGCCATAGCGCGCTCAATATCTTCCAAAGACCTCCCCTTTGTCTCCACCACCACCTTGTTCACAAAGAACACAGCCACAGCACACACAGCAGCAAAGAACAAATAACACGTCGCAACACCCACAGCATTCACAGCAGCCAAAAACATCTGTCCAATAAAGAAATTACACACCCAGTGACTGCCCATTGCCAATGCAACAGCTCTCCCACGCACCTTGGCTGCAGTGATCTCTGGTACGAGCAATCCTGGGACGGGTCCAGCACCAAAGGCGAATGCTAATATATACGCCAAGGTGCCGATTAATGCAATAGGACCTGAAAAGGTTGCTAAAGCAGGTAAAGCGAGCCCCAAAGCCATTGTAAGCATTGCCACACCCATGCCAGTAAATGATATAGTCATCAGTTGTTTACGACCAGCCTTGTCCATCAGGCCCCCAGCGACGATAGTACCTAAAACATTGACAACGCCGACTGCAGCACTTGCAAGAGCACCAGAAGCGACTCCAGCTTTGGCAAAGACCGAAGAAGAGAAGTAAACGATGGCGTTAATGCCTGAAAATTGCTGTAAAATGAATACAATGACGCCGATCTGAGCTCCTCGGGAAGAAAGCACTTCGCCCCAACTGGGCTCTGACCGAGCACCACCATCAGATTTATCAGATCCAAGCTGGGAAACCCCATCCGGACCCCATAATTTCACTGCGGTGGTCTCTGCAGCTGTACGTTGGCCAGTTAAGGCCAACCAGGTAGGACTTTCTGGGCAAACGCTGAGCATACCCAATGCCAGCAGCACAGCAGGCACGGCAGATATGACAAACATACTCCTCCAAGCTTGTGCTGGAATACCTACATTTACTATCAAAGCAGCCAAAATACCAACACAAATCAAAAGCTGGTTGATAGAACCAAGGGTACCTCTCAACTTTGTGGGTGCAATCTCAGAAATGTACAAAGGTACAAGTGCTGAGCTTAATCCGATGCCAATTCCAACTAAAGCACGCCCCAGTAACATTGTAGATAACCCAGTAGCACTAGCACAGAGCAACGCGCCAGCCAAAAGAGGGACAGCGTCAATCAGAAAAGCTTTCCTGCGGCCAACATTGTCAGCAAGGCCAGCGCCACCCAGTGAACCTACAGCTGCTCCAGCGAGGGAAGAGCTGACGATAGCGCCTTGTAACGCAGTATTTCCTGCAAATCCAAGGTCTGCAGCGATTGCTTCCAGGGGGCCATTGACAACGCCGAGGTGGTAGCCGAAAGAAAAAGCTCCACAGCCAGCAAAAGCGACAGCTGTGAGCACCGGGAGAAGAGATGCAGGAGAAGAGTTGTTGCAAGAAACTCCGCCTGACTCCGCGGCGTCGCTTGCAGAGGCACGTACATATGCATGCCTGCTAGAAATTCCATCCATGGAACGATCTTTTCTACGCAACTGGGCTGCTGTTGTCGAGATTTGAGGAGATGATCCAGTTTTCATACCACCAAAACCCAGCTGCTGCGGCGTATAGAGTTTGGAAACGGTCTTCGATACCCTTAAAACCCTGGGTTTGTTGTTCAGAGAGGCTGAAATGAGTGGGGAAGGAAGAGAGACTGTGCACGCAGCAGAAAGTCCAAGCATCCCTATCGACTTGAATTAATTTATTTCGAAGATCTGGCTGCTCTTGAGCGTTAAATGTTTACGAAGCGTAATTTGTTGCCAATTGTGAATTGTTAGAAATTAAAATTACAAGTATTCATTCTTTTAAACAGGGCATTAAAGGGCAAACCATATCTTTAATTATAGTTCTTTTGCCGTTCCTCTTCCTCCTTGATCCTCCTCTAATTTCGCTGACTGCTCATCACTTTCACTATTGCTATTAGCCCCAATACTAGTATCAAAACTAAATCCACCATCCTCACCTGCCAGTCTCTTACCACTCTTATTTTCTTCACCAGTACTACTACTGGTACTTTCGTCGACAATTTTAAACACCGCTCCGACTGGCAAGTGGTCACTCGGCAATGCATAATTAGGCAACCCAATCCTCTCCACAAGTTCCCTATGCTCTAGAGGCAGCGGTCTCATCACCGCCTCTACCTCTAAACCAGATGTTGTAGCCCATATAAGATCCAATCGAGCACCCGTTCGATGTTCAACTTTTCGAGTAAATGGTGGGACCGACTGCGAAATTTCATAAACGTCTTGTAAATTAAAAGGATGATATATATCATGTTCAGTTGCTGGGCATTGTTGATTTGGAGGCAGAGGGTCTGTATATCCTGCCTCTAGTTTCCCTTCTTTTAAGAACCTCGAAGGACTATCGGTTGGAATAGAATTAAAATCGCCAACGAGAATCACTTTTGCTGTGGTAATATCGCGGCCTGTAGTTTCAAGGTGGTAGGCTAATCGATGTAGAGCGTGTCGAAGTTGGGAGACTCGATCTGATGCTCGGTAGGGGGAGCCTTCTAAGTGCACGTTGATTATGTATAGTGTGGCCGTCGGTGTTGGACTCCTATTGGTAGAATTCCCAACTGTGGCTGTGGAAGAAGCGGCGGCGTTGTTATCGCTGTTGTTTTTGTTGTTGTGTAGGGTCATTTCGGTCAAGAGAGCTCGTGATCTTTCCTCCGACCAAGCTAAAGTGAGAGCGGTACACCTCCAAAAAACTGCCAACTTGACTTCGTGTGGTTTCTGTTGGACCAGGCAGTCGTAACCAAGATCAGCCATGTAGTTTTTCAAGTCATCCCATCTATCTATCGGAGCTTCTTGTAGACAGATGATGTCAGAATCGAATTCAGCGAGCTCTCGAGCGAGATGTTGCCAGCGATAATCAAACGACAAAAATTGAGAGGCGACATGAGGCAACTTGCTTGAAGTAGAAAATCGATCACAAAGCACATTGTAGCTAACGATCGATAATTGATTTGGGATACTGTTGCCTAGTTTATTGCCACGAGGAATGACTTTCACAGCGACAGAACTCGAAGAAGACACGACTCGATTAATTATTGCACATGCAGCTGCGCCTGCAGTGAGGCCAGCAATTGCTAGCCCCCGGTTCTTCAGCATGCTGCAATGGTTTCAATAAATAATACCGCATGCGAATTAATGGCAATGTGCGCTTATAAGGCTTCCGAGAGAACTTTTATTCAAAAAGACGACACCTCAGCAGGCTTGTCACAACCGTCGCTTAAATTAAATACTTAAAGTACTTTGATTTTAATAACATACATTTACTGATCGATATGCTCAATGAAATACATGAAGAATTGCTCTTGAATTTGCATCAACAGCTAATACGCTGGAATCTAATTAGGTAATTTTAAAAATGTTTAATTTACTCGTCATCGCTGCTGATTTCTCCAGCACCTCCATCACTTTCATCTTCAGACATCTGCTTATCCCAATCCTTCATTTTATTACCTCCTTGTAAACCAGTGAATCCTTTCTGAAGAACGTCCCACCCTGCGCCACCTTCTTCATCACTACCATCATCACCACCACCACCTGCTGCCGCCGCTGCTGCTTCAGATGTCGGTCTAGCAGAAGGCACCACAGCTTCACTTTTACCACCTTCAACTGCCGCTCTAGAATTACGTAATTCAGCCAAGAAACTCGCTTTCCCGAGTTTTGCAGCCTTTGCTCTGCTTCCTGAGACACCTTCCTCTTCTCGCAATCGTCGTTGTGCTTTCGCCACTGCATTAAATAATCTAACAACACCACGTGTCGCTGTTTTTTGGAATGATTTTTCACGTGCATCTGCTATAGGATCAGCTCCTCTTCGTTTTGGTACCACATGGCCGCGCTGTCTCATCTCTAACCGAAGCTTTTTTGCTGCTCTATGAGCTTTAGCCTCAGCTTCGTCCTCAGCTTTTCTTGCTGCAAGAGATTTACTACCAGCGAGAATTGGGGCGGCTAATACTTGCTCTGTTTGTGGTGCTGACGAATCTATAATACGGGCAAAGGCACGTGCGAATGTCTCTGATTTACCGCCTTCTAGGAAGCCAGCAGGCTCTTCTCCATTTCCATTTTGATGATGACTGGTAAGAGCATCGGGGCCACCTTTGTCCTCACTAGCATCCTCATTTTCTTCTTCCTCTTCTTCAGAATCTCCGTCGTCGTCGTCGTCGTCGTCGTCGTCACTGCTAGGAGCTAAATCAGCGTCTAAAGCATCCTGTTCTTCATCTTCATCCTCTTTCTCAGAATCTTCTTTTTCCTCCTTATGTCTCTTAAAAGGTTTGCCTCCAATGTCGTCATCGCTGCCGCCTTCAGATGCCTCCTCCTCCTCCTCTTCTTCATCTGAAGATTCAATGTCATCTCCAGGCTCAGCATCACTGCCACTTTCTCCTTCCCTAAAATCTGGAACCTCTGCAACAGGAGAAAGGTAAAAGTATATGAGCAAAACAGCATGCATGTGAGTTCAAAACAGTGGCAGTCGACGAGACTCCAAAAACTCAAATTTAAATCCTGGAACTTACCGTCTGCATCAACATCAATGTTTTCTGATAAGATTTTCTCTATGGCGGCTTCCATGGTGCTCTGCCAAATGTTCAAACTTGAAACCCAAAATAAACCTTTGAAATTTATATGCTCCACATAAAATCAAGTACCTCAAGGTCGTTAATTGATAAATTAGCTATCTGTAGATGACAAACATAAAATATGCATAGCATATGTGATCAAATTGGGCTCTTATAGCCGATCAAAAGAGCTGGCGCGCCATAAGACAAAAAAGAGCAACTCATAAAATTTACTGACTTATTATGCCATTTCTTTAATTTAAGCAGTGTTCCTAGTATTAACACATAACTTACTGGAAGCTGAGACTCATGGAACGGACTATCCGAATCAATTCAAGCGTGCAATCGGGCAAGCTTCCTCGCCTCGCCGTGGCTCCCAACCCCTCCAAATTCTTCCAGAACAATTTGCGTAGTTCTAGCACTAGAAGAATGATGTCGACACCAGCCGTAGCTACCAGCAATGGCCCTCGCACTGGTAAGTGAATCCAAAAATCTGAACATTCTAACTTTTTCATTTCAATACTTTAGAGAACTTTTTATATATATGGCATTCGAAACCGAGAATATACATTAACCATCAATCCCCTAATGCAGACCGTATTGCTACTGTCAAGCGTGAGACAAAGGAAACCAAAATCTCTGTCACAATCAATTTAGACGGCACTGGCAAGTGCTCCTCCTCTTCTCAAATTCCTTTCCTTGATCACATGATGGACCAACTCGCATCCCACGGTCTTTTTGATGTCACTGTAGAAGGTCAGGGCGACACGTGGATTGATGATCACCACACAAATGAAGATATTGCTTTAGCCCTTGGCACCGCAATATCACAAGCGCTCGGAGATCGTAAAGGAATTCACCGATTTGGAGATTTCTCTGCCCCTCTTGATGAAGCCTTGGTACATGTAGTATTGGATCTTTCTGGCAGACCGCACTTATCAAGCAATTTTGAGTTTCCTACTGAAAAAATTGGTAAATATGAAACCCAGTTAGTTGAACATTTTTTCCAATCCATGGTCAACACGTCAGGAATGACCTTGCATATTAGACAAATGGCTGGGAAAAATTCTCACCATATTGTAGAAGCGACCTTCAAAGCCTTTGCGAGGGCGTTGAGAAAGGCATGTGAAGAGGATCCTAGGAGAGCTGGCACAATCGCTTCTTCAAAAGGGGTTTTGACACAACAATAAGATCATAAATTTTCATCATTTTTTTCTTGATATTCTTATGATATATTACAGCTGAGAGTGTAATATGAACGAGGTATACATGAAAGATCGTTATGAAATACAACAATACATACATCAGTACAGAAATAAGAGAACGCAAAAGAACTTAAAACAAAGGACCAAGAGGATGCTCGGGAGAAAAGAGAAAAAGAAGAAAATCTATTTATTTATTTATTTCATTAAATGAGCCTAAAAGTCTTCATTTCTTAGGTATATCAATCATGCATTTACTATTATTGTGCTTCATTGGTTCCTTCAGCACGTTGTTTCAAAGCTACATTCATATTATTAAAGGCTTCTTCAGCTTTTTTTAATATCCCGCCGAGCACCGGAATCAATAGTCCACTGAAGTGCTCACCATGAACTAGAAAGGTGGAGTTTGGGGATTCTTCTTTGATGATGAAGAAATGTTCACCGATAAACAATCCTGGGATAGGGAGAGAGCCTCTCCAGCGAAACTCAGTGGGGGCTTTAACTTTGAGAACGACAGGCGAGAAACTGCCGGCTTTGGCGCCAGGAAGCTGCATGGTCGCCTTGAGTTTTGCTCCCTCTTGTAATTGCCCCTCGCATTCCAGGGATTTAATAAATGGGTTCCATTCTGGGTAGGAAGGGAAGTCTGTTAAGGTATCATACACGTGGGAGGCGCTAGCAGAGATGACGATCTCAGTTCTCAAGCTGCGATCAAACATGCTGAGGGCCGCTCACTATTGGGTATTTGGCATATTTAGCTATGGCCTAGTTTTATGAAGAAGAAACAAGGATAGGTCACAAGATTGAAACTGTCCAAATTCAAAAATGTTTCTTTTTTATTGCTTCTAGAGTCTTGGAGTTTTTGGCCAGGTTCAAAGAGTAGCGGCTTCCAGTGGCCTGGTATTATTCATTTTCTTGAAGTAAATTAGCATCATGTTTTTTGGGGGTGGATTCGGCGGTATGCCCGGCTTTGGGGGAATGCCGCCAGGAATGGGTCGAGAAGGCCCAGTCAATAATACTCGGTATTATGAGATTCTTGGTGTCAGCAGCGATTCTACTGAGGTAGAGCTGAAAAAAGCACATAGAAAACTTGCTCTCAAGTATCATCCTGACAAAGGTAAGCCTTTGAGGGCTATATTTTGAATCGCAATTAGAAGATTAGAAGATTCCTGGTAGCTTTATCACTATCTGCCGAAACAAGCCCGTCTTCTGCATTTATCTATACTAAAACTTACCATTGTATTTGATTTAATCCCCATTTGGACCCACCAGGTGGCGATGAAAATAAATTCAAGGAAATCAACGAAGCTTATGAAACCTTGCGCGACCCTGAAAAGCGTAAAATCTACGACCAGTATGGCGAGGAAGCTATTAAAGAAGGCATGGGTAGCGGTGGTGGTGGTGGCGGTGCTGCTGATATTTTCGATCTTTTTGGCATGGGCGGTCGTCGTGGCCCTCCCCGTGAACGCCGCGCAGAAGACGTCGTCCACCGCATGAAAGTCGGTCTTGACGACTTATACAAAGGTACCACTCGCAAACTTCAGATGACCCGTAACATTAAATGCCCAGCGTGTACTGGAACTGGCAGTAAGAGTGGAAAGCGGTACAAATGCCACACGTGTGAAGGCACCGGAGTGGAAGTGAAACTTCGTCCTATCGGGCCTGGAATGATGCAGCAGATCCAGCAACGTTGTTCTACATGTAATGGTGCAGGTTATGCATGCCCTGCCTCTGACCGCTGCGGTAAATGCTCAGGAAAAGGCCTGATCCCCGATAAAAAAATCTTTGAAGTGCATGTTGAGCCAGGCATGCGAACAGGTTCTAAGATTATGTTCCGCGGTGAAGCTGGATCTGATTCTCCTGACGTTTTACCCGGTGATTTAGTCTTTGTTCTCGAACAGAAAGAACATCCTGACTTTAAGCGCATTGGCTGCGACTTATTCCTTGAAAAATCAGTCAGCCTTATTGATGCATTAACAGGTGCACATTTCCACATCCCTACTTTGGATAATCGATCTTTAGAGGTTAGTTCTGGTGGCCAGGTGATTAAACCTGATGCATGGATGTGTGTCCGCGAAGAAGGTATGCCTATTCAAGGGCGTCCTTTTGAAAAAGGCAATTTATATATTCACTTCACCGTAGAATTCCCAGACGCTGTTTCTGAACAACAAGCCGCTGCTTTGCGCGCTGCGTTCGGTGGATCTGCTGGTGCAAATGGCGCTGCTCCTATGGATGCAGAGCACGTTGAAGAGGTGGTGCTGAATGTAGTCAAGGATATTGAGGCTGAGATCAAGATGAGGAGAGAATGGGAAAAGAGAAGTGGGGCTGCAGCGTACAACAGTGATTCAGATGAGGACATGCCTGGAGGGCAGAGAGTATCCTGTGCACAGCAGTAAATATACCGTAAATAACTTTACTATTAGTGCTACTGGTAGTAGTGGTTATATAAGTAGAGTTACTATATACGTTTCCTAAGTATACATATGCTTGTACTTAAAGATTAACTTCACTTTTTTCTAGGTAGATTTAATGCTCTCCGCTCTGTTCAATCCCCCCCCCCCCCCCCCTCCCTTTCAATTTTTTCATTCTCTCTGTATTCTTTGGGGGATCAAAATACATTAGCAAGATGTTGTTGTCAACATGCATTTAAAACTATAGCAACTAGCTTAAAGACCAGCCAAAGAATTAAGTATTACTTTGCTGCCTCGGCGAAAGTCAAACTTCTTTTCAATATATTTGACCGACTGTGTTGTGGCCAATTCGCCCCCTTTTCGAGCATCTAAACTCATATTTTGGGTCTAAAATATTCCAATACCAATGAAAGAATGCAGCAATCGATGAATATGATCAGGGAAGAGCCATTTCACCCCAGATGCTTTCAGATAATCAACTATTGACCAACCTCAGAGTTCCCGCTTAGCCTGCCTAATGAAGCTTCTTCCCCTCGTTTGTATTTTTGTCTATTTATTGAATATCTATTATGCTAAGGGAGCACTCATAGCTGTTGGAAAACTCGAATCTTGTTTCAACAATGGCACGGTGAGATGAGATCAGTACTAAACTGGCTAGTTTCTTTATAAATTTTCTTGATTACTTCACTGCCCAAGTAAAATTATTCTCTGATGAATACTTCCAAAATTTCATAGGATGCCTTGGATTGTGCAAAGAAAATTGTAGTCACCTTGGCGCTAGAAAACAACCGCCTCTACCAAACAGAATCTCTAAATTTCAACCTCGCATGCATAGATTCCCCTACTGGACAATGTCCATGCCCTTGTCACCATGCATATGATCCTTCATGTACTTGTCGTGATCTACGTAGGGTTATTTCTGTAGCAGTCACCAAATCTCCAGTGTTTGCGGTCTACCCTCTAAGTCAACCACGCACCTTTAATGGCCGACCTTATGAGGTAAGAAGGGAAGAGAAGTGGCATTAGATATCAAAAACGGTTTTATACTGTATAACTGACTACTTCAGCACCGCAAGCATCGTTAGATTCGAGAATTATAAGCGATACTTAAATCTTCCCCCCACTTTTTCCTCCAAATCAGGAGTTTATTCCCACGGGGCCAGGTGGCACCTTTAGTGGGTCATGCTCAGAGAGTCCATATGCTGCTGAACCAACTTGCGGGTGGGCAACAGCGCCAGATGGATCAGGATATACGCAAGCTATACCGTACGTTTTGAGTGTCCAAAAAGTCCCACATTTTAGTTTTTCCACCGCCCATTTTTCACTATTTCTCATGATTAATCCTTCCACTTTACAGAGATAGTCAGGGCTTCTGCTGCACGTGCCCTACATTTGGTGGGTACCCCATATACCGTGGGTACCGTTCTTGTAGCTTTAGTAATTCATGGCAGCCATGGAATATACCCGGATCGGCACATTGTTTGCGATACGATGACTATTGGTGGTATCGTGGTTACGTGATAGGCACGTATCAAATAGAATTCAATATTCAAGTGTTTATAAATATTACTGATATTCAGCAGGGAAATAGTTCTATGAGTCCTAGCCCATCACCTGTTTCTTCTCTTTCCTTTTCTCAAACCATTTCTCACCTGCCCTCGTCTCCCGCGCCAGCTGCTACAGCTCGCTCCCCTTCTTCCACGGTCGCAATCATAGCTGCTGCATCTCCAACAGCTGTAAGTAGTAGTAGCAGTTCTCAAGAAGAACTTCGAATCAACCCTTCTCGAGGGTTTGTACTCAATTCTGATCGCTCTGTCTCTGCACGACTGCTAGGAGATTTAGATTCATATCGACAAATTCAAAACCTAGATGGTCATTGGGTAATGATTCCAGTCGAGCCTGGGGTTGATCCCAACTCAATATACACCCAGAATGAAGATATGTGGGTAATATTACCTCCAACCATGGTTACAACGACCGGGGAGTGCGATAAAGTTGGGGTAGGGTATACTGCATTCCGAATTCAATCGGAAAAATGCGATCAACCACTTGGATCGTGTTTAAGAAATCAGCTGTATGATCTTGGAGAAGAGGACAACGCACGTGTAGCAAGTGGAATGGAACCTTTGTACAATATTTCACGCTATGGAGGAGGAAAAAGAAATTTAGATCAAATACAAGAAAGTGCAGACAACTTGTCTCTGCGTCTGCCAATTAAAGGAATTCGCACCAGTTTGGTCACTTTGGAAGTGAAAGCAGACGATGTACAGCTGGTAGTCAACCGTGCGCCAGGTAAAATTCTTTCTTCTGAAGTATGTACCTTTGACGGGGTCCATTGCGGTGGATTTACAGCCATTTCGGGCACTGGGTTCTTAAAAGTAAAAGTTCAAAATACTGGCGCTGTGGCCGCAGAGTTCCGAGCTGGTATCCTAGGATGTTCTGGTGGAGTACTTCCAGCGGTGGAAGAATATGCATCGATTGCCCCTGCAAGTACCCATGATTTTTCCTTTGATTTAAGGATGGAGAGTGATCAGGAGGGGAATAGAACGTGCACTGTAGTGGTTACAGATGCAGCGGGAGATATTGCGGACTCGACCTTGGTGAGCTTTTATACTAATGCTACAGTATATGAACCACCCCCAGATCAATCAGATTTAGGCGATAAGGTGAGACAAAATGGCATCAAGACAATAATAATACAAAATTCGTTATAATTTTTAATGTTGGAGGGCAGATATTTCCAACCTCTTGGAACGGAACAAGATATTCCTAACGTTCCTGTCTTTCTTCCTGCAGCCTGGCATACCTGGAGATCCTCCAAATTTCAATAAATGCAGCACATTATGCCCTAATTTATTCAACATTAAATGCTTAATTTTCAAAGGCTGTTGGAAACGGCTAATCCAAGCCGCCTCAACGATAGCGTTGATTGGTGGAGTTATTATTGTACTAGCGGTAGCTATTAAGCAGGGTTGGATAACGAAATGTATTAAAATTATAGAGTGCTGTTTACCAAAATACAAGAAAAGACTAGAACGTTCTGGCGAAATACATAGAAGGCCTGATGATGGTAGCGGTCCTGGTCAAGTTGCAGCTTCTGGGCGCAAGCGCTCCCGCTTTAAAGGTATCCAAGGAGAAGAAGCCCTGGAAGACGACAAAGATAATAATGGTGATGAAACTATCGCTCCTTCAAATAATAAAATGAACATCATGCGTACTAATGGAGGTCTATCATTCGCGGACGCAGCCACAGCTGCCTTGGCTGCAAAACAATGGCGCCACCACCACCAACAGCTGTCCCTGCGACAACAGCACGAGCAGCTACAGATGCAACTCCAGCAGCAGCAACAAGAGCAACAGCAAATACAAGTGAAAAATCAACTCATAGGAGCTTATTTCGACTATAATAACAGCGGAGCATCTACTACTTCGAGCCCCACCTATTCACCTACCCCTTCTCAAATGATGTTCTACTCTCCTCAAGCATCTCCAGGTCCTCCAGTACCGATGTCGCGTTTACAGCCACCGTCTGCACCGCTACTAGCATTGTCTCCTCACTTGACCAGAGCGCAGACGTTCCAAGCTCACATGTTCCAACCACAACAACAATGCCAAGATTTCTCTCCACCGAGCCCGGGCTCATTACGTCGCTGGAATACTTTTACACCAAACTCACCCCCGCCGCAATATACTGCATTCAATAACCCATTATCTTGGAAACAAGAGCAGCAAAAACAAATAGAAATAAATAGCAACTCGACTGTTCCATATGCTGTTGGGAGCCCCGGAGCACAGTTTCAGCAAGAAGAAGAAGAAGAAGAAGAAGAAGAAGAACAGCTACAGCAGCAATACCAGTACCAGCAGCAGCAGCCAGTGGCTACTCCTTGCTGGCTTGTTAATACAACGGGCGAAAATGATGATGTGGCAATGACAATAGGACCTATGTCAGCACCTTTAAACCTACCACAGGCGTTTTCTAAAGCAGCAGCAGCAGCAGCAGATGCAGCACAGCCAATGCAGACGAAGGCGCCACCACCTCCGCCTAGTAGTTCAGGTACTTACCAAGATACTTAACTTAGTTCTTCTTCTTTTGATAGTATATGTTGATTAATATTTACATTAATAGCTCATTTAAAAGCCTACTAGGAAACGATCCACTTAAACTCACGGGAAACAATAAAAAAACTATTATTGTTCCTTTGTCACTGGTCTACCAGCATCAAAAAATCTCTCTCCTCTCTCGACAATTCTCTGTGCGAATCCAACCTTACTCAACACTGGCTGTACAGTCTCTCTCAACCTTCTCCACCCATTCACGTGATACACTCTCGATTCTGGACTCCAATACCTCATCCGTAACTGCGCAGCAAAAGCATAGACAGCAAAGAACCCCAGTGGCCCTTTGCGAAGTGCAGAAAGCAGTATAGAAAAAAAAGTGCCTATTTCAAGAATAGCCATAGCTTGCAATGCATTCTGTTGATTCATTGCAAGGTACCTGTGGACTTTTGAAGCACCACTTCTATCCCAAATGGCACTTTTACCATTCCCAAAGAGTAGATTTAAGGTGGCGGAAATATGATACAAACTTAAAATAGCAACTGGCAACACTGCTGGAATAACTGCTGCCGGGTTTGATGCTGCCATGGAGATTAAGAAGATATAAAATGATTCAGTTGTACGGGAGACACTTTTAAACCAGGTGCTGATACCTCCTGCTCCACTAGGTGCGCCCACTTTGCGGAAAAGGCGGACGGCGTGGACAGGCAGAGAGATTTTATTGCACTGTGCCATCCCTTTCATCGAGAGAAATGGGCTGAAAGGTTGTACAGCCATGATACAAAAGATGAACAAACAGATGTGGCCGGCTAAGAGGGCGAGATCGATGACACCAGGTCGACTTTGGAGATTGGAAGGAGAGGGAGCGGAGGATGGTGGGGTAGCATTGGGTGCTGGTTTTCGTGAGGAAGTAGTGGTTGGTGCAGAAGGTGCTGGCATAGCTTTCTCTCCAGATGGTGATGATGTCTCTATCACCTCGTTGATGTCAAAATCAGGCTCAATTTCCCTTTTATACCACTTTAATTGGTATTTGGCTTTATATTTCATATATAGATCAGGAGGGAATGTCAAGGAATTGAGATACTCTTTCCATTTGGCATTGTTATCAAAGTCAAATTTCCTGCAACAGGGAAGATAGAATTAAGGTCTCAGAAGTACTTGTGACAAAAGGGGGGGACTGAAATCAAAGTTGTGATCTGGTTGATATAATTGAATTTCACTTCAAGACGAGTAAAGCTTACTTGAAGCGCTCAACAGCAGCTGAAGGCATTATTGAAGTTTTACACAATAGTCGGATAATAAAAATTTTATTAAATACTACGATGCAACAACTTCTAATCAGCTATTATACCCCCCGCCGCAGCGGCCTCCTCAGCAGAGCAGCAAATCCTCCCAAATGCCTAAATTCTCACTCTCTCCACCGGCAAAGCCGGCCCGCTTCTTAATGTAGCCCAGCTTTTCGCCAAAACTCCCATAGAAAGCACCCCACAAACTGCAAAAATCACCATATTTATGATGCTCATTACTGCAAACGCTGTTCCTTTTGAACCGCCATTGCTAAATTGATCAAGCATAGTAAATAATCCAGCAGAGTAGCCACCTACATCAGGTGTAATCCCAACAAACATCCACCAGCACCACACAATATGGGCTACTAAATGCAATATAGCCCATCCCCAACGGACCCCAGTATCTCTCGCAGCCGCCCAGTACAACCCTCTATACCAGCATAAAAAAGATAAAGGCAGACCAGCGACAGCAACTAACCCTGAAAATACCCACAAGGACACTTTCTTTTGACCTCCAATGAAGAAAGCAGTTATGCAAATAAAGTTGTAAATATACCCTGTAGCGACAAGGCACCATGCAAAGTAGGCTGCTCGGACAAGACCTCTGCGCTGTGCTGGGATGTCTGCGTTGATGTCGTGGTGCACCAGCTTTAAATACTTAGGCCAGTTTTTACGAGCAGCTCCAGCTGCAGCGAGAGATGCTTCGCGACGGGCGAGGTCTGCTTCACGGCGTTGTAGCTCAGCTTCTCTGCGGTGTAGATCAGAAGCTGAGGTGGGTGTACCTGCAGAGACGTTCATAGAGGTAGACATAGTGCCAACGCCCCCAGTGCTGCCTCCTCCTCCCCAGAGACGGCTTAGACGGCCACCGCCGCTGGGCTTGGTAGAGACGGGAATCGGTTCCATTTCTAAGGTGCTTTTATTCGTTCCTGCATCAAAATAAGTGTTAGGGAGCACCTAAAATTGAGAAGACGAGCCCGAAAAAAAAAAGTGGAAAATTTGGCGAAAGAAATTTGCTTGCCTGTGCCAGTGCCATTGGTAGGCCAGCCTCCAGACGATGAATTATACGAATACAACACTGACGCAGCTGGGGTTGCATACTGCGTGCTCTGAGAGGAATAGAGAGGAATTTCGTCTGTAGAAGCAGCTTGTGAAGGAAACCCTCCTCGTTGGGTTTGAGGGGTATTTGGAGTGCCGATTGCAGGGCTACTGGCACTCAACCCGCTTGATATTGACGAAGGCTGTAATGGGCTGCCAAATGCGTTCGCGTTGCCACGATTCCATGCATATTGAGGTGGCCCGAGATCATCACCAGATGTTGGCGTTTTGTCAAGAAATGGGTTGCTCATTGCTGCTTTTATTCAGTTGGATGAGTTCTTAACAAGTAAAGAATGTAAAAAAGTGGACGAGCTTGATGCATGCATTGCTTTTGATGAGCCCTAGGCTGACAAGGTTCTGCATTAGCTCGGGGCTTGTCTGAGTCAATTTCTGAATTCAGATTTGAATTTCTTCAGAATTAAGAACTCGGTTTTACTGGCTTACCGTATGTGATCGCCTGTTCAACAATCAATTTCGCATTCAAAATCAGTAAATGAATTGAGCAACAGCTTTAACTGGGCGAGCCAACTCGCTCACCAATAAAGATGAATATTTTAAATTTCAAGTGGCTCTGGAGAAAGCCGCTACTTGAAGGAACGTGGCGACTTGTAGGATTGCTATCAATATGCACTCTAGGTATATGGATATTGATAACTAGAGGCGTATTTAACAAATATTCCCTTGAGTTTCAAGGCGCTGAAACTCCATTGGCATTGAAACAAATGCTGAAAAATTTGAATAAATATTTAACTACTAGGAGCGCCAGCCCGCGGTATGCACCGTGCATAGGAGATAGACTTCATTTCGAAGGATCTAAGGATGATGTCAACAGAAAACGACTAAAAAAGAAGCTTGAAAAAGCTCCTGAAGCTGGCAATCCAACCGCCACGGAGCAAGGACAGATTTTTTGGCAAGCGACAGTCTTGTCCGCACCATGCGCGTAAGTAAACTCACACATATGCTACATATATTCTAATACAGGCTTATATTAACTTCATCTATACACTTGGTCGATATTTGTTCTAGTTCTAAATATATTTTCTCTCCTTTCCCACTTTTAGTAAAAGTTCAGCAGGCGCCTGCTGCAACCACAATGTCTTTTTCAGACCTGGAACAACTGACTTTGGAGTCTATGACCAGATATTCATAGCAAAACAATTACGGTTTTTGTATGCATTATTTGAAAATCAGCCACCGCGATACATTCTAGATGCTGGTAAATTTTTAACTTGAGTTTTAGAAAACATTTTGGCTGTTCTCAATTTCATGTTCTACCTCTCTACTACTATTTTACTTCTACTTTTACAGGTGCTAATGCTGGATTTTCTACATCGTTATTTAAACTTCTCTGGCCTGATGCAGTCGTAGTCTCTGTAGAACCAAACCCCAACAATTTTGAAGCTTTAAAGAAAAATACCGCTGTCTTCGAAGACGTTCACCCAATAAACGCCGGTTTATGGGACCGGAAAGCTAAAATTGGCCAAATCGCCAAACATGGAGAATGGGGATTTGTATTCAAAGAGGCAGATGAAAGCGATTTAGATGGCATGCAAGCATATGGGGTCTGGGATCTAGCTAAAATGCACGACATCCCTTCGTTTGATCTCATTAAAATTGATATCGAAGGTGCTGAAGGGCAAGTATTCGCTCCTGGTGCTGATATTTCGTGGATTGATAAAGCTTCCGTTGTTTCTTTAGAAATTCACGATGACTTTCATGGATATTTCAACCTGGGGGAGACTGAAATCAGTAGTAGAGTAGCAAAAGCATTTAATAAACGACCGTATGCAATTGCAACGGACAATGAACATACAATATTTGCTAAATATGACTTATTAGAAACATTACTTTGACTGCTATGACCAGCCTGGTTCAATTGCACTGACTAGACACTGCAACTTACAACCCCTTAAAAATGTACCAATGTATTATATTGATAAAAATAATAACCTTAAACTGCCTTTACAGTTTCACGAACTGCATCAGCAACTCTCCGGGCAGTAGGCAAATACAAAGGTTCATACACCAGCGGAAACGGTATATCATACCCAGCGACACGTACAGGTGGTGCCTCTAATTTCCAGAAGCAGCGATCAGCTATTGTAGAAACAACTTCTGCTCCAAAACCACTAGTGATCGGCGCTTCATGGGTGACCACCAACCTACCAGTTTTATTCACAGAATTTATCACTGTATCTACATCCCATGGTAGTAATGTACGTAAATCAATTACTTCACATCGAATACCGTCATTTTCTTCAAGTTCTTTAGCTGCCAGCTCAGCTACAAGCACTTGTTGGCCCCACGTCACCACTGTCACGTCCTCGCCGTCTTTTGCAACTCGCGCTTGACTTAAGGGTATCTCATAATCGCCTATGGGCACAGATTCAGTTGCAGTGCGGTATAACATTTTCGCTTCAAAAAAGACTACAGGATTAGGGTCCCGTGCTGCAGCTATTAACAGCCCCTTTGCCTCAGCTGGGCCACTTGGCATCACGACTTTAATCCCCGGTATATGGGTGAAGAAAGATTCTGGGGACTGGGAATGATAATGTCCACCATGGCCTACTGCTCCGTACGGTGTGCGAATAGTCAATCCACCGACGTTGTACGATCCACCAGTACGGTATCTATATTTTGCAGCTTCGTTTGTGATTTGATCAAAGGCCGGGAAAATATAATCGGCAAATTGAATTTCTGCAATAGGAGAATAGCCTTCTGCTGCTGCTCCGATAGCGAATCCGATGATGCCTTGCTCGGTGAGAGGGGTGTTGAAGACACGGTGAGGGCCGTAGCGTTCTCGAAGACCGACAGTGCAGCGAAAGACACCACCAAAGGCAACGTCCTCTCCAAAAACAAGAGACCTGGTAAAATGTAGAGAAGGGGAGAATGGTTTTTGAATTAAAATGATAGGTACGGTATGTGGAGAGAAACCTTATATTGATGAAATTATACTACGAAAACAAAGATTACTTTGAGTCGGTGGCCATGATCTTGTAAAGAGCGTCATTGACCGCTGTGCAATAGTTCATATCTTTGAAATTTGGAGAAATCGAAGGCTCGTTTGACACATTCGCTGCTTCTTGTTGCAAAGTAGTAGTTGATGTTGTAACTTGGCGGAGCTGTTCAGTAGCTTTGGGAAGATGTTGGCCAGCCAGCAATCTGGACAGCGATGCAGCAGAACTGAGAAGTCGCATACTGCAGAGTAGTCTATATTGCCTAGGCTCGCTACTTTCTTTATAATCACACTAAATGAAATTTATCCAGGCACTGGCGCAGTGTCAGGGTCGATTCTAAGGTAAGTAAATATTATTTCCGAGACTTTGTGAAATCCACGATCTAACTGGCGATCTGAACGCACAATGGTGTTCCGCGACCTGCCGCTGGCAACTTATTTTTTTCAATATATTACATATAAAGCTCAAAAAGGCTTCAAAGTTCTTCTCATGCCATCTTTGGTCTAGTTAATCTGACGTGGTCTACTAGGCTAGTTGAATATTCTAAATAGTCTAAATAAATTTTAAACCCTCCTCGACGTGGAATACTGCATTGCCTATTTAATATATCGTTTCATCACCTAAATATACAATGAATTTGTTACAAGGCTAAACAGAATGTCGCTGAGATAATTCTCAATCGAGTTTTGATCAGTTAAAACAGTAATTGATCTCGATCTCACACGCGACAAACCACAAAAAATGACCTTTTTGGCAAACGAATACGTTCCTTTGAAACCTCTGATCGCAATCATCGGCGAGGAATTAAATCAGACCCTTACGGCCTACCTTAAGCATCAATTTGTTCCTCAACTCAATGTGATTTCCTGTTTAGACGCCAGCGAGTTTGCTTCATGTCTTGCTTTCTCAACAGCAAAAACAATTGATGTAGGAAAGGTGCCTTCACAACAACGCAAAGGCATTCTTCGCGCTGACTGGCTAGAAAAACATCAGTCCCATTGCCCTGCCGTCGCCCTAGTGCTTGTCCCTCGCCACCACGCCACTGGAGACCCTTCTTCCTGGGCTACTCTAGCCTCTTCGCTTGATGCAATACGCGCTCTAACCAACCCTGCTAAGATCCGCGTTGTAGTAGCTATTGTACAGCCACCAGGGGACACGTCACCTCTGCCTGATGACCGCACCGCAATGCTCGCAAGACATTCTGGTGCTGACCGTGGCTGTGTTGTTCTCTGCGAAGGCCTCTCTGGATCATCATCTGGAAGTCATAATGCCGCTGCAATGCGGTCTCTTGGAGTGCTTCTTCAAGCACAAGCTGCAGTTTTTTATTCTACAAACGCGCAGACCCGACTCAATTCGTATTCTCAAAATGGTCTTGCTTCAGTTGATGCTAATTTGCGTGCTGCTTTCAAGCTTGGTGCGCTGGCAGAAATGCGTGGAGATTGGCCAGGGGCCGTGCAGCTGTATAAGGAGGCCTATGGCTATGTAGGGCAAGTAAGCATGGCTGGTGGAGCACCACTACAGCGTTTTTTAGAACTTAGGACAGTTGCGGAACTAGTACATCATAGGGTAAGCACCCATCTTCAATTCCTTATTTATTAATACTATGGTTTATCGTTCATAATCTAACGAAAGGGTTTTCGGTCCTCTTATTTCTCCTGCAGTTACTAGCATTGCTTCTTGGCGCCCTTCGAGACCCAGCAGCAGCAACACAATTAAACGCACATCTCGATATGTTGCGCGCAGTCCCACTCTCCAATGCTTCAGCATCTCTACTATCCAACCATGCTGGATGGGTAGCTAAACAATACAATACAGCCGCAGAATTAGTCACTTCCTGTGGGCTTCCACCATCCTCTTTTCCTCCTAGTATGCGTCCAGCACAACTGTTCTTAGAAGCCTACCACGCGGCATCCACACGTCGTCGTATTGGCCAAGAATTGAGTGATAAAGACGGTGGTGGTGGTAGCTTTGTTGGACTGAGTAATAAGGAGGAAAGTGTGAAGTCTGGACGCTACCTGGGTCAAATAGAAATTAATTCGAATGCAAATCCTAGTGATGAACAGGTAGAAACGTGGCTAGAAATGGAGGAAATTGAGGAAAGTTTAGAGACTATGAGTGGTAGTAAAGGAGATAATAAATATTCTTGTGTAGACCTGTTGAAATCTGCTAAGAATAGTGCAGCAATAGAAGCTTCCAGGAGTAGTTCATCATCTTTTAAAAGATCACTGGCGAGTATTGATACGCTGCTGGGAGAAGAGTTGCTCTATTATTCTGGAGATACTACTGCAGCTACACAGGTACTTTCTACTGCAGCAGAGCAGTATCGTAAAGATCGTTGGTCTGGTCCTTTATATAGAGTATTAATGGCATTAAGAGAATGTGCTGGCAGAGAAAATATAATCGCTGAGCACGTAACACTTTCTTTAGAAGCAGCTGCTACAGTAGTGTCTAGCAGTAGCAGTAGTAGGAGTAGCACTGGAGTTGATATTGATGTAGTCGGTATGGCGCAAGATGCCATTGAAGATTTGATATCTACAAAGCGTAATTCCAATGCAGAGTTCATTTTGGAGTCTGAGACGACACCCTGGGCGAAAATAGTTACAATTTCTGCTGCTGGGTTTGGTAAGAGGAGGAGTGGCTCTACTACTAGTAAATCGAATAGCATCAATGGTGATATATACAATGTATTTGAGGTGAAACTACAGAATGCTGCGCCTGTTGATATTCCTTTCCTCTCTGCACGTGTGCTGTTTGAAGATAGTCACGGCATTTTTGAGGTGGATCTGGAAACCAAATTGGGAACAACATCAGATAGTAGTAGCAGTACTACGACTACGACTGGGAATGTTCTACCTGGTACTACTAGTAGTAGTACTAGTAGTAGTAGTAGGAAGTACAAAGAGGATACCTCTATAGACTTAGTTTGTACACTTCCTTCAGGTAGAAAGTCATCTCCCTGGATAGCAGCATCCAAATTGAAATTACATTTGAGTCACAATTTTTCAATCACCTACCTCCTTCCAGCTGCAATGGCACCTATGCCAACAGCAGTACTAGGAGAGACAGCAGGACCACCAAGTCTGCGTATTGAATTGCCTGCTAGGCATACTGCACCGAGTCTGGCATTATTGGTGCCTGAAAAAGGCTTTATTGGTGAATATCTCCCTGCTAAAGTGAAAATCATGACAAAACCAACACACGGTAGTTTAAAGGGTACAGGTGCTGACGTTGCTGTACTTAAAAAGTGTCGAGTAGTTGTTTCTGCTGCCGTTGCTGAAAAAGCGGCTGCAGTTCTCTTTACAAAGGGCAATAGTAATTCAGGTGGACAATTGAAAGAGCAGCTTGAATTCGATGTAGAAGAAGATCTACCATGGACCCAAAATGATAACAACAGCAACATTATAGATATTGATTTTGGATTTTCTGTTCAAGCACCAGTCGAAGAGACGATCAATTTCTCAGCTCAATTGCACTACACAATTGAATATTCTTCAGAAGAGAAAGAGAAAGAGGGAGCGGGAGAGCAAGGCGTCGTAGATGTGAATGCTGCGTTGCCTGTCCTACTTCCCTTTGAATGCGACGTAGCTTTAGCACCAATGGCTGTACCAACAATAGCAACCAGCAGTATATCTGGCAGTACCGGTACTGCTAGTACTAGTATTATGGCTGGACCGGTATATACACTTTACTCTTCTCACATTCCAACTACTTCTTGTAACACCTCCTCGGCAGGTGTAGTTGAAGATGTAGTAACAGCAAGTCTTCGTTCTCTCAGCATTCAAGATGCTCAACTACGTCGGTACATAGCACCTCGATTACCACCACATTTTACACTACCTGCTGGAGCTGGAAGTAAAGCCCAGTGGTGTGCTGCAGTGAGTGTGCGTAAAGTGAAGCCAACAGGTGGAGAATGGAGGATTGATGTTGATGATGATGATGATGAGGCAGTAGAAGCTTTGAATATCAAAAAACTTTCTATAGAAAGTAGAGCAGGTGGGCGAGCGTTCTTAGACATTGCTCCCTTGAGCATTGATACAGAAGAAATGGTGGATAGCACTATGCTTTCTGAATTACACACTCCTGGTGATACCTGCTGTGCTGCGTTCCAAATAACTACACAGCAGAACAACGAGGCAAACAATGCTGATGGTTCTCTTCCTTCACCAGGTAATTTAATTGTTACTTGGCAAAGAAGCTCATACATACCTCTCGTACCACACTATTGTTCTTCTTTTACTGGAGACCAAGTAGTATATAATGCCACTCTAGAAGGTCTTCAAGATGGCAGATTAGTTATTCCGCTGCCATCAGTATCACTCACCTCCCCCCTGATCACTGCTCAACCCTTCTACCCGTCATCTGCCACTGCTGGTGAAGCTATAACCCTGGAAGTTGAGATTAAATTCCCTGGAAAGAACGAATTAGGTTCTCAAGAAGTGGAAGTTGCTGTAGGAGACCCTCATGGGTTTTTGATTGCTGGGCCAAGAGCAACCACACGAGTGCCGAGCGGTGGAGGTGGAGGTGGAGGTGGAGGTGTTGACCCCAGTGGCTGGGATTCTTCACGGATTTCGTTATGTCTGGTGCCGTATCATGTAGGGTACTTAGAGCTTCCTGAAATCAAGGTATCTGTGTATGGGCAAAAGGAATTGCAGGCGACCCAAGGGTGTATTGTGTTTGTAAAGCCGGCTGTTGTTGGCGGGGGTGCAGTTGCAAGTGCATAAAATTCTAATCTGTTTTGTCGTGTTGGAAAGAACTTTAAATTCTAAAATGTCGCCATGATGTAATCTGATTGCTACTAGCAAATGCGCTAGTATAGAACAAGAATGTCTAGCCCCTCTATGTTCTCGTCCAAACAGGGCACTTCAGCGCAGATGCCAGAACTGATTAAAGGGCTGCAGTTTGAATGAAGTTTTTTAGCGTGTGCAGAGCGTTTGCCCTTTCGTCTTTCAGTAACCTAATATTTGGGTTCTTCACAGAACAGCTGTGCCATTAATGAAACGCCACGCTGGTCAGCAATTGCTGCCGATAGCAATTACGTTATTTAAAAATCAATTGCATTCATCACCCATGAACCCCAGCACCCTAGGTTTCGCACCCCAACGTGTGCTCTCACAGCTTCCCAAAAATGCAAGACATTTTTCAAATGCACGTAAATTACAATCGCCTGAGTTGTCGCAGCTTTTAAATGACAAATCCTTACTCCAAAGCGGTGCTCACATTGGAGGTGATTGGCTCCACAGCAGCTCAACTTTTGAAGTGCACAATCCAGCTACTGGTCAGCCCATTGCCAGTGTCAGCGACTGCGGTGCCTCTGAAACTGATGCTGCCATCTCCGCAGCAGCAGCTGCTTTCCCAGCATGGGCCGCCCGCCCCGCCAAAGATCGATCTGCCATATTACGACGCTGGCACGAACTCATCCTCTCTTCTAAAGATGATATAACTAAGCTCATGACAATGGAATGCGGCAAACCTTTGGCAGAGTCTAGGAATGAGTTTGATGGTGGTGCAGAGTCGGTGGCATGGTTTGCAGATGAAGCTCGAAGAATCGATGGGGATGTCCTTCAAACACCCGCGCGTGATAAACGATTTTTAGTTCTAAGGCAGCCTATAGGTGTTGTAGGGGCAGTCACACCGTGGAATTTCCCTTTTTCGATGATTACAAGAAAGACGGCTCCCGCGATAGCTGCTGGTTGTACAGTGGTTTTAAAACCGAGTGAACTAACTCCATTAACAGCTCTTGCAGTAGCAGAGCTGGGGAAAAGAGCAGGGTTACCGGATGGAGTGTTTAACGTCGTCCCCACAAATACAGCAAAGGCTGTAGGCGATGCTCTGATGGCCTCTTCTCTTGTTAGAAAGATCGGCTTCACGGGCTCAACAGCAGTGGGCAAAGCTCTTTATGCAGCAGCAGCACCTACTGTGAAGCGTGTCTCGCTGGAATTAGGTGGCAATGCTCCATTTATTGTTTTTGAAGATGCGGATTTGGATAAAGCAGCACGTGATGTGGTTCTTTCTTCTTATAGAAATGCCGGTCAGACCTGCATTTGCACTAACAGAGTGTTAGTAGCAGAATCAGTGCACGATAATTTTGCTGATAAATTAGTTAAGAAAGTTCAAACTCTAAGATTAGGTAATGGTATGGATAGCGGAGTTACACATGGGCCTATGATTACAAATAAAGCTGTGGACACTGTTGAAGGAAAAGTCACTGAAGCACTCGGTGCTGGTGCAAAAATAGCTACTGGAGGTGCCCGTCCACAGTTTAACAACGAGAAATCATTACTAAACAATGGATATTTCTACGAGCCTACTGTTCTAACAGATGTTGACCCTTCAATGCGAATTTTTAAAGAAGAAAGTTTCGCCCCCGTGACACCCCTCGTTAAATTTGCAACCGAAGAGGAAGCTTTGAGCTTAGCAAACAGCACACCCTACGGTTTAGCTGCGTATTTTTATACCCGAGATTTAGGTAGAGCGTGGCGTGTTTCAGAAGGTCTTCAATTTGGTATGGTAGGTGTGAATGAAGTTGCAATAACGAGTGAGAATGTTCCATTTGGGGGAGTTAAAGAAAGTGGGTTGGGTAGAGAGAATAGTAAATATGGGATCTTAGAGTATCTAGATCTGAAGACAGTATGTTTGGGTATATAAAAAAAGCGTATTTGTTTGCTTAGCAGCAGTGAAAGTGATCTTTTTCTGATGACAAAATACGTGATTGACGTTGGTCTGGTCGTGTGCGATATTGGTTGTGTTTATTTGTTGTTGCTTTTTTTTTTCAAAGAGTTACCCCAGTGTATATAATCTTAATCGTGTGTTGAATCTTTACAAATTATAAACACAATGTTGATGGAAGAAGAGAAAGGGACTGTGCACCGTTGAAAGACAAACAACACTAATCATCTCGGTTTTTACCTTTTATTTGAGACCCATCGACAGTCGACAGTTATCAAAAAGGAAAAAAAAACCCCAAAAATGATGTGTTTGCTTACACAAGAAAAAAGAGAGAAACGTATTTTGCACTGATCATTCAAAAAGAAGGTTTCATTTCAATCATTCAAACAAAGAAAAGAACAATGCTACACTGCAATCTCTAAAGAGAAACAAAAGTTCAAATTTCAAAAAACTTTATTTGTGTATTTACTCCATGGTGGGAGCAGCCATGGTCTCCTCGACGGGACCAGCAGCAGCGGGAAGGAGGACAGTATCAATGATGTGAACGACACCGTTGTCAGCAGCGATATCAGCAGCGACAACCTGGGCCATGGGTCCACCAGTGGGGGTGATGAAGACACCATCGTCGTTGATGGTGACGGTGAGGGTGGCACCAAGCAAGGTGGGGATGACCTGTCCATCGGTAAGGTCGGTAGAGAAAGCGACAGCGGGGACAACGTGGTCTGCAAAAGGTAATAAATAAGAAATAGTAAGATTACAAAGAAGCAAGGTGAGTTAATCTAGCATATATTCAACCTAAATAGCAGTTCCCCTTGGTTTACAGTATTCACTTACATTGCAAAACGGTAGCGAGGGTCTCAGTATCAGCCAACAACTCTTCAGCAGAGACATCCAACATAGCCAGAAGTTGCTCGAAAGCTGCGTCATTGGGTGCAAATACAGTAAGACGAGCGTTGGGGTCCATGAGGGGGTCTACAAGGTTGGCTGCAGTGGCGGCTTGGACCAAGATACTAAGATCAGGGGTGGAGCCAGCCAACTCAGCAATAGTAACGGCGTTGGCTGCAGAGAGAAGAAGAAAAACAGTAGTGTGAGAGGTTAGAAAAGGTGTGTGGTGGATGAGGCGCTGCTCAGGCCGAGAACCTCAAACACCTCAGAGCACCCCCAACTGGAGTTTGCATAGGGTAAACAACGTTGAAGATCGCTATCCAAGGCTATGTAGGGTGCTAGAGAGTGGTAATTTGAAGGGTATGCACCATGCAAGGTTAAACCTTGTCTGACGCGTTTAGTTTGCGTTTTGCAACGTACCAGCAGAAAGCATGGCCACAAGGGCAACGATGGTGGTGAAGGTCTTCATCTTGAATTAAATGTGCGTAATGGGCGATAGAATGAAAGTAATTAAACAAATTGAAAGATACCGTGTGGCGTGCTCGAGGATGCCTAATACAAGGAGATTATGCGGAAGTGCGAATCCATTTCATGCATTTCATGTTGAATATGGTAATCCAAACCTTGGATTAGCCAACGTGCGTTAGGCACCAGGCTGGGGTGTTGCGCTATTTTCTAGTAGATAAGCTTTGCAGCCTTAATTGGAGTGCCCGACAGCGTTTCTCTTTATTGCACGTATCTTCTTACTGACCCCTGCAAGCCTTGCCCTGCTGTGCGCAATTGCTAGTTGCAACTAGTAGTGGCAACCAACTAAATCATTGATCTTTCAAACAAATCATTATTTTCTGCCGGGTCACGTGGTAAATTTAACTAATGAACATAGTTATTGCATCTTAATACACAAGACAATTAGAATTCTCTATCTCCGATTTTTTCTGTTTACGACCCCAAGGAAGACCTGTTCTCCTTCTACATGTATTTCTCGTATTAAAGCATCCCCTCTAGAAATCGACAATATTTATTTGATTGCATTGGGTGACTTCAATTTAATTTAATTTCGGTTCTTACCAACTGAATTGGTGCCCCTTTAGCCACCGCGCGGCTCTGATCAGATCATGTTTGATCCACCGCCCCAGTCTGCCACCATTGCTCCTGCATCGAATGGGTATAAAAACCGGAGCTTACGCGCAGCTTACAATAAAAGAAGCCCCGAGGAAGTTCAGGCTTTGCATATCTAAATCAAAACAACGCCCTCCGAGAAAGCATACCTGGGCCCTGACAGTAAACAGCGGACGATCTTGATGAAAGAACGTTTCAAGTGCCACAGAGATGCACCGGACAGGAAGTCTCAAGCTGTACCAATTGAAAGTCAGGCAATACTAATCATTTTTTTTACACCTTTTATTCGAGACCCATCGACATCCGACAGTTATCAAAAAGGAAAAAACCCCAAAAAGATGTGTTTGCTTACACAAGGAGAAAGAGAGAAACATATTTCGCACTGATCATTCAAAGGAGGATTTCATTTCAATCATCACAACAAATAGAAGGACAATGCTACACTGCAATCTCTAAAGAGAAACAAAAGTTCAAATTTCAAAAAACTTTATTTGTGTATTTACTCCATGGTGGGAGCAGCCATGGTCTCCTCGACGGGACCAGCAGCAGCGGGAAGGAGGACAGTATCAATGATGTGAACGACACCGTTGTCAGCAGCGATATCAGCAGCGACAACCTGGGCCATGGGTCCACCAGTGGGGGTGATGAAGACACCATCGTCGTTGATGGTGACGGTGAGGGTGGCACCAAGCAAGGTGGGGATGACCTGTCCATCGGTAAGGTCGGTAGAGAAAGCGACAGCGGGGACAACGTGGTCTGCAAAAGGTAATAAAAAAGAAATATTAACATTACAAAGAAGCAAGGTTGATTAATCTAGCATATATTGAGCCTAAATAGCAATTTCCATTGACGTTGACGTTTCAAAAAAAAGTGTTTTTTTGAAACAATGTATTCACACTTACATTGCAAAACGGTAGCGAGGGTCTCAGTATCGGCCAACAACTCCTCAGCAGGGACATCCAACACAGCCAGAAGTTGCTCGAAAGCTGCGTCATTGGGTGCAAATACAGTAAGACGAGCGTTGGGGTCCATGAGGGGGTCTAAAAAGTTGGCTGCAGTGACTGCTTGGACCAAGATACTAAGATCAGGGGTGGAGCCAGCCAAATCAGCAATAGTAGCGGCGTTAGCTGCAGAGAGAAGAAGTAGACAAGTAGTGTGAGAGGTTAGAAAAGGTGGTTGGAGCATGAGGCGCTGCTCAGGCCGAGAACCTCAAACACCTCAGAGCACCCCCAACTGGAGTTTGCATAGGGTAAACAACGTTGAAGATCGCTATCCAAGGCTATGTAGGGTGCTAGAGAGTGGTAATTTGAAGGGTATGCACCATGCAAGGTTAAACCTTGTCTGACGCGTTTAGTTTGCGTTTTGCAACGTACCAGCAGAAAGCATGGCCACAAGGGCAACGATGGTGGTGAAGGTCTTCATCTTGAATTAAATGTGCGTAATGGGCGATAGAGTAATTAAACAAATTGAAAGATGTCGTGCGGCGTGCTCGAGGATGCCTGATACAAGGAGATTATGCGGAATTGCATTCCATTTCATGCAATTCATATCCCCAACCTTGGATTAGCCAATGGGAGGTTCGCCACGTATATATGGGTACTACCTCAAATCATGACTCGAGAAACAGTTGTTTAGTTTATCATAGAGAGTGAGCTTACAAGAAGCAACTTAATGTAGGTTGGCGCAGCAAGCTGCGTAGATTGTATAGTGTGTTTCTATTCGACTCTTGGATTCCATAATCCAAGAGTCGCGCTAATTTAGGGGAGATGATCCACGTGGTAAGAAAATAGGAATGCAACCAGCAGGGGTAGTGGGAACGTACCTACAAAGTAGTATCTTGCTTACAGATTTTTTCTATGCAAAATGCATTTATATGTTACCAAAGATATACTCGCTATCTATTTTCCCATCTGTTACTAAATTTCTCTCTATTTCTTTCATTCTCAGCTGCAGTCGAATCAGCCAACGCTGCTGCACGAGCGCTCGTACTCAATAACTTCTTTCCCAACCTCTCCTTTGGTGTAGCACCGCCACCTGTTTTACGCCTCTTGCTTCCTCTCTGCTGCGTCTGTTCACCACCACCACTACCACTTCCAATTTCCAATGCGTGGGCTAGTGCTTCATCTCCACCCGTGGCTGCTGCAGCGATCACAGCCTCGTTATACGCTCTTTCTGCTGCTCTTTGCGCTCTACGACCTTCAGTTGAGGTAGAAGGAATAAAAGCACCATGTAATAAACTACTTCCCAGAGTATCATTGGTTCTATTAGTTGTAATAGTAGTTTTGTTAATCGCAGTGTTGGCAGCACTCGTATTTCTTGAAGGTGCTCTGCCTGGTGGAACACCACTACTTTGCCCCTGCTGCTTTCTCTTCTTCTCTTCCTCTCCCTTTTCTCCTCTGCTACTGTTGAATTCTCTACCACCACCAGCCCCACCACTATTATTACTCTGAACTCCTACTACAGGAGCATATAAAAACATCTCTTCCAGTCTTTCACTAGGCAACTCGGTATGAACATCAACAGGACCCCAATGATTGGCTACTTCTAATCCGTCTGAATTGATAAACTGAGGTGGAGGTACACTACCACCAGATCCATTAGTACTACTATCCCAAACACGAATAAAAGGACCAGCTGGGAGTATTGGAGCACGTGATGCGAGTGATTGACGGACAGATTCAGGTAAGAGAGATTTGTTTTCCAAAGAAGAAGAAGAAATATTAACAGGAGGTCTATTTCTAGCAGTAGAAGAAGGTTCTTGCTGGTGTCTGTATTTTCGCATTTGTTGCAACCCCGGTGCAACAGTGAATTTAGGATTATCACTTCTCCTTGGCGCTAAAAATGGCTTTTGTGGTGCAGCAGGGTCCCTAATATATTTGTAAGGATTCACTATTTCAGGCTCATTGGTGCAATCTTCTTCCTTCTCCCTATTCCTCTGTTGCTTTTGCCTCTCCTGATTTCTTTTTTTCTCTCTCATTTTTGCTTCTTCACGTCGTCTAGTTTGGGCTTGCGCCAACGCGGCCAAGTCCAAATGGGCTCCTTCAAACCTTTCCTTTGCAGCAGTAAGCTCAGCTTTAATCGAGGTAGCAGCACGGAGGAGTCTTTCACGTTGTGTATGCTGTGCTTCTCCTGGTACCCCTGCTTCTGCACGGATTATAATACGTAGAGCTTCTTGAACACCAGGCAGAGCTTGATTGCATATTAGTTTATAGAGACCATCAAGCGTCTCTATTATAGACTCTAAAGCAGCATCGATCTCATCTCTATTCTCTACGGATTTGTTATTATCATTATTTCTAGGGTTTATTTGTACAGTATCTAGGTTGCTGTCGTCGTCTGCTATGGCTGCATACGCAGCAAGACCCTCTGCTGCTTCAGGTATGGTAGCACAGCCATTGCTGGCATTTTCTTCTTCAACGACATCTTCCCACTGCTCTCCGTCTTCTTCTTTCTCTTCCTCATTTTTACCACTCACTATAACTGAATTATATCCATTATTACTGCGAGGATCGGGAGCTTCTTTATCTAAAAGCGCAAAGGCTTCGGAATATTGATTTAATAAGCTCCGACACTCGACCGCCTGTCCCTGCCATTCCTCCAACAATCTTTGGTACCGCTGTTGCGCAATTTGCTGTGCTCGAGCTTCCCGTTCACGCTGTGCCTCTGCTTCAGCTTCTCGACGAACGTCTAGTTGAGGGAATTCAAAACGCAGAGTGTCGCGAATGTACGAATAGCCTAGAGCTACTTGTGGGTAACGGGTGCCATAATCACTATGCCACCTTTCTATCAATTCAAGCGCTCTCTGCCGTAGCTGGCCAGCTATATCTGTAGGCGCAGGTAATGGTTCATTTATTTTAAATCCAAGGACGAGACCAAGGAATTGAGGAAATTTCTCAGCTAGTAATGACCGGAATAGCGACGAGCGGTGGAACAGCTCTGCTGAGATATCTAACGCCAGTAAACGAACTTGGCTATGGGGCTTCTTAAAACGGGTATAGAGTAGATCGTAGACCGTGCGTATCGCAGCGCCTGAGTTTTTACACGTGCTTTTGATCCGATTGAGTAAATCGGGATCAACTGAATCTTGTCGCTGAGAGGTTGCAAGGTCCACTAAGTCAGCCAGCGCACGCTCTGCGTCGTAGTCGTGAAGTTCCATAACAATGTTAATAGCAGAAGGGTGTGTGGAGCTCAGCTTTTAAGTGCCATTTGTTGAGCGCCAAGTTTTGCTGCCCAAAGAATTCAGAATTCTTAGTAGCATCTTTCAAAACAGGTCTGTTCCAGCTCTGCTTGGTCGTCAATTATATTGATATAAATATTCCACATCGCGAGAAACGCCCCTGCGTGATCAAGAAGGCACACATACCGCTAAACAACGAGTTGATTTTAGTGATCAGCTTCGAGTATTTTTAGTCAAGAACATCTATAGTTCTAGGTTATACATATTGTTCTAGATACCCATTTGCGTAAAATATTATGAGCAGTGTCTTAAAGCCGTTAAAAACGCGTTAAGAGCATTTAAGTTTAGATATCATGTCATCGCTTGAAAGTGGCCACCCTGGAGCCCATGAAAGCGCTGCTGAAGCACTAATGGTCGCTTCCAAAACGTTGTTGACATTGCCAGCTACGCCTGAGCAAGCTAAATCTAGGACACATGATGGAGCTGACTACACCCTTGGTGACGACACCCCAATGACTGCCTCAACTATGAGGACCACCACCCCTGCTAAAGTTGATTTAACTACAAGAAATTGGAGTGATAGTGACCCTATTTGTATGCTTGATGTTGAGTACTTGCAGAGTTCCCTTGCAAGTACCCATAAGGAGGGACCACTGGGGGATGACGCAACCGCCACCACCGCCGCCAGTCATTCAAAAACAGCTGCTCTGGAAGAGATAATTATAAATTTACGTCAAGAGCTCGCTCGTCAATCAGTTGAACATACACAACGACTTAACGCAGAGCATGCTTGGTGCCAAGCTACTGTACAACAGGCATCAGACGTGGCGTGTCGTCTAAGAGATGCCAATGTTCAGCTAACGGCAGAAGTGGATCAATTGCGTTTTCGTGTAGGCCAACTAGAAGTAGAAAAAGCAGAACAATCTGCAGCTATGAAAAGTGCAATGTATGATGACGAACAACAGGGAAATGAGCAGTTGATTGCAGCCTTGCAAGTAGAAATTGGTGATTTACAGCGGCAGTTGCATAAAGCACACAGAGCCCGTGTTGCTGCAGCTGAAACAGAAGAAGCGGCATCGCAGCGGGCTGAAATGCTGCACCAGCAAGTAGAGCAGATGGTGAACGTGTTGGAGACTGAGAGATTGGAAAAGGAGAGATTAGTGGAGGCCTTGAAAGCAGCAAGTGTCCTTCCGTCTGCGTGAGAATATATTAAAATAAAAACCTGCGTGAAAATTACAAAAGCTTTACTTTTTTTCAATATGAATGCGGACTTCGTAACTTTCTTTCTAGTTTATCGTGATCCATTGCGTCTTTTACGATTACTTACTGAACGTGAATCTGTTTACCCTTATCACTTTGTAAAAAATGTGTTTGTCAAAAGACGCCATTGCTCTATCTTTCCGCAGCATATTTTTCCACTCCCTCGTAGCAAATTTTCCACTCCCGCCTGCGGGGCTACATATTTTCTATGTAGGGTATTAGGGTATATTTTGTAGGGTATTAGGGCATATTTTGTATGTAGGGTATGTAGGGTGTGTAGGTATGTAGGGTGTGTAGGTATGTAGGGTATTAGGGTATGTAGGGTATTTCATAATTTGGCTTCCGGGAGTGGAAAAAAAAAAAAAAGGTCTAGGAGGGAGTGGAAATGTAGGGTATATCTTTCCACCAGGTTGCTAAAATTTTGCCTCATATTTACCACCTATCGAGAATTGAATATTCTCTTTACTGTAGACGTGATTTCAATATATCAGGGAATTGTGGGTCAGCAGTTGCACTTTCCGCTGATTTAATTTAATTCATTCTGCGATCAATAGTTTAAAAATTGCCGAGAAAATTGCGTTTTTCTTTACAGCGCAACCATCCATCATACCACAATTGAAATCAAATACCCCAATAGACCAACAAGTAACTCGGGTAAAGCCTAGATGGACCCTACCCAACAACCTATTCTCCCTCCACCAGTAGGTGCTGCTACTGGTATCTCTGAACCCAGCCCTGCAGATGCCGGTGTATTGCAACCACCACCCCAACCCATGAATCATTTACTTAGTATAGGCCTCACAATGCCGTCTACTGTGAATACTATTCCCCCTCCTCCTGGAGCAGGCATTGTTCTTCCTCAAGCTGGCGCTGCCCCGCCCTTTCCTCCAATGTCGACTGCAGCAATGAACCAAATACACCCCATGATGCAGTTCCCAGTCATCACCGATCCTATAATATTAGGTCAACTGACTGGCTTCCCAGGTGAATTGCTCGCTAATAGCCCATCTATGATGGCAGGTGCACAACAGTTTCTCGCTCAAAAAATGATGATGCAACAATCAAATATGTTGTACAACCAAGCAGGTGTGGCACCTGTACAGGCACTCATTACTCCACAACAAATGCAGTTTATGCATCAACAAAGACTACAAGCACAGCTTGCTGTGAATCAAGCCAATGCAGCTAAATCTACCATCTCGAATAGCAACAAAGGAAAAGGAAAGGCCAACCCTAAAAAAGCTGCCAGTAGAAAAACTGGTGGTGCTGGTGGTGATGGCACTGCTCCTGATACAACCAACAACGATGCTAATACTACTACTAATACTAACACTACTCAGACCTCTGCTCTCCCAGGTGTTTTACCTGCAACGAAGGAAGATCCAGGTGGCAAAGTCCTTTGGGCTAAACTTGCAAACGCACCCTGGTGGCCAGCTAAAACAATGGATCATTCAAAAGATCGCTCTTTTCCACCTGATGCAGACCCACCACGCCCCACCTCTATTCCAATTCGATTTTTTGGGACGCACGAGTTTGCGTGGGTAGGGAGCAAACGTGCTCTAGTTGACTGGGATAAAGGTGTGGCTCAGGGGTATATTACAACTAAAGAAACCGACCTCGAAACGTTTGTACTTGGAGTTCAAGAAGCAGAGACGTATTTAAAAGACAAAGTGCTCCCTGATGTGTTTTATATTATTCCACATGTTGTTCAGCAACCTGGCAGTGGTCATGGTGGCGGTAATAGAAAAGGAAGAGGCAAACGTGGTGCATCTGCAGGTGGTGGTGGTGGTGGTGGTCTTGCATCAAAAAAGTTTGCTGCTGCTGGTGTAATGAATGGTGGAGAGTACCCAACAGCAGCTATGGGAGTGAGCCAAGCGGGAATTTCTACATCTGATATAATTACAGCAGCAATGGCACCTACCTTTGGGCTCCCTGGAGGCCCTATGTATACACATACTGGCGCTGGCGGTGGTGGTGGTGCTGGAAGGACACGACTGTCTCGGCATGCACCAGAATTGACAGTAGAAGAACGAGCACAAGTTGTGTTTACTCGCAAAAAACAGCGTCTCTATGAATTAGGGTTACTGCCTCCACCAGATAGTCCTTTTATTAATGGTGTGGTAGCTGAAAATCATATTTTACTTGAAAAATTACAAGAATGGGAAACGAGTGCACCTGAAGTGATGCAAAAAGCGAGAGAACAAGCGGCAGAGAAAGCTTCAAAACCACCTAGAGCTTCTGTTTTCAGGCCACCAGTGGTGCCGGTAGTGGCAGTTGTACAACAACAGGAGCAGCAGCAACATCAACACCAGATTCCAGGAGGCGACCCTGCGGCGACTGCTGCTGCCATTGCGGCCATGCAGAATCAGAATGCAGCGTATATGATGGGAATGATGAATATGAATCAGCATGGCTTATCGCTTGCTTCGTTTGTATAGAAATTTAAGTAAATTTAATATATATATGGCGTCTGTCAAATTAACTTCCTTTTTAAAAGAGAGAAATTCAATTAAAATACAGATTTAATGTATCTCAAAACAGTCCGGGTAATCTACTTCCATGATGATGTACAATCTTCCACTTCCCCCCTTGCTTTTCAAACACATTCGTCGCTACTACTTTCCCTTTGCTATCCCCAGCATCAAGCACCTCCACACACGTCACAAACCCTTCACTCTCTGTAGCAAATATTCTCACATCGTGTGTACTAATACTCATTCTCCCAGTGCCTAAAACTAATTTCCAGCTTTTTAATACTGATGTGCGCCCTGCTATACACCCAGAACCGGGGTGGACGCATTGAATGTGCTCACCTGTGCCCCAAATGTCAGACATGGCTTTGAGGTTACCTGTTTGGAAGGCCTGGTAAAAGGCATCGTTGGCTTCTTCTATTGCATATCTATTATCAAAACGACGTCGTCTGTAGAATTGAATGGTATAAAATGAGGATATGGGTTTAGTGTATCTATTAAATTTGAAGGCTACTTTCTTCAATAGTGAAAAATAGAGCGAAAATATAGAAATTAGGAGTGAGCATTTTTGCCCTTCTTACTCTATTTCATCCCGTAGCTGAGCTGCTACTGTATAGTCTTCGTTGTCTATAGCATCCTGAAGTTGTTTTTGGAGTTCTGAGATAGGGGTATTGCGGTCTGTAAGTGCTTCAGGGTCGACGGTGCCGTGGCAGAGGTGTGAGGTTCTTGTTTCTAGTAATAAAGAAGAATTTAAGGGATGGCCGGAACGGTGGGAAAACAACGGCATGGCGGCATGTCTGCAAAAAATATGGAAAGGTTAATAATTAAATCTAGTGTACGCAATTTCCGTTTTTGGATAATTTCTATAATTTGTCTATCACTGTAAAAAAGAAAAGAACCACATTTCACTTACTTGTGTAAATGTTTAACTGATCGAGATGGACATTGTTGTCCTCTATCCACAACCAGCTTGCTGCTCCATGCACTGAAGGAACTCTGCATCTTATTGTTTAAATGTAGTATTTATTAGATATAATTCATTAAATTACAGATACAATTTCACGGCAAGTAATATTTTTACCTCTGGTGGGACGCAAGTTCCAAATTAGTTTATAAATATTGTATTCAAGAAGTCAAAGAAGCTAGCCATTTGATAAAAAAATATCGAGGAACAATACTCAGGCGGTAGGCAACGTCATATCGTGCTCCTTGAGCCACTCCGCCAATGATAACGGCATGTTTGCTTTCCCGCCGCTTTCTGCCGAAGCCTCTTCTACTGCTGCTTCAATCTGCTCTTTTGTAAAACCAGAAAGCATCGGCAATTGCTTAATTTGCAATTCTATAGGATCTGAAGCTATAGGTGTTAATCTCACCATCACTTGCCCCTGTTGTGGTGATCCTTGCGCAACAACTAGTACATCAGCTTGAGGTGATCGAGAACACGCTGTGCGCTGTGCCAATTCCACGCACGCGCCTACAACCCGTTGCTGCCCTTCAGTGACAGTGCCTCTACGCAACCACACATAGACAATGTTCCCTGCATCCAGTACTGCAGCAGTGCTTAAGAGCAACGCCAAATCAACAGCAGGAACCTGTTGCAACTCCAAAGCAGGCCCGGCAAGACCATAATCAATGCCAGGTCGAGCAGAAGGTAATAATACATGTAATGCAGGTCTACACACCCTTTCTGCAATCTCGTATGGAGCAGCTGCAAGTAATCCCATCACCATTTCTCTTGAATCTCCATCGCCTAAATAACTTCTATGCAACACTGCTTGATGCAAAAAAAACGCAACTTGCGCCAGTGGAAGTGAGCCAGCAGGCAAAGCATGCCTCGAAGGACCGCTAAACCACCCTCTACTAGATTCATCTGGAATTCCAAACAACTCTGCGATTTCTTTTATAGCAGCAGCAAGCCCACGTCTCATTATTTCACTATGCATTCTATTATGTGCTGCGTCACCATCGAGGGCCTCTGTGACAGCTTGTTTAGCAAAAAGAACTGAAGTAGTAGCCCAATCGACAGCTGAAGAGTCGTCTCTACCACCTTGTTGGACTGTTAAAGGCGCAATAACACGTTTTGTAATAATTCGCGTCGTTTTCGTTGATTTTGCTGCTCTCTTTATCTCTATTCCCTCTTCGTCACCACCACCACCACCGCCACCACCACTTCTAGTGTGGTTGTTCCATGAGACTGCAACTTGTATATACAAATGCCTTTGTGCAGCAGCAGCAGGTGTCGTTTCTAATAATATGGATACAGAATGATGTGTATCTGGTGGATTCGATAGAAAACTCCACGTATTTCTATTCGAAGTAAAACGACGAGGCACAGGAGCAGTCCACCCCTGAGCTACAATTTTACCCGCTGCTGTCAACGGTGCTACAGGACCTAGGGCTGTGACGACTTTTAAACCCAAGCTACATCGTATTTCTATTGTGCATGAAGTTCCAATGCTTCTGATTAAAGTTTCTTGTAAATTTGCAGCCATTGAAGAGCCAATTGCAGCGTGCGGGAGGACCAGCCCACCAGTGTTCCCAGCAAGCATGCCGAAACCACCACTCGAACCACCAGCAGCTTCTGATAATGCCAACACATCAACTACAATGCCATTGTCGACTGCCTGCTGTGCTATCGTATTGATGTAATCTTCTGCAGCTTCCTTACGAGCTTCAGAATCGTCTCTGTTGAAGTTGAGAGAAGAAGAGAGGCCTCGTGGGGCTGCAGATACGATAATCAACTGTGCAGCGATATGCATCAGACTCTCACTATCTGAAATATCACTACCGTTGCCTCTATTCATTCCTTGACTCTCTGGGACAGCGGATCCTCCTCCTCCTTCTCCGACACTACTCTCTGTATTGCCAAGTTTATTTTGAACTAGCAATGTTGTTGCATCGACAAGAGCATGCATTCTATGTAATCCAAGCTTCTGATGTGAAGAATGTTGGTGTTGGTATTGGTTTTGATGTCGAAGAGAATCTACAGCACATCGCAATTGCTCTCTACACTGACCCAACGGCGCTACATGAAGAAATTTTGCGCATAAACATTGTGCAGTAGTAGCACTATGGGCATTTGTAGAAGAAAAGTCCACGTGTTCCTTTACACGTTTTATTCCGTTTAAAGATGTCAAATAAGGAACGAGGACGTCGAAATGAGCCGCTGCAGCTGTTCCTGCTGTCGAAGAAGAAAACCGACAGACTGATGCAACTGAGCCAAACGCTATTAAAGCGAGTTGTGTATTGGCAGGAGTACTATCTAGAGCTTGGCTAATAGCTGCTTTAATTCTATCTAAATGATCTGGAGGAGATGCAAGGTCCACAGCTATGATACGAATCAATTGGTTCTGGTGCTGCGCTTGCTCAGGACTGTAACTGCCATTGCCATTACTGTTATTGTTCCCGTAGTCCCCTTCTCTTTGTGTCTCTAGATTTTCTATAAAATCTATAGCTTCACCCATTTCAGCGATTAGTTCGTTAGGCGGGTTTGAATTACCACAAAATGGACATATCCATTCATTGGTAGCAGGGTTTATTTTAGCTAGGCTACATGCAAAAGCTTCACAGTGTAGGCAGGCGGGAGGGGCGCCCTCGTTAGAAGGAAGTTTGCTGCCAGGTGGAGGCTCTGGACTTAGTATTGCACCGAATGGAATAATGGCAGCACGTCCTGAGTTTAGGGGAGCAGCCTGTAAGGAGACTCGACAACGAGAAAGATGTATTAGAAGTACTATCCGAAGCATAGTGTGATCGACAATTTATTCAGAATTAAGTTGATACTGCACGTTTTGTGTTAAGATCCTTACCTCTGCTGTTATGCAGAGCAAATGCGCTAATCTATTATCTGTACGTGACATCGTTCTGATCACCCTGGCTGTTTCAGGCTTTGGTTTCTTTGGAAAAGTGGAATCCAATCTTTAAAAGATTGTTTCAGAAAAGTAAGCAGATCATCTTGGCGCTCCTTCCTTAAATTCTGAAATATATTGTGTTAAACAATAACAAAAAGAAAATCCAAGTCCAGCTTCTCAGAATCATTGAATGCATCAAAAATATACTGAACATCCTGTCAGTGGGCAAGGTTTGGGCTATTGAGGACTATAAACTCCATGGCTTTCGCTTTAATTTTGCGTAAATGTAAATTCACATAAATTGCTGAACCTGTCCCTACATTCCTCAGCTGTTTAAAATCAAATGGAGACTTTGATCATATAATTTGAAACTTTCAACATGGAAGAATTGCCGACCGTAAGGTCGCAAATAATTTCATTGCGCATAGATTCTGCATCTCGAAGCATATATGGGTAAGTTTTATGAACTAAACGTGCCTTTGTATCATTATATAGGAATATTTTACCCATCAAAGAGTTAATTCGCTTTGCAACAAGTATTAATCCATTCTCATCGCGGTTTCCCGCCCACCCATTGATTCAGTTGGACTGAAATCACGGCTGAAGTCAAGCAGGATGCAACCGAGATATGGTTGCACGCTTTTGAACTTGGCGTTTCTGCTGTTCACGTCGACGCCAGTCCCTCAACTTTCTCTCTACGTCCTATTGAAGTAGAAGATCGTCTCACCTCTCTAGTTGCATCCCCAGATGATACTGATACACATCAGCTTAATCAAGTAGCAGGGGATGTAGCACGTCAGCAATATGAACATACCTTGCAAGCATCTTTAACCCCAGAGCTCCAGATCAAACTGCCTGTTGCTGCACCTATTGCTGCTGGGGCGAGTCAAGGAGGAGATGTAGAAATGGTTGATGCGGAGGCTAATAGACCTGGTGCACGTATAATTAAAATCAAAGTAGAATATGAAAATTCGAATCCAACCTCAGGCATTCATTTTTGCAACGACTACGCCTTGACAGATAATGAAATAAGAAAAGCAAGTGCATGGGTTCCTTGTGTCGATCTACCTTCTGAAACAGTCGATTTCCAGCTTCAATTGACTGTACCAGCAAGGAGTATGGCTGTAGGGCCTGGGCACTTAGTTAAACAGACCTGGGCAGATAAAGAGCAGCGGTGGAAGACCTTTCATTATAGGGTTATATTTGGATGTGCTCCTTGTGATTTAGGGTTTGCTGTGGGACCGTTCACTGCTGTACCTGGAACACCTGGAGAATTACCGGCTGTAGCACTAGAGGCATTACCACCACCACCACCACCTGCTGCTGATGGAATAGCACCACCTGGAGAGGAGGGAACAGCGACAGCAATTGTTGATGTTGCTCCTTGCTCCACGCCTTCTAGTTACACTGGACCACCTCTAATAACGCATTTTGTACCACCTACATCTGCTTCAAAACGTAAATTAACAAGCAACAACAGCAAACTGTATGCACTGCCAACTGCAGCAGCAGCAGCAGCTGATGGAAGCGGCAATGCCAACGAAGGAGGAGATATCAACCACACATCGATGTTTTTTGGTCTCCCTTTTGCTTTATATTGCGAAATACTTGGTTCCAAATTCCCATTTTCTTCACTTCAACAAATTTTCCTACCTCCAGAAGCAACACGCGTCGATTGTGCTGTCTTTCAAGGGGTGCACATGTTCTCAACTGATTCAATTATTCAGCCGCAGAGTGTAGAGCAATCTCAAGCAGCCCGGTGTGCCATTGCTGGTGCTATAGCAAAACAATGGTTTGGTCATTTCATCAGACCTGCTACTATAGATGATGCATGGCTAGTAGAAGGTCTCGCTGGATGGCTCGAAGATCAATTCGTTAAAAAATATTTAGGTAAAACCGAAGTTCTGTATCGACGGTGGGAGCGGCGACAAACAGTTGCTGCTGCCGATAATGGCGATGCTCCTCCTTTAGCGTTTAGACTGAGCTCACAGACTGCTGCTCCAGTAGTTAATTCTCCTTGGGGTCCTTTGTTTGGTACAGAAAGGTTAGATACTTCTCCTTTTAGGACAATGAAGGCGACAGCGATTGTGGCAATGGCGGAGCGTCGTGCCGGTGACGATTTGTTCCGAAAACACGTAGAATCTTTAATAAGAGCTGCATGGGCTGATCCTAAAGCTCGATCAATAGATGCAATTTCATTCTTAACTGAATTAGGTCGCGCTGGTGATTTTAAGAAAGAAATCAGCGCCTTTGTTGAAAAATGGATTTATGGTCGTGGTGCCCCTCAATTGACCCTGGGCTATCAGTTTTATAGAAGGGGGTGCTATCTAGAAGTAGGTATACATCAAACAGGCAGTGCACCTGCGAAATTTGCAGCAGATACTGCGGAGGTAGCTGCCCAAAAGGATGGTATTGGTACCGGCATTATTAAGATAGCTGTCCGGGAAGGTTCTGGAGCGACAATAGACCATCCTGTGCACGTAGGTGGTGAATCTGTTATTTTAGCAGAGGTCAAAGTCAACCCAGAAGTTAAAAAAGTCGCGTTAAAACGTGGTAGAAAAAGAAAAGAGGAAGAAGAACAACTCGCAGCAGCTCAAAAGGCAGCTGAGAATGCAATGCATCCAGTTCAATGGGTACGAATCGACCCAGGTAGTGAATGGCTCTGTACAACACGTGTTTTTCAAACTGAACGCACACTACGTAATCAATTATTCGATTCAAAGGACGTCGTAGCACAAATTGAAGCTATACGAGGCTTGGCTGAGCTCCATGTAAGTAATGTCTCTCATGAAGCTTTAGATCTGCTTCAAGACGCGTTAGCTAACACCCATCGCGGTCAAACTGTCCATTTACATTGTCGTGTGCGTATGGAAGCAGCCAAAGCATTGGCAAACTTACGCTGCGATGGTGATTACCCACTGGGTCTGCCAGTTTTATTAAATTTTTATAAGAAACGCTACTGGGATTTGGCAAAAGAGGGAACTGAAGAAGAAGATACGGTCAAATCAACCACATTTACCGATGTAGGTGAATACTTGGTCGCTCAATCTGTGGTAAAAGCTATTTCCTTTATTACAAAATCCCCGCAATGGAGAGCAGCAGGCAATTATGAAACAATGAGTGATCTGTTACAAGCAGTTTTGTTCCTCCGTTCGTGTTGTGAAGATTTCAACAGCGCCTGGGGTGTATACGACGACAGCGGATTATTAGCTGCATTATGCTGTGCACTAGGTGATGTGCGTGTTCCTTTGTCTCTAAATGAAGATATGGATGAAAATTTAGTAGAGACTGTTATGAAACAATTGAAAAGACGATTGGCTGGGGATCTTGTTGCGCCAAGTCCTGGAAATTGTGTGGGTATAGCGTGTTTATATGCTATGGTTGCTGTGATTTTGCATAGAAAAAAGGATGTGGGGAAGGCATATGTAGATGCAGTGCAGAGAGTACTGGTGAAGCATTGTAGTAATAGTGGGAATATTTCAATGGTGTTGAAAATTGCAGCCCATAAAGCCTTGGCACGGTTTTTAGCTGGAAGGAAAGGGTGGGCTACTGCTTTAGAGTTTGCATTGCAGTGTACAGAACATGCTGAGCAAAAAATACGGGAAAATAGTTGCTATTATTCTGTGCTTGCAAGAGTAGTTTGGGAAGAAGTTGCTTCGTTAGCCCCTGCTGCCGCTGCCGCTGGTCAGCCTGTACCTCAATCTATTCTCCTTGTTGCAGCTGACCTTTTGCGAGTATGCTCAGATTCCAGGTTGCAGCATTTAGCTTTTGTTACCTTGCGTAGATTACAGCAGCAGCCACCTAGTATGTATGTACCAAGAGATGATTTGCAGCTTCTCTTCCCAGAGGAGTTGATGCCTGCAGCACCTGTGCCGACCGTATCTGTACTTCCAGCACCCTCAGAAGTACACGAAGCAGCAGAGCCTGTGGCTATGCAGGTGAAATTAAGATTTGATGGTGGTCCAGCAGCACCTTCGGCTGTTACCACCACCACTGCTGCTGCTGCTGCTGCTGCTGCTGCTCCAGTGGCGGCAATGCCCAAGATGAAGTTTAAACTTGGTGGTGGTGGTGGTGGTGGTGCAGCTGGTGGTGGTGGTGGGAGTGGTCCAATGATGTCCGGAGGTGCTGGCGGAACAACCATTCTGAGCGATGGGCGAGCTCCACTTGGTGGTTTTGTCGGTGGTGCTGTGGATCAGGTAGTGGCGGGGAGCGGTTCCGGTGGTGCTGGTGTTGAAGGGAAAGTTTCTTCACCTGCGAGAGAAGAGGAAGATCTTGAGGAGGGAGAAATGGAGCCTGGAATTAATGAAGCAGCACTAGCACAGGCGAAAGAATTCCCTGCGTTTCACCCTCTCCCTGCTGAATTTGTTGGCTCTGTCGCCCCTTCTCCTGCTGCCGGCGCTGGTACAGTTCAAGCAGCAGTGTCACCAGCAAGTGGTGCTCAACCGAAACCAATCAAACTAGGGTTAAAATTAGGGGCGCCCCCACCAGCACCCTCATCTGCAGCCACAGATGCTGCTCCGCAAGCTGAACCAGAGAAGGCTTCTTCTCCTGCAGCAGCTCCAAAGCCAGCAAAAATCAAATTAGTAGGCGCAAAATTCTCTCGACTAGAATAATAGTAGTATTTACGACTTGACACGAAATGATCTATGAAGTGCCACTGTAATGTGCTGATAGGTATTACATGAAATAGACAGTACGGGTAGTACATAAATAAAATAAATTAAAGTTAATAATCCAGAAAGGCTTTTAGCCACTCTACGTCACAGGCAGCACGTCGTTCAGTTTATTCAGTAACAAATTATTAAACGTTGCTCTTATATTTCCATCACTAAAATGTCGATTATCAGGTGTTGCATCAGCCCGAGCCGCTGTCAATTCTTGGAAATCAACTATTCCATCAACACCAGTCCCCATTGCATCCACCAATTTATTAGATATTTCATTCATTATTTGGGTTCGGATGGGAGTGCGACAATTCCATTTCAGAGCCATTTTTTCTTTTTCAAAATGGGTCCATGCAGTCGATCTCCACAGAAATTTTGTACGGGAACCACTCGGAAACTGTTCACGCAACATCATCAGCATGTGGCGCAGAAGAACTGTATATAAAGGTGGATCGAGAGGTGTTGCAAAATGAAGTCCAAAATTAAAGACGACGGCATCGGGAAAAGTGTGAGAAGGTACACCGGGGTGTTTTTTCATCGCTGCTTTTAAATACGTAGTCCATTCTGGCACCTTAAACGTCACATTCGATGCTGCGGCGATAGAATTGTCTTCTTCATTGATTAGAGGGAAGCGAGTATTCTTATAACCGCCAACAGGGAAACTGTCCGGATAGAAAACAAATGAAAAAGTTAGATTTAAAGAAGGGCAGTGGTAGAGTTGCATGCCATCGCGTTTCCATTGTTCTTCCATGCGTTTGCCATCGTATCTATTTATCAATACATGCACAGGAGACTCATTTTTTGTATTAGGACCATGACCACCACCACATTTTTCTTTAAATACTGTTTCTAACATTTCATCAAAAGCATGCTCAGATAAAGAGTCTCCTATGATATAAATCCACTTATTTCGTAGATTAATAGTAGGAAATACGCGTAATTTTTTCCCGTTGAAAGGCAGCCAAATGAAAGGACCTTTTAATAAACTATTTTCTAAAAGGGCCGTTGCGTCTTTAGGCACTAAAGCTTTATCAACCCAACGGCCAGACCCTAGAAACGTAATTTCCCGAGTCGTAATAATCTCGTCCTTTCTTAGCTGCTGAACAAAAAATTCTAGTCTTTTGATTTGGCTGATAGGCTGCTGTGTATGATTCACATTGCAAAAAGCGTACGCAAAACACGATTGCCATCTCATTGAAATATCAGCTGTATATGACCCTTCATCTATAAGTGAGAAAGCCACTAGATAGGTACCATTGCGTAGATCGTATACAGCAGGCCGTAGCAAAGATGGGCCTTGGATGACAACACTAATTGCATCACCGCCTGTGCCCAGCGGTTTGCCAGTAGAATCAAAAGTATCTAGACGCCAGGTAACGAGCTGGCCCGGAACGACAACCTTCTCAAACTGGGATAATGTGGTTCGTTGAGGGTCAGCAGGGGTAGGGTTGTTTAGAAAATAACTAGACTCCATCCAACAGTAGTTCCAGGCGTGCTCCATGCTGTAGTGGGAATTTAAAAATTGTAGCAAGTAAGCTCCTTTATGCGTGCTGCTACCAGCAGTATATGTAGGGCTGCTGTTAAGGAGGACAGTAGCAACGCTGTTGCTATTTCTGGAGACATGAGAGGTCAGTAATACAGCGGCAAGGATGAGGGCAGTTAAGATGAAACCCAACCACCCAGAAGGGAGGGTTTGGGCACGTGATACGTCTCGCATTCTAAATACTGTATTTCTTTGTATGAAATTCAAGGGCAAAAATGATCATCTTCACAAAATTGATAAAAACGATCGATTTGAAGTTCTGAAACCTAACTGGTACAAAAAATATCGCTTGTATATAAATAGTAGTCCCCAAAATAAGTAGTTAGCAATATAGTTCAGTTAAATGTTTCTTCATTAAGCAAACTTAATGCTCTATAAAGCTGGTTCTTTTCCCTTTCTCCCCCAAAAAATTCATAACCGCCGCCGCTGCCGTCATGGAGGGGTGAGGACGTGGCCAAGCTGACTTTGATAGGGCTGCAAGCAATAAAATTTTACATATGACATAGTAAACTGCCAGATTAGCCGCACGTTGGCTCTGGTATTGCCGTGCAACCTGGCTAAATGTCTCTTAACAGCTGAGGCGCTAAGGCCACCGACGTCCGTACAACTACAGAGTCTTTGAGCAACCCACAGAGTCTCTCGGACTCTTCCCATCCCTCCCTAATAAAATTTTCAAGAACAGCTAGGAGCTTCGAAGCGAAACTTAAGCTTCTATATGAAAAAAAATAGCCCTGTTTGGGGGGGCCCCCATCGCCGATGGCATCGGCCCCCCCATCAAATTCGGTCTAGCTTCGAATCAGATTGGAAAGATAGCCCGTGCCGGCAGCAGGCACCCAATCTCTACAAAGCCCTCCGGAACAGTGGTCTCGGCCCTCAAACCTTTGTAATATTTTATTTAGGGGACCAACATGACAAGTCTGCTTAAGCGCCTTTCGCTTAACCTTGAGCGCAAGGTGACAAATTCTTCGATGGACGAATCAGCCAACCCATCTCGCGGTTTGGCTGCTAGCCACTCATTTAACGATTTCTCAATGCATACGCAGCAAGACAGTAAGTTTAAACCGTGTCGGAGAGCATTTAGAGCTCACTGCGGAAACTTATTCTTTGGCACCTGCCAAAATCCTAGTTGGAGTAAAGGCTAAAGTCCCTACTACCCTTCCCTTTTCAGTTGATGACCATCATGAGACTCACATGTCTACTACCCAACCCATAGACATGCGTGAACCGGCGGCCAAGGCCCCTGTCCGAACTTCGCCTTTTACAGTAGGATCAGCTCCAGCAGGTAAGCTACTATATGTCCCATTCTCTCATCTCGGTACCCGTCTTTAACTTAATATCCCATGTTCTATAGGTATGGCACCCATCTCGACGTCGAGCGCGTTGAAAATTCCACGCAACTCTGTTGCAAGCATTCTCTTGCCCAGCCATTCCACTGGAGGAACCCCAAGGTCCTCGCTTGAACTGAGCTGGAACTCGCTGCCTACGCCTCGCCACAGCATGAGTGATGAACCCAGTTCACCCAAGTCTCCAAAGTCTCCTACTACCCCTGGAGGCAGGCGCCGCAAGTAAGTTGATTATTTCCAACCGCTTCCGCTGCTGTTATCTTTCACCTGCCCGCAGTTATTCGAATTCACTTTTTGCTATTAATTGTTCACTGTGTAGGTCTCAAAAGATCCATGGAATGGATTACTATGAGTTCTGTGAGCTTGTCAGGGCTGGAAGCTTGTAAAGACAGCCTTTAAGCCCAATGACGCCCCTTCACCTATTTTCAATTCCGCAAAGCACGTGGGGTGTTTCGCACTTTTAAATTCCCCTTTGGTCACTCTCCCCTTGTTTCCCCGCCACTCTCACTCGCTAAATACGATTAGAATTAAAGAAATTAATTGAGAATAAACAGCTGTTGTTCGCTGCTGCATTTTTGTATTGCACTGCTCTCGCTTTTACTCCAAGATGAAAGCTCGTCTCTTCTTTTTCTTCTTCTTCTTCTCTTTTGTATGAGAATACCACTCAGTGTGTGCGTCGCTTTTGATTTTCCTTAGTTTTTTTCCCCGCCAGCAACGCAAAAGCTTGCTTTCTTTCATTTTCCCGCACTTCAATGAATATTGTACTCTACCCTACGTACGCCTCCCCTTCTTCATCAATTTATTGCGTGTATATTTCTGTGGCTAAAAAGTACTGCCTAGTGGCATTCTTCATCTTTCTTTTTCCGATGATTTGTAGCCTCTTTCTAAGCCACATTTATTGTATTGTATTGAAGTTTTGGTTTATTTCTCTCTAACTTCAACTTCTGTTTTTTTTTTCCTTACGGTTAGAAAGGTCTCCCGCTGCAGTTCCTTCATTTTCTTTTCTCAGTTTTCTTCTTTTGAAGTGACAGAGAAGTTATGTCCAATGCAGTGGGAGCAGTATTAACCAGCCAAATCCAAATTTTGATTATACTAAAAAGCGAGGGCCCTTTATTATTCCCCTAAATAGCTTGTTTATAGCGCCTTTCTGAGAGCGCTTTGATTGTTCATTTGTTTGGATACTAACCATAGCACCAACTACGTATATAGCAACAACAGCTTCAGTCCAATTCTGTGCCCCTTCTGTTGCTCTGTCTGTATGTTTTTGTTTGTGTTTTATTGGCTACAAGCAACCTATTTTACCGCAACCTACACCCCCTCCACAATTTCGATAGAAACTAAACTAATTTCTCACTGGAAAAAAAATAAAATATCACCGAAGCATTTCGCACACTGTAGAGCCTGCTGCCTTTTTTTTTTTATTCAAAAGGTTGTGTAGTGCTGTGCATTCAATGCTTTCTCATCTTCCCCTGGCATCTGTTCTTTTAGTATCCCCAAGAAACGAAGAAGAGTACTTTACAAAATTTTACAAGTTTCAAGGTGTGCCGTGCCGCCTTTTGGTTTTTCCTTTTTTCCGTCTTATTCGAAAAAAGCACCAAGTATAGCACCATGCGATGATGATGCGATCTATTCTACACCAACTGCTCCCTCTTCATTACCCTATACAATGAGCTGCTGTTGACGACAGCTGCAGCTAACGATGAAGAGGCGTCGTGTACCCTGATTTAAAAGAGTTCATAATAAATATTGAACAACAATTTTTCCCCCTTTGTTTGCCCCCTTTGTTTCTTTGTTTATTACACTCGACGTCTTGTCTATGTCCTTTCCTTGCTGAAATTAAAGCAGGAAATTTAGCAAGTAAAAGTCGAGCTGATAGGTACTTCCTCTTACCTTTCATTTTATAAGTTTCACTTGCCCCCTCCCCTGTTCTTACCCTACCACGACTAAAGCACTTCTTCTCTGTAAAGGAGCATAAATATGGTTTTTAGTCTTGTTCTTTGCGATATATATACATGCATACTCGATAATCTGCTTGCCCTGTGACTGTTCTGTCGCTCAGTTTTCTAAGAAAAAACTATGTTGCGTCAGTTTCATATTAGTGTTCTGTTGCCTTTTGAGTTTCTGTTTGTTCATTTATGTAAAGAATAGTTAAACATAGCGACCGTAAATTATTACATAATTTTATGCACTTTATCAGTTTCTAAATGTCTTTTGTCCCGACTTAGTACAGCATCAGCGTCGTTCCACCAAGTGTTGAGAAAATTTTCAGCAATGATTCTAAACCAAGGGGACCATAATAACCCGCTCTTAGGATCCATCATTTGTTTTAGTTCTTCTTGCGTTACGTAGCGCGTATCCATTACCTCTTCTGGGTTTGGATCTAACGGCAAAGTAGCTGCAGTGGTAATGCTATCACCATTTTCCGTGTCGGTTATTTTTGCTCTTAAAAATAAAATGTAATCCACTTCATGCTCCCCCCATTCACCATCAGATCCATCCCGTGCACAATAATGCAACCTAGTCAAGAAATGGAAGTTTTCCAATGGAACAAACTCAGGTCTGATACCTAGTTCATGGAATAACTTTCGAATTGCTGCTCGTTTTACACCAGGCACCTCGCCAGATGCAACATCTTGGGGGGTGTCGACTTCACTTGGTTGGTACCCATACAACGGGTGGCTACAGCAGGTGTTTGTCCATACACTAGGGAACGTTATTTTAGAAGCAGCACGTTGTTGCAAAAGTAAACGATTTTGAGAATCGAATAAAAAGACAGAAAAGGCTCGGTGAAGAATGCCGCTGGGTTGATCATTGTTGAAGCGATGTGCGTCGTATTTGCTCCCATGGCCAACAATATTGTCGTTAGCATCAACAAGGATGCACTCGTCTTTGTGCATGAAGTCTTCCTGGGTGAGACCAGCGCCGTCCCAAGTGGTCATCGTGCGGGGAGTGTTTAAAATGTTGATATGATCAAATGGTTGGCAATGGGAAATATTCGAGATTGCGGTTGGTGGGGAGGTAAAGCGGTGCAATGAGTTCCAGGAAAACGTGCGAAACGAAATGAATTGGCAGTGCAAAGCAAGCAAGAAGGGACGTTGGCTAAATGCAATACTAGGCATGGGTATTTAGGATCAAATACGCGTGCAGGTGCAAGTTTAGGGCATCTATTTGGCACAAATTGATATAGATAATGGCAACTAAGCCTGAATGGGGTACGCTTAAAGTTTGAAAATGAGGAAACCCTGAAAGCCACGCTGAGCATCCTGCGGCAAAGTAATGTCGAACTCACATGTTTTAAGCATAACAATTTCAGCTAAACGTCTCATTTAATCTAAGAATAACATCACGCGCTTTCAAAATGCTGAGATCAAAGCACACAAAATGCCGCAAGATTCAAGAATCGGAAATCCCGGTTGCAGTAACTTCAGTATGCAGGTTTACTCTTTATATCTAAAAGCTGGACCCTTTCGTAACCGCCAGTAGACTGAACGCTGCTCTGCCCCCTGATGTAGAGAATGAAACTATGTGCCTGAAAATGTAGTGTGATCGACGTTAATCTTGCTTCCTCACCTTGATTCATATTCTAAGGATCATGCGCTGCGTGAAACCGTTGCAGCTCTCTCCTTCATGGCAGTAGCTCCTCCTCGAGCGACAACGGCAGAGGTGGCTACGCCTCACTTTGAACGTGACATCTCCAATATGTCACTGTTCCGGTTTCGGTTAGAGTTGACTTAAACGAAGTGCGTTTGATAAATTTTAACATTCCATTTCTGCCACGTTCTGTGCGTGATTTAACAATTGGGTTTGTACGGGAGTGCGCTGGTGGCGCTGTTTCAATGTCAACATTTCCGGAGTTACCAGAACGGTTGTGTCAGGACAAGTTGTGAGTAATAGCTGAGCGCGTAGGTTGTGCTGGATGAGCTATGAGATTGTTGTACTCATAATAAAACCGATGCAAATTTTGTAGTAGACGTCCTTTCTCGGACCACAAGGGGATCACTGCATATAAAAGGGCATATCGTGAAAAACAGTTCTTGGAACCGCCAGGTGTCGGCGCCTGAGGTGCAGTTCTGGTAAAAAGAGCGAATGGGGCAATTATCTTGAGTCTAATGTCAGGTCGAAATAGAGGGGATCTGCTTGTATAAATAGCAGAATCAATCCTGGAGGTGAGTTCCAATTGCAGGTCAAAAACAGGAATGTACATAGCCGTCGGGGGTGTGGAGGAGCAATAAAATTCAACAACTCTGTCTATGATTATTTGTATAACTCTTTTGTAATTAATGTGATGCACATCAACTGCAATATGATAGTTTTAGTCAACGATTCAAGGGTATTTATTACTGCAGATTAAATAAAATAGATCAGTTTAAATTGGGCGGACTAAATTATAAAGCTGCGATTTGCATCCGATGGAACCTCAATTTGCTTCATTAAAGTTAGGAGAGGAACCTAATGAAGTAATGCCCGTGAGTTCTCAGGGTTTTTGATAATATTAAAGATTCAAAATTCAAAGATTCAAACCATGCTTTTTAATCTGCCTGTAGGACTGGGCTTCGCTACCTGACGATGTGCTCCACAGAACTTACCAAAAGCTCTTTGAAGCTGATGCAGACTCGCCGTGGCCATTGACTAAGGCTGTTAGTCAAGTCCAGACACTCCGCCTTGTGGCCAAGAACTGGGCACAAGTCTTGGCAAATAGGCCACCGGCTCTTCAGCTGAAAATAGAAAACATAGATGAATACTGCCATGCAGAATGGGTTACTGCATTTCCCGTTAAAACCCTGCATATGCATCTGGTTGTGCCCCCTTCGCATGAAACTTCCTTGTCTGACGTTGATCAGGACGAAGAACATCTACTCACTAGATCCGTTCTTATGACTGACTGTATACATGGTAGTGTTGAAGGGTTGTGTTTTGGCAAAATGGTTGATCTTAAATCTCTCACTATAGAATGCCAAGGCTATTCATGGGGGAATGGTGCTGGTATCTTCAATGCGGATCCACTTCAAAAGTTGGAACACCTTAGTCACCTTAAACTCACAGGATTTCTGGGATTTGAATTGAGGAATTTGCCACTTTCTGTGCGAAATATTACTTTAGGGTATGTGGAACTTGAGGGCGATTCGAATGAACCTGATGCTAACGAGATTCAATTTTCATTGGTTCCGGAATTACCAGAAAATATCAACCTTGATAGGTTAAGATTAACTTCCTATAATGCTATAGGGGTTGCAAACCTCGACGCACTGTGGGATTGCTGTAGATATATTGAGATAGATGCAGGGTTTTGCTTGCTAGGCGTACCTGTCTCGGATCCAGAGGTGATCAATGCGTTCGAAAGGCCGTACCGAGAGGGAAGGTATGTGCCTCCCCACATTTTGGCAGACCCGGAGGCTCAAGAGGCATCTTCAAAGGCAGCAGACAAGACTATGGAGTACCTACTGAGCGGTATAGCAAGCAGTTCAAAGCTAGAAGTTTTGAGTTTTAGTAGACAGTGTGCCGAGTCGGTGCATTTGGTACCAGGAAGGGCAGGAAACTTAAGATCTTCTGTTGAATTTCTACATTCAGTGGTCAAGCATAAGATACAATATTTGCCTGGAGTGTGTGGTCGGGAATTGCTAGATCGGTTCCATATTATGCAAGGGAGAGGAACCTTGCCTGGGTCGGCAATAAAACTCGATGTCCACGAGGAAGACCATGGATTCAATGATGGAGAATCCTATTCTAATAAATGGGATTTTCGGGTGGTGGTTGAGGAAAGGATGTCTCCAGGTAGAAGGGTGGTTGTGGAGGAACAATAAAGCGAATTATGGGGAAAGTAAGGGAGGAGGAGCCAGGGCGCCACAAGGACGACCTCCAACCAAGATGATAATGAATTAAGAGTAGAAGCATTCATCCAAAGGGCTCGTTTTTGAAATTGCTGTAACTCTGCTTTATAATTTAAGTTGTGTTGTTAGCATAAATAGCTCTCGTTCACTGGCGTGTGCAAAGATATTTGATTGATTGACAATGCAAGCTTTTCTACCAACTTCTGCTGGAGTGCGCCATGGATCTGGAGTTTCTAGTAGAAATATAGCATCCTCTCTGCCACAGCGTAACCTTAGGACAGTGCAGAGTAGGACTCGCCTTGTGATCAGTGCAGCTGGTGGCCATGGTGGTCCTCCTGTCCCCAAAGGCACACCTAAGAGTAAGTAGAATTGTTTTTTGTGGTAGATATAGAGTGTTGATACGATGCGCAAAGCCCATGCCTGCGTTTTTGCGATTATTTGTTGTCTCCGACACGATCTTCCCCCGTCCTTACGCCCCACCGCCGCTAAAACTACTAGCTTCTAACCCCTCTAAATTTCTCACTTCTGCAGCTTTCTTGGAAGAGCTTCGTGCTTATGCCATGGCTCTTCATACCAGAGAACAAGCTCCCAGGGAAGGCAAAGCTCCCTCTCAAAAGCCACAACAAGCTGTATGTTGAATTTCTTTTATTCAAAGGCCACCCGCAACCCTTGTTTCATGCATGAAGCATATGTTCATTTCTAAACTTGATCTAACTAAAACATTTAATTGTTATATGATTTATTTTTGCAGTGGGCTCCTACAAAAGAGGGTTATCTTAGATTTTTGATTGAATCTAAAGCTGTCTATGAAGCGTTCGAAGACATTATGGCCAATGACCCCAATACAACATACCGAGCATTTGTAAACACTGGATTGGAGCGTACTGCCGCTCTTGAAAAAGACATTGCTTACATGGTCAAGACGTGGAATCTTAAAGCAGATCCTCCTGCACCAGGTGGCCCTGGATCGGCGTATGCTGGCTTTCTTCGTAATTTAGCCTCTCGATCTCCGACTGCATTTTTATGCCACTACTATAATTTCTATTTTGCCCATACTGCCGGTGGTCGTATGATTGGTGCTCAGGTATCTAAAATGGCATTAGATAACTGGATGGGTGATTTCTATAAATGGGATGGTGAGGTCTCTCAATTGGTTGAAGGGGTGAGAGGAAAGATTAACGAGGTCACCGATACATGGAGCAGAGAAGATAAAGATTCTTGTTTAAGAGAGACTGCGAGGACGTTTAAATATAGCGGAGGGTTGTTGGCTGAGTTGGCTGGTGGTAAGCGAGGTGCCCATTAGTAAGCTGGATGCTAGTTGTTGTAGTTGTTCTACCTCTTATCCACAAGTCACTGTGGCGGTGGGGTAGAAAAATGTTTTGAACATTTCATTTGCTCGCCTCTGCATTTCCATGTTTACTTCTTTATTTCTGAAATTCAATTTAATACTTTGGAATATCCATGAAACATTTCCCAGTCTCTAGAACATAAAAATTAAAATGAAAACGAGACCCCTTCGATCTGGTTTACTCTCCGAGTTAATGAAGCGTTTAATAATCTTCTATAATTGATTCCCTCACCTGCGATCTAAAGAATATCAACACAATGGAGGCTCGGATGGCAGCGATGGTCGATAATCTGACCAGCGACCGCGCAGATCGCTTCGAACAGGCGAGTAGAATTATTTCAATTACTCCTCACACAAACATCGTTACTTTCGTGTTGAATACCGGAAAGTTTGGTTTGCAATAAGACACAGCTTATGTATTTATACACATAACTTTGCAGGGCTGCCGTGAAGCTGCTGCTATGATCGACATGCTCCAAGGTTCGTTATCATTCCCCGCCAGTAGTGGCAGTAGCCAGAAGGTGACTGCAACTCTACTTGTCAGTGCTAGCAGAATCTTGGAAGAGAGCCTTAAATATCCTAACGATGTAGCGAGGCACCACACCCTTCGATCTTTGGCTGCAGCCTTGGCTGAGGCACTTGTCCCAGGAAATCAAAGTAAAGGCGGGGGCACCGGAGATACTTCACAAAGAACAGCGCTGAGCGAGCAGGAACAGAAACGCAGCGAGATGGAGAAAATCATTAACTCAAATCTATCTAATGATGTTTTAGACTGGGGTGCTGCGGCATTACTATCTCAAAATGTTCTTTTAGCGACCGCCAACAACAATGCAATACGTCTGCCATCGTTGTATCTTTTACAAGCAAACAATCTTGATAATCAGAGCTTCAACACGCTAAATTCATTGCTACAATTATCAATACACGTTCCATCATTAGACTCCATTAGTGGTGCACCTAGTACGCTCTTAAGAAGAGCTCAGCAAGTACCACTGCCATCTTTCAGCACCTGTTCAACAGCTGGTGATAAGCATTCTCAAGAAGCATGGACCGCGTACTTGACAATACATCCGCAGGTAAAGAAGCAAAAATAGCTTTAATTTAGCTTTATTACAGTATCATATCTTTTGTCTTCTGAAATCAATGTACGGCTGACTTTATTTTCTTTTAAAATTCTTTTCAGGCGCTGCAGGAGCTTCTTGCTGGTGTGCTTTCTCATGCTACAACAACTACTAGGAAAACAACATCAAGCTCTATCAAAGCATCAGTACATTCAAAACCTGAATGGAAATCTGGTATTGAGGCAATTGCTGCTTCTCCTGCTCTTCATATAGCAGCACGGAGTATCTTCCGTGCTTGGTTTGCTACCAGCGGCAATATGCACGCCTGGTTGTTGCATTGGCATGTATTTAAATTATCTAGTGGCAGTGATAATCATATGAAATTGCCTTATTACCTATACCCTGGAGAATTGAGAAACACGGCTGAATGTGTCTTTGAAGCTGGTCTCTCTCTAGAGGCCAGCATGAACAGTGCTGTCAAGGAAGAAAAAGAGCGATTAACAATAGCAGCACTGGGAGCAGGATTGCAAAGCATCCGTAGACATGCAATGGATGATGAGATGTTTTCATTATTGTTAGATGGATTTGAGCTTACAAAAGCGGCTTTAGAGCAGCTTTTATGGACACAAGAAGGAGACAGAAAAGATGACCAAGGTGGCAATACAGAAATGGTCTACAGCACTATTTTAGAAAAGAAAGAGCCTTATTTTAGATCGCCTGTTCCTCGCAACGCTGCAGAATGGCTTGCATTGGTTATGTGGCCATTTAATACTACTCAGCAACGTTTGATGTGCGATGCAGTAGTACAGAATAATAGCAGCACTGCAGACGTGGTAGAGGAAGTGCATCAAAGTATTTCTATTTTACAGAGCATCTGGTGTCCAATACTACTAAATTGAGTACTATAACTGTAAACGAAGTAATAGGAACGTGGGTAGATAGAGTAGATACTAAATATAAGGGTTGTGAGTATTGTCGAAGAAAAGAACTTGGCCAGTGACGACATCAAACGTAGTTCTTAGTATTCTATTACTATTGATTTTCAGGGGGGCCCTTGAGCAGCTGGTGCGATTACCACTGGTGCTATTACTGCTGGTGCTATGGATGGCATCGCTTCAGCTTGTTTAAATTCCCAAGGTCTTCTACAAAAAGGGCATTTCTGTTCAGGCTGGGACGACAACCATTTATTAATACACTGAATATGAAAGGCATGAGAACAGACACCCCATACTACTGGAGCATCATCACCTGGAAAATTGGCTTCAGGGGGATTTCCGTCGAAAGGGGCCCGGCAAATACCGCACATGTCGTCGCCTGTAGAGAAAAATAATGAACAAAGTTTAGAAGGTTGGCGTCGAGGGGAAGCAAGCGACCAAGGAGAACCAAATATTGCTTCCAGGAAGCAGAGAAGAATGCGAAATATAGCCTATTGATCTGACCTGCATTCCATGTCCAGTTGGCTACGCCATGCCAATGGTTTATTGTTACTTTGAAGCCCATGGCTTTGATAGTTTTCAGATCATCATTTTGATGGCAATCAAATCTTTGATCAGGGCTGGTGGGCACTCTCGAAAATTGTAGTAGCTTCTATTGATTTCAAAATTAAAAATAAATGCAAACAACATCTGAGATATAGAGCTGGAACCAAGTTCTATTAAATGGTGCTGCGAAAACTTCACTTCGAATGTTCTCCTTCAGCTCGTAAGAACTCATTGTAATAAGTTTTCAATATCCGTTGAAATCTGTATTTCGATACCCAGTTGCCCTTGCTATCCAACATCGAATTTGTCTTGATCAATTCTTGCATCTTTACTTTTTTAAACCTGCTTGGCAATAACGCATTAAGCTTCCGATGCGTCTTTCACTTTTACAAAAGCTTGATAATGCCCATGAAGATTCGGTTTGGACTGTTCAATGGGGCGCAGGCTCTAATTGCTTAGTTACCGGCTCGGTGGATGAGACTGCAAAAATTTGGGCACAAGAAGAAGACACCCTGGTTCAACAGCACGTCTTTACTGATATTTCTCTCGGAGCTGTTAGCGTTGCTGTTGATTCTACAGGCAGTGCTGGTGCTATTTGCAGTTTAGATAGCAATATTCTTTTATGGAACATGGCTGACAACACCTTTCTTGCCCACGCAAAACAAAACCCTTCAGAAGCTTGGGGAATCGCTTTCATGCCACGTGCATCGCCTGATGAACCATTGGTTTTAGCTATTGCTGGTGGCAGTTCGAATAAAGTGCGTTTATGGGACGTGACGACATCTGAAGAGATTCTCTCGGCAGATATGCCCCCCAACGAGTCAAAAAGTAAAAAAGACAGATTTGTGCTGTGTATTGCAGTAGCACCAGATGGTAGTAAATTCGCAGCAGGTGCTATGGATGGTGCTGTAGCTGTCTTTGATGCTAAAAGTGGACACGTTCTCCACCAATTAACAGGGCATTTCAAACCTGTTCGAGGAATTTCTTTTACCCCCGACAGCAAGCATGTATTAACAGCCTGTGATGATTGCCACGTGAATATGTATGATGTACAAGGCGGGACACTTGTTGATTCTTTCTCTGGGCATGAAAATTGGGTTGTTTCTGTTGCAGTACATCCAGATGGTACTGCCTTTGTGACTGGTGGTGCTGACGGGAAAGTTAAATTGTGGGACATGGCGACAAAGACTTGTGTACAAACATTGAATGAACACGTAGATCAAGTCTGGGGGGTTGCGTGGAGAGCAGATGGAAGCAGAGTAGCGAGTGTTTCTGATGATCGCAGTGTCTGTATCTTCGATTTTGCTTAAGAGATTAGTTATGACGTAAAACTGGTGTTGAAAACTTGATTGTAAATTTTTACATTGCATTTTTAAGGACATATGAATGAAGAGATATTCGATTGAATTTCTAGGATATCGGTTAGTTTGCTTAAAAAATAGCAGCAGTAGGAAAAAGGGAAAATAGGTGCCAGAAGATAATGCAAGGGACAAAACAGTAAGTAAAAATTTATTCTTGATTGGAAACAATTTGTTGAATTGCAGAAAAAGGGATTAGATTGTAGCCGTAATGGAAACGCAGTTTAGAATTTTCGCTCAAAGTAACACTAGTAATCGTTTAGCTTGTTGGTTAAAAAAAAATGTACGTTTTTAAAAACTGAGGCGTTGAAGGTGTTTCTCCTTTTCTTTCTCTTTCACCTCATGTAGGTATATCCATCGAGTCTACGCATGATACACTGCATTGCAGCTTCAGCTTCAGATACATCAATACGCCGACCAGATACCGCTTCCATTGACATGCTATGCATGCTACGCAGCATTAAATCTGCATCATGGCCAGCACGAGATAACACGGTGGCTACAGATTCACCCACCACTGTTCGCTCTATTATAAAAGAGCGAGTAGAGTTAGAGGAAGTCATAGAGTGGGTCAATGCTGCATCATCATCAGCACCATTTTTGTTGTTAATGTTGCTGTTAACGTTGCTTTCAGTAAGATGGTTCCAGTTGAGAAGTGAGCTGCACTCGCTGCCAGTTCTTGCGTGATTGCCACCATCGCCACCACCGCCTTCAGAGCAGAGGCTCATACAGGATGCTACTGGATGCACAGGCTTCGTAATGCAAATAGTATCGCAATTATTATAAAGTACCTCATCGCTGCTGTTCATTGCATTGATCTGTACTACGTCATATTGCAGCTGGCCATTCGTACTATTAGTTGGTGCACCAGCAGTTGTACTAGGCCGTACTCTAATTGTAGCCGAGTTCAAAGATCCAAACATATTGTGATTGGAGCCCATCGTTTCTTGGTAGACCCCGGTAAGGAACATACCCAGACGGTAAGGCTCATCGGCAGTATTAGAGGAAGAATGCAAAGGTAAAGAGCGGAGAGGTGCACCTCCATTAGGGTTGATAAAAGAATCAATTTTTCCATCAGAATCGCAGGTGAGATCAACAAGCACAGCACGCATATCAGGAATTTGTTCCAATCGCGACAATGGCATAATAGGAAATACTTGATCAATAGCCCAGCAATCAACTGCAGACCGGAACACACTCAAATTTATATGCACCATAGACACTGGGGAGTGAGAGTGGTTGCCGTCGGAAGAGGTGCACCTTGTATTTTCAGTTAAAGAGACGCCATGTAAAGTAGCAAGCTCTCTGCTCCGTGCTGAAATAGCATCTACAAGCTCATCGACTGCTGCTTTGTCAGGTAACGTCAGCATTCCAAGTTTAAATGCACGAAGGGTGTCTTCCTTGAAATACGTGGCATCTCTGAGAGCACCTCGTAAAGAGGAAGCAGTAGGACCCATACTGTCCAAGATCTGGCGTAGCGTAGTAAGCAAGATTTTAGCTTTAGATGAAATATCATTGGAGAGATTAGAAATAGTAGCAGCTATGTTGTTAGATTGTTGTTGTTCACTTAAAGAGCATCGCTGTAAAGGGCTGTGGAGGGACGCTGTGGTAAGGCTAAAAGGAAGAAAAATAGCGGACGTAGCTTCCTGGTCTTCATTATTAGCTATAAAATGAGTATTGGTAGTAATATTAGCAGCAGCAGCACCAGCGTCTTCTTCGTTGACAGTATTTTTCTGAATGACATCAAACACAACGACAGCATGGTGAGATGCCAACGCTCTGCCACTTTCAGATACCAAAGTAGGTACATTGACACCTCTACTAGCACAAGCTTCCCCAACTGCACCAACGACAGCTGATGCATAGTCTTCTAAAGCATATGCACGTGACGTGTGCTCTTCTGAACCAGAGCCGTCGTAGTCCACCGCCAGTCCACCACCAACATCTAAGAAAGAAAGACCATGCGCACCCATTTTCACTAGTTCAGCATACAAAGCAGCACCTTCGGCAAGGGCATCACGCACCTCGCCTAAAGAACTCATTTGAGAGCCCACGTGGAAATGCAATAAATGAAGGCGGGAGAGCAAATCAGCGGAACCAAGACGGTGTATTGCAGCAACAATCTGGCGATTATTAAGTCCAAACTTAGCATAATCACCTGAAGTGGATGCCCAATGTCCCCCATGGACAGTCCCCAATTTAGCACGGATACCCAAAGCAGTAGGACTACCAGGTACCAGAGTTGCTGCTTTGATCGCCAATGCCACCTCCTCTGGCTGTTCCATGACGATCACAACAGAAGGGCCTAGCTGACCTACACGCATAGCTAATTCCATATATTCAGCATCTTTGTATCCATTGCAAATAATTAGAGTGCCGACAGAAGAAGTGCCAGCTTCAGCTAAAGTGGCAGCTGCCAGAACCAGCTCAGCCTTGCTGCCAACTTCTAAACCAAAGTTGAAAGGTAAACCAAATTCTACTACTGCTCGTACAACGTCACGATCGTGGTTGCATTTGACTGGGAAAACACCGCGATAGCAGGCTGGATATCCAGCCCGCTGAATAGCTGAAGCAAAGGCACCCTGCAAATAGGAAGAAAAAAATATTATTAAGGAAAAGGGCGTGAGACCCGGTTTCTATAGTTAAATGAATGAATTAAGGAAGCATTGTAGGCGGGAGTGAATGGAAAAGCGACTATAAGGTCTGAGTCCCAGTACTTACGTTGAGTTTAGCAATACGGTCTCCAAGGATATCAGGAAACCGGAGAATAAGTGGAGTGCGAAAACCCTGTGCCGCCAATTGAGATGTCAGCTCATTAAGATCCAGAGAAGGACCTGAATCTGCGTTGATTTGAAAGGAATTAAGAAAGTAATAGATGTTAAAATAATTAAAATAACCATAACCGCAGCAATATTTAATAAAAGATTAAACTTAATGCGAAAAAATCAACCCGCCAGGTGGGTTCCCTCTCTCTTGCCGCCAGGTGTAAAATTTTTGAAGGTGGGCTTACCTCCTTGCGGCTTTACAGCCAATTGACCATCACTTGAGACCTCGAAATACCCTTCAGACCATCCAGCGACGTTGTATAGCTTCGCGGCGTCGCTGGAATTCCAAGGAGAGTCTACTTGACAGCTGGGCGGAAGAGATTCTACCAATCCCGGGGAGGCAATTGTAAACTTGGTTGGCTCCCAAAGTTGCCTTGTTGGCTCCTCGAGACGTGCTGCTTTCGCGATATTACCCTCTTCTAAATAGACGCTGCTGTCCCCAGACAATGACAACGCCTCATCTTTTTCAATTAAGATCGAGTCCCGAGTTTGTCTGTTGACCAGCGAACGATCGAGGAAGTCGGCCCATGGTTTCTTGTCAGAGATTGCCATCCAGAAGGCTAGGCGCTCTCTTAGGTTGTCGTCGAGGTATACAATCCAATGAAGAAAAAACAACAGCCTCCAGGGGTGTATCAGCCTAGAAGGTGCCCTTAACACGCTTCTCTTTGGCGGGCAGAATCAGTCGACTTTCCAAAGCGCCGCGAAGGTCTCTTGAACTCACCCTCATAAGATCGTCAGCGAATTTCATTTATTGGTAAACGTTAATCTACAAACTATACACTTGAAGATGGGTCGCACATTCTTTGTCGGTGAGTGTATAATTATAGTTCTCCAGATTGATGGCACAACTGCCATCAAAAGCTTTGTTTACTTGATTCTAGACCATCAACCCTAACATCAACCCATTGATCATGCAGGCGGAAACTGGAAATGCGTAGGTTTATCTTGTTTGTTCGACCGATGCTGTCTGCTTTTATGATGACTAAAATTGCCCTCCTCTGTAGTGAATCTTGTGGCCTCAAAATATTCTTTTATTTATTTATTTGCAGAATGGCACTCAGGCCAGCATTAAGGATCTTGTGGATCTCTTGAATGGCGCCGAGGTCCCAGGAAAGGATGTAGTTGGTACGTTCATAACGGTTAAAAATAGATGACCTCGATTGTTTCTCCCCCTCTTTTGGACCGCCGGTGTTCCTCTTCACGTACGTGTTTCTCTATTTAATCGCGTTCTTTATTAATTGCAGAGGTCGTTGTTGCACCTGCATTTGTGCACATTTATCAGACCCTTGCTGCTCTTCGCAAAGATTTCTCGGTCTCTGCCCAAGATTGCTACACCAAGGGCAACGGCGCCTACACTGGAGAGATTTCAGCAGACATGCTTGTTGACTTAGGGTTAAACTGGGTGATCTTGGGCCATTCTGAACGCCGCCACGTTATTAAAGAATCTGACGAGCTCACAGCTGACAAGGTAGTTGCAGCTTTAGGCAAGGGCCTCTCTGTAATTTACTGCATTGGCGAGAAACTCGAAGAGCGTGAAAGCGGAGATACAGTGGCCGTTTGCACTCGCCAGCTCAAATCTTTGGTAGGCAAGGTATCCCCTGAAGACTGGAAACGTATTGTTGTAGCATATGAACCTGTCTGGGCTATTGGTACAGGTAAAGTAGCATCCCCTGCACAAGCACAAGAGGTGCACGAATCTGTGAGGTCATGGTTTACTACAGAAGTTAATGCTGATGTTGCTACTGGTATCCGAATTATTTATGGAGGGTCTGTAAATGCTGGAAATTGCAATGAATTGGCTGGTCAAGCTGACATTGATGGGTTCTTGGTTGGCGGTGCCTCTTTAAAGCCTGAGTTCATTGATATCATCAAGTCGGCCACTGCTAGCAAATAAGTAGTTGGAAAAATGGATGCATCAAAAATTCGTTCAGATTGATGATATTGCTGTCTACCATTCTGCATATGTTTATATAGAATAAGAGCACCCATGTCTGCTATATTTTTGTTAGTGCTTGCTCTTTTGTAAAACAATAAAATTTGATAGAAACAGGAAAGAATGGAACGTTACAAAGCGAGAAAAAGGGTCGACAAGGAACTACTTTAAATCAAAAAATGAACTAGCAAAACAACTGATTTACTTTGCAGGAGGTGGTGGAGGTGCCCCAGATCCTCCACTTACTTTAGCCTCCACATCCTTCTCTTCGAGAATTTCTACTGTGTGCCCTGCAGGCACATCCCATGGAGCCCATTCCTTCATATTGACGACAAGCTTGAGTTCTTCTTTGCATAATTTAATTTCCTGCTCAAGTTGTCTACCAAACTGTTCTTCTAATGCTGCGTCAGATGCGTCTGTGTTCAATGCCTGCAGCTTGGCGTTGACGGTGGCCTCAATGGATCGTCTGTATTCTGCATCTGCAGGAATGTCCTTAAGAGCCGCCAAGACCTCTTGTAATTTCTCTGCAAGGTGATGTCTGGCTTGTTCATCTACAGGGAGGCCAACAATTCCAGTTGTGGCCTTGCTAAAGCTTCGTGTTGTGATCGCTGCTGCTCCTAATTCCCACCGGAGCGATGGCAGCGCCGTTGCCAGCGTTTTGAGCAATGACGATTGCATTTGTCAATATACTCAACTAGATGGAGACGCGTCAGATAATAGCACAATAGCAGCCACGATGATTTGATTGAAGAACAAGGTTAAGTTTGGAGACAGGGAAATTCAAGATAGATGCCCTTGTCAGAAGGTTGTCAAGAATATTTAATATGTTCCACTGTTACTATCGGCTGGATTCTTTATAAATTAAGGCCATCTATCATCGAAAATGAAAAAATTCCCTGCTTTTGAAGGAGGCACCATCTGCACATTTGGTCGTCTTTAATTTTCATAAACTTCAATATTTTGCTGGAGCCCAAACGTCTGTAACATATAATAGGGGGATTGCAAGCAGTGGTTTCCAAGGCAAGGTATTCTGCAGTGGTTCCGGTTGGAATTCTTCAGGATGTCAGAAAGCAGAAGTGTATCGTCCTCTGGAAGGGATGGGTCATTTAATAGTGCAAATATAACTGTAAGTTGGGATTATATACGTGCCGGTGATCAACTAGTTTGAAGCTATTCCATATATCTTACTAAGTTAGGAACAATTCCTTTCCATGCTTGTTGAGCAAATCCAACTGACACTGCCTTATCGTTTCATCATTCCTGACTTACACAATGCTGCCGTATAATGTTTATTAGATGCAGAGCTTTACAGAGGACCACAGAGCATTATTACAAAGGGTTCAGAATATGAAAAAAGAGTTAGCAGACTGGAGAGAGAGGGCGGCAGTAAGAAATACAAACTACACAGACCAGCTCAAAGAGCTTCAAAATGAGATACTCAATTCCATGAAACAGCTAAAAGAGGATTATAAAATGATGAAGTCAAAAGTTAGAGTTGTTCTTGATAAGCACGACCCTGCCTGGAGAGAAAAACAAAGTGGAGGCCACCGGCGGTGACGGAAAATATTAGAAACATGTATACTGTTTTGCAATGATATGGCTTCAAATCAGCTGTGATATGAACAGTTTGTGTAATAAGCAGAGAAATAGCAAAAAAAAAAAAAACCTTCAAAAACTCTGCTGTTGTGACTTCTGAAGTCACTTACAATGAAACCGGCCGTGGCGCCCAACTTGGAGAAGCAGTTTGCTCTCCTTATAACTTTTTAAGACCTCTCTATGCATACAGCATTATTGTTATACGCATTTAGTGATTAAATATTAGGAGCAGCTGCTGCTCAACTATTTACCAACTACCTCGTCTGGTATGGTTGCATCCGCGGGAAATCGTATGTTGCAGCGTGGGCCGCTCCCTCAACATGTAGGGCAAACTCTTACAAAAACATTCAGAGCCTCCGAGGTTACTGCGTTGCCTCGAGCGCGTGGTTGCGACACCAATGCCTCTCAACGGACTTTTAGAATTCGTGTTCAAGCTCAGGCCAGAGGCCCTAGGGACGACAACTGGGTTACATTCGACGGAGAGGAAGAGTGGGACGACGTGAGTTTCTTATTCCTTGTTCAGATCGACAGGGTGAAAGAAGTGAATCTCTGTTTTTTTACGTCCCGCCATTCATTTCTTTTCTAATTTTATTATTGCAGGGTGGTCCCTCAGGGCTTTCAGGCCCCATTGTCCAGCAATCATTCCGTGCAGTAGGTATGGTGATCGACCGTGTTACTGATATTGCTCTGCAAATGGCTCCTGAGGATGCTTCTCCTACAGCAGTCAGGGCGGCAGTTTCTGGTGGCCTCATTCTCTTGTCTCTTTCCTTCGTTAAGGGTATCATTTCGGTGAGTAGAAAAGAATAAGCTGCTATTCTCTAATGCTGAACTACTGGTCCTGGCTCTCAACCCTTGCTAACGTATGAAAATACCCCTTCCCCTGCTTCTTTATAAAATTAACCGCAGTTCTTCATCACAATTGGCACCATCGTTTTTGGTGCATTTGTGGCCGTAAAGGTCTTTGGATTAGACGTTGGTGGTTCTTCTAATGACGATAACAATAGACGTGGTAGAGGATCCCGTGAAAAAGGTGGTAGAAACAACCGGTCGACCTCTGCACGTAGTAGTAAAATAAGAGACCCTCCTTCTCTGTCTTCTGGCGTCGCAGGTCTTATCAATCGAGTGCTGGGAGGTAGCGAAAGTGAGAGTGACGATGGATTGATCGATGTATGGTTTGAGAGAAAGAGTGGAAAGGGAAAGAAGAAGAAATAAGTTAGGAAGAGATGTTTATAATCGTACCTACCTAGAAAAGTACATTTTTTCCTTGTTTCTTCTTTCAGTTATTTTTCTGTAACGTTTGTGTGTTTTGGAGTGTGTATATCTGTGTGTTTCCCTGTGATTGATTTCTATTATTATACTACTTTGATTTTCTATGTACACACGATATTGTGACCTTTTTAAATAATTCGAACAAGCTTAAAACAACTATCTCTTTTTATTGACAAGACCTTTTAGGAATTTAGCGCCCTGCGTCAAAGGTGAATTTGCTGCAGAGGCATTATAAAACGAGACTTCAACATCCGTCGATGATGGGCGGCGCTGCATTCGTGCTACAGGCTCCCAAATATCATTTTGTCTCATAAATATTCTCCAGGGATCTCCAGTCACCTCTCTACCTTCTCCTCCACCACCACTGCTAAAGCCGCTCTTTTTATTACATCCGACACATCTAAAAACAGCACCTTCTTGCGTGGACACAACAAATGCTTTAATTAGTAACGGCATGAAACAGTATACTACTTTAAAACTTCGGACAAAGGCGGTGTGTACTGAATCAATATCACCCAAATCATCTTCGGCTGCAAGGGGTGCCCATTCTGCGTTTAATAGAATACAAACAGACCCCCGCCATCTACCCAATAACTGTTCTACAGCTGCTACATTGATTATTTTAGGAGCTACTATAATTATACAACTTCCTAGAAGAGAATCAGATTCATCTTGAAGACAGGCATCTAAAGAAACTACGTTCTCTGTGGCATTTTGGCCACTGCTAGTATTTGAAACAACATAGGTAAATTGTTTTGGCCAGGGTGATGGAAGACCCGAAACTACGTCTTTTGCTAATGACATAGATGCATCTAGGCTTTCATCAGCTACAGGAATCTCAACTGAGAGCTTTTTAGTCTCACCAGCAAAACCGGGAGCAGAGGCCGGGGAAATTTTTTTCTTTGACTTTTGGGACTTGATGGAAGGTAGACTCGCTGCGATTGCAGCGCATGCTTGGGAGATTGCTTCCTCTCTAGAGTCTGGGAGCATAGAAGCTTCTGTGGCATCCGAAGGAGCTTGGCGTCCAGCAGCACATGTAAGTCCAAATCGGGAGATAAGTTGTTGGTGCTGTCGTCGTGGTGCTGGTCTAAGTATCGTAGCTCTATCAGCAAATTGGCAGTTATTCAATGCAAATGGCGACGTGCGCGTGTTATTAATTGCATGTAATGGGGAAGCTTGTCCTTGCCGATTACAGGATAAATTTGAGAATGGAGGTGAGATCACTTTCAAGGTTGAATGGCGAGCCAGAGGCATTATGACCAATCTCTGTTCTTTTCTATATTACGTTAAAGTACGTAAAGATTGTAAATATATTAAATTTGGCATTAAGCAAGCATTGTAAGCTGTCGAGATAAATACTTATTCCAACTTGTGGACCACCCTGCAGTCCTTTCATTAGATTATTTAAACATCATATATGATTTATGACATGTACACTATTATCAAAAATGCAGGCAATGCGCGTTAAGCGCTGACTTAATTTTTCAAAATAATAAATTGATTTTAGAAAATCACAACTTCTACCTGAAAACGTGGTAATGTTTCTTTTCTTAGCATTTATTGAACTATAGGATGCTTCAGCGTAGCATAATTGGATCGAAACCCGTCAATGTCCTGGAGCTGCGCCTAGATGCCAGGACTTTATTTCCTCGCCGCCCCCTTCACCGTCAGAAGCAGCAGTGGACGACTGTTCGCTCATCACTAGCTCCCAAAGACTCTAAACCAACCACTGAAAATGTCCAATGGACTGATGATGCTCGTACATCAGTAACAGATGCTGTAATTCGCGGTTTTTTAGCTTCTACAGCCAGAGAAAGTAGTGGGAGGTCGGGCCCAAATGGAAAAGCAGGTAGAGGAGGAGCATACGTGAAGCAACAAAGCAAACCAAGACCGGATAATACCACTGTTTCCAATAGAAATGACAATGACAAAACCTCTAGAAAAGAAGGTAGAGGGGATCAGGGTATAATAGTAGGTCACTTATTAGCTGGTGATTTTGATGAAGAAATACTTCGAGCAGCACCGACAACAACCCTTAATTGGTCAATCAAAACACTAGGCAAGCAAGGCCGCCTTGATATCGCTGAACAGCTCTTTCACTGGATGCGTATTAGGAACATTGCCAATGAACATTCCTTTGTCAAACTGTGTGAAGCATGTGAGGCAGCACGCTCCCCTTCAAAAGCCCTCTTGACGTGGCGGAACACCCGTCGTTTACCTACTTCATTTATTCTAGGGGAGAGATCAGCAGCTGCTTTGTTAAAAGTATACAGAAAAGTAGGAGATTTACAAGGAGCATTACGTATTTTGGACGAACTGTCTACCTCTAAAACTATAACAATCAATCAATATGCATTCAATGTTGTTCTTCGCTGTGCTGCTGATCAAGGCGAGATTGCAGCAGCTCTTGACGTGGTAGAAAAGCTACGTGTACATCCCAATTCTCAATGTGATTCCCGTACTTTTAGTGCATTACTCTCTGCTATAGTTGCTTCTCAGCGGTGGTCGCGGACTTCAGCGGTTCACAAATTACTACTAGAGGAAGGCGTCGTACCCGATGCGACTTTATATTTACAGTTGATTGCATGTTATGCCGGTGCGGGTCGTCCTGAAACAGCAGAAGCAGTGCTCGATTCAATGATCGATGAAGCACTCCGACCAGGGCGGGTCCATTGGAATGCTTTACTTTCTTCTTATGCTCAATCGAAAAGATACGAAGGGTGTATTAGTGCATATGAACGTATGACTCAAGTTGCCGGTATTCGGCCAGATCAATATACTATGGTAGCACTGCTCCACGGCGCAGCAGGGGCACGAGGTGGTGTTACCGCAGCGTCGAGGGTACTGGGATTAATGCAGCAACATGATATAGCTATGAACATCGAGATAGGTACGGCATTAATAGCATGTTGCAGACATTCTCCACCTGGACCTCATGAACGGCGTCGTTCTGTTGAATTTTCGCATGGTGTGCTTAGTATATTAAAGTCAGCGGGGGTAGCACCAAATATCAAAACTTACAACTCATTGATGGCTGTTCAGTTTGATGCTGAAGATTATGTGGGAGTGAGAGAAACACTGGATTTATTAGAATTGTCTGAAGATGTAGAACCCAATGAGGCTACATGGAATATAGCATTGGGTGCATTCCAGGCAGCAGGTTTCTTTGATAGTGTTATGGAAGTAGAAAATCTTAGAGAAACATGGCGTACGTTGCACGGGAGGTGAATTGAGAGCTTTTGTTTTATTGTCATTTGTTGTAAGTATCAGATTTTTAAAACTTCCTGTGTGAGGTAGAGAGACGGCTATACTTGTCCAGGCCACTTTGAGAGCGTCGAGGTTGAAATCAAGGGTGATGAAATATAGTGGGGCCTGAGATCAGGGAATCGTAAACAATTCAAACATTTCGTAAATAATTGCGATAATTTAATCGTCGGCTTTAATTTAACTGGCACAAGCATATCGTTATTCTCGGTTGATCTATTTCCGAATCATCGATCATAGAAAAATTCAATGCTGTCGCGGGGTTTTGTGGTCTGCACAGCCCCGAAGTCGGGATTGCAGACCCTCAATAAATTTGTTAGATGCAGCCTGCAGTCTGGAGAACCGAGACCTCATATCAAGTACCTAAAAAGTCGCTCCCCACTCTCGTCAACACCGTCACCGCTGCTGCACCATCAAGATAGCTCGGCGAGACCGCGCTCTGCAATAGTCCCACATAGCTCCGCAGCTGGAGATCTCAGTGAAACGAATGAGACCACCACCGCTGCCGCTGGGAATCCTAGTCTCATAGAACCTAGAGAATCTTGGCACCATTTACTCCATGGCGCTGCATCGTGGCTCGCAGCATATAAACCACCTCGTTACGTATGGCGTACACTCGCAGCCCTAGTTTTAGGCGGTGAGGTCATGGTTCGTATCTTACAAGGCAAAATTCATTTGCGCAACACAATGGATCAACTCAATTTAGTAGGCCCTCGTTCCCTTGGCGTCTGTCTTCTCACAGCCGCCTTTGTCGGCATGGTTTTTACTATTCAATTTATCAGAGAATTTGCAAAATTGGGTTTAACGAGATCTGTAGGCGGTGTTCTTGCGTTGGCACTGGCTCGCGAGCTTACCCCTGTCGTTACTTCTATTATCCTTGCTGGCAGAGTTGGTTCGGCCTTTGCTGCTGAGTTGGGTACAATGCAAGTTTCTGAACAGACAGACTCTTTACGTGTCTTGGGCTCGGATCCAGTTGATTATTTGATCACACCCAGAGTATTAGCATGCATGGTAGCAGGACCAATTTTGAATTTGCTCTGTTTCTGTATGGGGATGGCAGCATCTGTTTTCCTAGCCGACGCTGTCTATGATGTGCCTGCTAATGTCATTTTAGATTCTGCATGTAGAGCGATAGATGCATGGGATATAGTGACATCTATGATAAAATGCTGGGTATTTGGGACTATTATATCAGTTGTATCGTGTTCTTGGGGGTATACCACCTCTGGTGGTGCAAAGGGAGTTGGTGAAAGTACGACCTCTGCTGTAGTTATTTCATTGGTGTTGATTTTTGTGTTTGATTTTGCATTGTCGTTCTTGTTTTTTCAAGGACAGGGAGACGCTTTGAAATCTTGTATGTAGAGTAGCAGAAATAAGAGAAGATCCCATATGTTGTTTTGTAAATATATCCGAAAGAACAAACATAGAAGAATAAAAGAAAGAATGCCGGTGTATACATTTAATAAAGCTTTTCCAATTCCTCAAGCTCTTCTTCAGTCCAATCATCATTACTACTCCCCAAAGCTATTCCAAAATCTTCAGCTCGTTGCTGTCCAAAAGACACACCACCATCTCCACTAATCTCGACAAGCAACGGAACTAACTTCGAAGCTAAATTCGGTGGAACATGAGCTTGCATCAGTGCACCGCCTTCAGTATATTCCATCTCATCAACAACCCCGCATCGATGGATCTCTTCTACCAAATCTCCTTGAGCGTACGGTATCAGCACTCGTACAGATTTCATTGTATTTTGAAGGCGGGTGCTCACAGCCCCCAATAAATTCTCAACACCATTTCCAGAGAGACCAGAGACACAGACAGTGCCATCACGGCGCGCTGCAACTGCAGCTACAGCCTCAGGATCAGCGCATGCATCTAATTTATTCCACACAGTCAATGTAGGAACATTAATAACGCCCAAGTCTTTTAAAACTTTATTCACAGCATCGACCTGGGCTGCAGCTGAAGGGTGTGATGCATCAACGACATGCAACAACAATGCCGCATCTTTAATCTCTTCTAAAGTCGCATTAAATGCAGCTACCAGCTGTGTAGGTAATTTCTGAATGAAACCTACTGTGTCTGACAGCAAAACTTCTTTTCCACCTGGCATCGTCACTCTTCTTGTGGTGGGGTCTAAGGTAGCGAATAACTGATCTTCTGCTAATACACCAGCATTTGTAAGAGTATTGAGCAATGTACTCTTACCAGCATTCGTGTACCCGACCAGAGCTACCACAGGAATGGGAGTTGATGCCCTTCTGTCTCTATAGGCCTTTCTATGTGTTCGTACTTCTTCAATATCTCTACGTAAACGAGCAGCACGATTTCTAAGCAATCTCCTATCAATTTCAATCTGCTTTTCACCCATACCTTTAACTTGACCGGATCCAGATTGTCGTTCTAAATGGGCCCACATTTTAGTTAATCGAGGAATTTGATACTCAACTTGAGCAAGCTCTACTTGAAGTTTACCTTCACGGGAGGCAGCACGTTGATTGAAAATATCTAAAATTAATGCTGTACGATCACATAAACGGCATTCGCCACCAAGAGCTCTATCTAAATTACGAAGCTGACCAGGTGACAGCTCATCATCAAAAATAACAGTTTCAGCGCCAGTGCGTTGTACTGCAGCTACAATTTCAGCTACTTTACCCGTTCCTATATACGTACGTGGATTGGGTTCATCTAATAGCTGATGTGTATGCCCCACAACTTCAAGGCCAGCTGTATCTGCTAATCTCCCAAGCTCTTCAAGTGATTCTAATATTCCATACCCAATGCGACCGGGGCGCTGAGCAGATTTCAGCGCTGCACCAACCAGATAAGCTCTTTCACGGGGGACAATACCGTCAATGAAAGATGCATGCACTTCAGCGCTAATAGCTTCTTGCTCTTGGGACATTTCTGAGCGTAAACTAGATGCTAATGCACCCAAGTCGTCAAGCCAGGAATAGTCGCCAGCATTGCCAGCAGAAGTATCGTCTTCAATACTAGAAATAATTTTCTCGGTATCTGGTGCGTCAGACCAAGACTCCCACGCATCTTCTGCCCCCCTGCCGGATGTGATTCCTTCAGGATCTTCATTTCTGCCTTCTTGTTCTTGGCGTTGAGCTTGAACACCGACCACAAAGGGTATCCTCAGCTGTGGGAAAGGGTTTCGCAGGTGTTGCCGATGCTTGATATTGATTTTACTAGATTTACTCACCACACGATTCTGCGCCGGAACGAGTTGTCTGCTTTGCGGTGCGCAAATTAACCTCATTGCTGTTTAAATTAAAGTGATCTTTAAAACCCGAAATGCTTCGAGCATGAGAGAAAGTCCTCGGCACTATAATCTATATATTCCGCAAAAGTAATAATAAGAATCTAAAAATACTAATGCGACACACGGTGCATCACTGTTCAACTTGAAGGTATTATGTGGCACCGACCAAGCTTCCTTTTCATACTTCTCATTTCTTACATTAAATACTTAATTAAGTTGTCTCCCCTTTGCAACACGTATTAAAGGACCCACAGTTGTCTCCATCTTCACTATAGCTGCCGTTCCTAGCAGGTCCCGCAAGTGCCACCAAATTCCTAGAGGCGACCCTTTAAGTTTCTTCTGCACTAACTGCGATTCCAGCATTTCGGGATGCCTCTTACGCTTTAAAGCATTTATAATTTCTTTCCTGCCGGCAGATATACCCCGTACAGCAGCACCAGCACCCGGCATTGAAAATAAATAACAGCCTTGACCGCCAGCTGCTCCAATGCCTTGCCCAGTGTGTCTGGTAAGACAGCAGGCCTGTAATAAAAGAGTAACGTGAGCTTCGGTAATCAAGGAAATGTTCCTGTAGAGCATCAAAAAATGAATTTATTATATCTTTAATATTATTTTGCGACAATCCTATTTTTAGCAATGCTCCGACCCTCTGAAGAGCTAAGAGAGAAAGACGTCAATAAGCATGTATGCTGAGCCACTGACACATCCTGGTACGGTATTTTAAATCTTCAGGTGTGTAAAGCATTGGCCATCAGTTCACTATTTGCGCTTTTGATTGTCGAGAAGGAGGTAATCATTGGAAAGCCTCCCCACGATGATTAGAGCGCAGTGAAAGAGGGAAAATTTCGAAAAGAAGAAAATGGAGTGAACGGTAAGTACCATGCGCACTTACCCATTTGATAGTAGTCGCACAAGTTCGTCATGCATTATGGTCACATCACAGCATACTGGCAGTACACGATCTCGAAACCAGTCGAATACTATCAGGGCAGCAGTAGTGGCGGCACTGTTCCTCTTTTGCTCAGCTTCTTGCTTGCATGCAGCTATTGATGCTGCATAATCTTCTATCAATATCACAGCATAGTCATCTAGACTTGACGGTAGCTTGAAAATGCGGATCTTGTTTTCGTGCCTAGAAAGACAGTAGAAGCATTAGGAACAAGGGAGGCAGAGGAAAAGACCCCAAAATCTGTACAGTTATAAGCACAACGAAAGGTACCGCACTTACTTGAGCTGATCTATTTCCCGATCAGCCAGTGTTTTGTCATTCAAAATTGTATAGAGCTGGCTTCTGGTCGCAAAAGGTCGAACCTGTATAAGTGACACCAAGGTGACGGTAAATAAAACTCATTGAAAGTGGCAGGAAGAGAAAACATATATTCCATAACTCTGGGGGTGATATACATCATATGAACACTATAAACATACCCCTGTTAACTTCGGGAACTCGATTTTCAATAAATTAAGTGCAGCAACAGTGTCGTTAGGGATTTCTGCCTGGTCATCATCGTCGTCATCTAAAATTGGACCAACGTTTATTTGTGCCAAAGGCTCTTGCCTATTTACGTCCACTATGGGTCCACTTAAAATTTGTGCTGGATTTTCAACATACGTTTTTAATCTCTTCCTTGCAGGACCCTCACCTTCAGATACCATTTCTGCTTTGCGATCAACTGAAATCATTAAAGTTTACCAGTACAAAAGGGCTTTGTAACCACTTCATAACTATCCCAAAGTATATTTTCAAGGAATACTGACAATTACATATACTGCAATGCCTGCTGGCTATGTATCTTAAAAAATAAAGCACAACATCAGTTTCAGAGCGGAACTTTTGCCCAAAAACAAGTACAACTTCAATCATAATTACAATTATTCATCTAGATCATCAAACTCATCAATGTCCAGATCCAGATCTTCACTATCTATCTCAGACCCTGAAAAGTCGTCTAAAGGATCTGGCTGACCAATTTGCCTTGCTGCTGTTCTTGAGACTTCTGAACACCTGTGGTTTTCAGACCATTCCGACAACCCTCCAAAGCGATTCAAAACGTCTACAAAATCCAATTTCAATCTATAAGGGACGTCAACGCGTTTGATATCATAATAGTAATCAGCAGATAATACATTTGGCTCATCCTTAATAAAGCGAAAATTATAAATGGGTCGTCCTTTTGCTTTGACGTATCCCAAACATGCTGCAAGGAAAAAAATTATATAAAGATGAAAGAGCTATGCCAGAGGCTAAACATTTGAAAATATATAATTCAATTAAATCTACTTACTATAGTATCGGTCATCTGCTTCTTGTCGTTGCGTACGACCGTGGAGGTTAAGTTGAAAATACCCACCAACAGTGAGAGCACGTGAAGCTAGATTCACTGTTTGCAACCTATCTTCTTGCTGTATTGGGTATTGCGCTGTAAGTGTCATCCAATCTATCGTATTCTTTCTAAATTTAAGCTTAGAATTACCTGAATCCTTATCATCATGGCGATCATCACCCTTCCGCCTCTCCTCTGCCAGCACCCTAAACCGACTGGCATTAAAATGTATTGCGCCTGTCGGATCTTTTCCCATCCCGTATGGTTGTGTTGCAGGACTAGACAAAGGGGGTAAATGAATTCCACCTAGTCCAACACTAACTTGTTTCGGTGCATAAATAGGGCTCCCTCCTTGAAACCATGCTCTAAAAGGACGCACTTGGACGCTTGACACAACACACAATGGGTGACAAAGACGATACGCTACAAACTCGTTGCTATTTTCATTTTCGGAGCCTGACGAAGACCAATAACAGAACAGAGTATTACGTCCACGCACTGCCGGGGACAGTGTTTTACCTACGCCTTCTTCTTCCTGGTCAATGGACGATGCGGCCACTGGGTCACAGATTAAACTATATCTAGCTGGTTCTGAAGACGCTGCTAACGAAGAGAAGAGCCGTTTGCATGCAGCATTCAGTTGCCGAGTCCTTTTACCACGATAACTGGGCCATTCACGTTCTAAATCGGTAGTGTCAATATCTTCCAACATGTGAGCCAGCTCCGGGAAAAGGTCAGAACACTTGGCAGCCCACAGCTTGCCTTCTTGGATGCAACATTTGAAACGAGAACATACTAGTTCAACTAAAGAAAGATCTTTGGCGTCTAAAAATGATAAACAGTGAGCAAGCAGCCCGTCCTGCAATTCAGTTAAGTCAGAAGGGTAGAGCAGCTCAACTTGAAAAGGGCGGTTTTGCAAAGATGTTGTGACAGTCTTTCCACGTGAAATTCAAAGACACGAATCTTACCTCCAAGCTATCGAATGGAAAATCAACAGATTCTTCCAGCCTGGTTGCTGGGTCTATGCCCAAGCTAGCCATGTTTTCTTTTAGGCGATGCACGAAAAAGTGATCAAGATGTTTATTTGTCCTCTTGGCACCGACGCAACAACCTCAGTCTGCTCCTACGTTACAGCGATTTTAAAGAGTTTTTAAAAACGAACGGAGAGCAAATCAAGTCTGTTAAAGAAGCAAACCAAGCAGCCTGGCAGGCGCAATGAAAGCTGGACTACTTTGGCTCGTTTTTTCAGGTTCATAGGTAAATTATTTTAAACCAGCTATCCATTAAAAACGCCATAACAATGGCTGGACGACAGCTACAAAGGTTGTTGAAAGACCAGCTTCCGCCAGCAAATGATGATCAAGAGGTGGATGAAGCAACAAGCAGCAGCGCCGAAGAGGAGGCGGACGCCCCTAACAAAGCGTTCAATCCATTCGATCTTCTAACGGATGAAGATGGTGCTAATCCTAGTGATGTTAGTGAAGAAGAAGAAGATGATGAAGTAGAGGAACCTGAAGAAGCTCCCCGCCCAGCACCGCCCTCTCCTGCCTCAAAGAAGACTAAAGCTAAGAAAAAGGCAGCAGCAGTAGCTGAAGAGGAAGAAGAAGACATTGATGCTATTTTACAAGAGCTTCAGATTACACTAGGTTCATCGTCAGCACAAGGCGATCCCTCTTCTTCGCAAATAGATGCTGCTTTCGACTCGCTCTTTGCCGTCACCCCTGCAAATCTAAAAGCAGAAGAAGAACTCAAGCGAATGTTTGGATCAATGGGAATGCGTGGATCCACTCGTGAAACTGAAGATCCAGCTGCAGCATTTGCAGGTGCAAGTCGTAGAGTTCGTCGCTTAGCAGCACGAGGCTTACTACGAATTCAACAACCAGGTGGAGGAAGTGGTGGTGGCCGCATGCGTCCTGGTGTTCTAATTACTCCTCGAAACACCTGGCCACGTCCAGATGGTAGTGTCATTATGGAAGCCGCTGGTTCTGATATCAAAGGCTGTCCTACATTTAATCTAGTATTTAACGATGCCTACCGAGCACAGCAATCTCTTTATGAAGAAGTTCAAGCTACCCATGACCCAAATGCTGTTGCTGCAATGTTACGTTCTCACCCATTCCATTTAGATTCATTGTTGACTATGGCAGATGTTTATAGAGCGATGTTAGAGCATGCATATGCTGATGAGATGATTGAACGGTGTGTGTATGCGTTAGAAATGGCTTGGCCACCTGGATTCTTATCTGCTGCTGGTCACGGCATTGCTCGTGTCGCATACAATGAAACGAATGCACCCTTGTTTCTAGCGTTATTTAGATATATGCAAACTATGGGGAGACGCGGATTACACCGTACTGCTCTAGAGGTATGCAAATTAGTACTGCAACTTGATGAAAGTGACCCGATGGGTGTATATCAAACTATAGATTACTTTGCAGTCAGATCTGGTCAGTACGAGTATTTACAAAAATTACTAGAAGGGCGAGGTGCTGATGGTGATAGTGGGGCTGTCGCGTTATTACCAAATATGGTATTTTCCTTAGCGTTGTCTAAATGGTATCAAGAGAATAAACAATCAGATAAAAGTGCCTCGGAAAATTTATTAGTAAAGGCGATCTTACTACACCCGCTAGTTGTAGTGCGACTGCAGGCCAGATTGGCAGAGCAAGGCGTTGCTAAAGATTCTAAATGGGTTGAAGCTTTGAGAAGTTCACTCTATGCACAAGCTTCTGATGGTCTTAATGCTGGTTTAAGTCATTTAATAGATATCTTTGTAGAGAGACAAGCAGCCTTGTGGAAGGCAGGTCCAGTACAAGACTGGTTATTTGGTGCTGTTCGAAAAGCATGTGCTAGTAATTCTGATGACTTACCTAATAGATTATCTGCTTCTACATGGGCAGCTATTAGAGAACAAGCTTTTCCGCCTAATGAAGACAACACGTACAGTCATTTACGATTATTTGAGTATTCAGATTCAGCACCAAGACTACCACCTGAAGAAATCCACGGTCTTGGATTAGGTCAAGGTGGTGGTTTGGGTGACCAACATCAACAACAACAAGCGCAAGGTCGTGGAGAGATAATGGTTGATGAAGCTGAATTGATGGCAGAGATGCAAGCTATCGCTGAAGAGGCAGGTCTAGCTGGGCAAGGTGACAGAGCAGGGACGTTGCATGATGTGAATCCAATGATTGCATTTTTGAGGTCGTTAATGCCGTGGGCTGCTGATGGACAGCAACCTGATTATACAGCTGATAACGACACTAGTTATGAACAGCTGCAGAGGCGGGAAGATAATAATGAGCAACACGAATAATTTAAATGTTGATTACAAAATATTATTGTCAAAATTTTCACCCAAATCATCAAAATATTTGAAAAAATAATCTTTCACTCTCCAAAATTAAAACATGATAAGAATTGAGGTAATATCAATTAATCTATGCACTTCAATACAGTTCATCTCTTTTCAAGTACGCCACGGTACAACTCTAAATAAGACTGCGCAGGTGCCTTCCAGGACCACCGCTCACCTTGACTTAGATTTCTACCACACAAGGCTGCCCACTCCTCTTTTCTCTCAATATACATACCCAATGCTCTATCTAGAGCAGACTCAAAAGAGCCAGCATCAGAACCTTCAAACACAAATCCATTTCCATGGACTCGATCAGCATCAATATCAAACACAGTGTCGGCTAAACCACCAGTAGAGCGCACTACAGGCACACCGCCATAACGTAACGCAATCATTTGAGTCAATCCACAAGGTTCAAACATAGAAGGTACCAAGAAGATATCAGCAGCTGCATAAATTAAATGCGCTAATTGTTCAGAGTAATCGAACACCATGCGTACATCACCACTATCTCGATATTGTTCATTAGCCATGCGCTGAAGACCACCTGCTGCATGGCCAGTACCTAGTAATACAAACTGACCACCTTGACCGACAGTGCGTCCTACCGAGTGCTCAATGAGGTGAATTCCTTTTTGAGGTACTAATCGTGAAATAACAGCTACTAATGGCTTATCTGGTGAAATATCCATGCCAAAACCTTGCTGTAAAAATCTTTTGCACAGTGCTTTGCCGTCAGGAACAGCAGCAGAGAAGCATGCTGGAATTAATGGGTCAGTTGCTGGATTCCACATCTCCGTATCAATTCCATTCAATACTCCCCAGTACTTGTCACCCACTTCTGGACGCGATAAAGTAGACCGAAGCCATCCTGCAGCACCACCAGTCATCGTCTCCATTGCATAGGTAGGCGAGACCGTAGTTACGACTGAAGAATAGACAATTCCCCCTTTTAATAAACAGAGCCGTTCAGGGTTATGGCCAATAGTCCGTTCATCTAAGGCCTTTTCTACATCTGCAAATACTTCACCAGAGACGCCTGTTGCTGCAAATTCATCTTGACGGCACTCTCCACTATTATCCATATTATGAATGGTAAGAGCAGGGCGAGCACCTGGTAATTTATTTGAGAAATAATCCCAGAATAACATGGGTACAGCAGAAGCTTGCCACTCGTGGGCATGAATAATATCTGGTTGGCGCCCACTGTGTACTAAATATTCCAAAGCAGCCCGGCAGAAATATAAATACGCTTCACCTTCATTGTAAGATCCACCATAAATACGCCCACCTTTAAAAATTCCACTTCCAGTACTATTCCAATCTGGTCTTAACAGCACAACCGGCACTCCTTCAATCATTCCAGTATACGCCAGAGTTTTTAAGCTTGACATGTGCATGGTATTATCTCTAAATTGGCCCTTAGGGCATTCGAAATCAAGATCAAAATTGAGATTTTCTATTGCACTATCTGGTATGCATTGGTAATAAGGTAGGATAACCTCAGCAGAGTGTCCTTGAGCAAGGCATGCTTTCGACAAACCAGTAACAACATCACCAAGGCCACCTACTTTGGCACAGGGAGCCATTTCCGCAGTGATATGCACAACCGTTAGTGAATTACCGGACGTTTCTATAGGTCCAGCAGTGTTCTTTTCGAAATCCATAATGTCTTCAGGTACTTGTAAAGGAGCAGAGCGGGGAGCTCGGTTGTAGAATAGAGGATTAGATTCCCCAGGCTGTGGCCACACAATTCCATTTTCTAATAAGCTTACTACCTCATCCATAGATACTAGCGCTGAGAATTGCATGGGAGTACTCAATACTGCCATTGCCGCTGCCTCTTCATCCTCCAGCATTCCATCTTCAGGACGGGTTTTATTTCTTTTCTTTTTTCTTATAGTCGGGGAAGGGCTAAGTGGGAATGTATCTTCATCATCAGTTTCATAATCTACAGATGCCCCATCATAGCCCATAATGGCTGCTAAGGCTGCACGCAAGGCTGTGTTCTCTTCCTGGAGCTCGTCTATCCTAGCTTTCAGCTCTGCCACAGTCGACCGCTTCTGCTTACCCTCTGCAGCAGCGGCTTGAGAAATTATCAAGGCGCAATGTCTGTGGGAGACACCATAGCGCCGATATAAGGGCATCTGTAGTTGGGGTTGGATCGAGTTCAATTGGTCGCTGTAAGCGACAAGATAAGCTTGCAAGGGCATGGAGAGATTTATTGTGATGCAAGCTAATAAAACTCACCGAGCTGATAGCACATTGTCCAATAATACCACTAGAACTCTTTCGTGTAATCGGCACAGCAGGATACACGCCTTGTCGCAGCGCCAATGATGGCTGCAAGGCAGGCGTGGATTTGGTGAGGGAAGTGATCCTCATTTTGCTGGGAGTTGCGGAATTCCGATACCGCGATCGCCCTTTGTAATAATCAATGGAGACTAGCTATATGAAAAAAAATGAATTCAAATTGGCTGGTGACCCTACCAACTTCCCCTGATCAATATTTCCATCTGTCTTGCATTTGGTTGTTAAATTAGATGTGCCTCCAAAATTACGACTAGAGGCGTTAAAAGAGCAATTGAAAAATTCAGCGTATTCCTAGAATTAATTTAAACGTAATGTACGCGCCTCCTGGTCGCTCAGGCTCCGATATTGTACATTGATTTTTTAGCCGTGATTTTATTTTTGCTTTTCGTCATGGGAGGTTTTATAGGTTGTTATTTGCTGCAATCTAAAAACACGCTAGCCAAAGGCAGAACATACATAGGGTAAGTCAGCTGGCCTGTTTGGATTTTGTTTTAGTTCTGCAATATTTGCAGTTGCCGGCGGTTGAGATTACACAGGGCTAAAATAGAAGAAACGTTCAACATAATGCCATCTTGTCGTCTCCTGTGCAGGTTTACTGTGAATCCACACAGACGTATTCGTCAGCATAATGGCGAGCTCACGAATGGCGCTTATAAAACCAAAAGGCAATAACAAATAATCCAGTAGAGTTGTGACGTCGGCGATAGTGTGGCTTGTTGCTTTATTTTCTTTTATATTATATTAATTCTGGCCCTCTGCTTATTCAATTTCGTGCAGATGGCGTCCTTGGGATATGGTTCTGGTAGTATATGGTTTCGCTACCCAAACAGCAGCACTTCAATTTGAATGGGCCTGGCAACACCCAGAGAAATCTCTCGACACTCGTGAGGCAGCAGCAAAAGTAGGTAAAAAAGCCCGATATGGAGTTCGTGGCAAAGTATTAATGCTCATGGAGATGTTAAATACAAGTCCATGGAAGCATTATCCTTTAAAAATTCAGTTTCTAAGAGGAGAGCATGCTCAATTGCGTGCTGGGTGCCCTGAACCACCGCAACATGTTCTGATTACTGTAGGCCCTTTAGAGGATCTAGAGCTGCTTAATTATGATGAAGATGACACCCCGTGTGTATCTGGCACTACATCAAGTCAAGTGACAGGCGTTACTGCAGCGGCTTCTCAATCACAGTCGCAGTCTCAGGCGACAGCAACAACGAAACGGGGACGAGTAGGGGGCTCTGCCTGCTGCATTTGTACCAAAGCAGCCAGTAGAACCTGGGCAGTGTGCTCTAGCTGCCCAGTTCGTTTTCATGTAGGTTGCCTTGCTGAGTATTTTCTCTCTTCTAATACACTGAATCCTCCGAGCTATTCTTCCTTGCCAGCGCGGGGCAGCTGCCCTGCCTGTGGAATGACAGCAACATGGAGTGATATCCTAGCAACAATGCAGCATGCTGGCTGGGCAAAGCATCAGAAAAAAGCAGAAGGTGGTGATTCACCCACAATAACAGGGATAGATGAAGAAGTAGATATGGAGCTATCTTCTGTTCCATGTTCCACAATCAAGCCGAGTAAAATTAACAAAAGAGTAGGAGAAGCGGCGGGAACAGAAACACTGCCGCCAGACGCAGCAACAGCACCAAAACTACCTGGAGCTGCTGCTGTTGCTCCCTGGATGGACGCTGCACCTCCAAATTGGAACGGTTGTGATGCAATAGCTGCAGCTCTACAAAAAGTAGATAGAGGTTATGGCATTGAGAGGCGGCGCAGCAGCAGCTCTTCTCTAGTTGTTGGTGGTGATGGAGGTCCTGAAGATCCTTTTTGTCCAAGTGTGGAAGAAGCTGATCCTTGGGATGATTACGATCAATATAATGAGAGCTTGGGAGATGAGAATGAACATGTTATAGATCTAGTGAGCCCTTCACCTTTGAAGAATATTAAGAATAACGTTGACGGCAGTGGTGGCGGTGACAGTGCGGAAGATAAAGTCCATAGCAAAATAGAAGAAGTAATTGAGCTGCTTTCTTCTTCAGATGACGAATAAATCAATTACAATTATGATATATTTTCCTTTTATATACACATGTACTTTATATCTTAAAAATAAGAATAAAAAATAAAAGGACAGAGAATACAAAATGTCCGTAAAAAGAACAAAGAAATTTCCAAAATCTCCGTCTTTATCTCTGATGATGGGATGCAGGCATCCTAGAGTTATCTAAGGGAGGTACAAGTGATCTATAATCCGGCGTATACATATGCCTTTGCACATATCTTTTCAACTCTTCTTCACCTTTAGCCAAAGCTCTTATTAAGAAAGTGTTGCTAACATTTCCTTCATCGGCAGCTGCTTTAATAACTTCACACGCTACGTGAGCTGATATAGATCGTATATTCTCCATGCTTGGGAACACTCTACCATTCTTCAGCTCGCCTTCTGTAATTAAAGAAGGCAGTGCCTCTGCTGCAGCCATGATCATGTGGTCGGAAACAACATTGCCTTGAGCTAAAAATGCCCCAAAAGCTAATCCAGGGAAAATATACATATTATTGGCCTGACTTGCGGAGCAATGTGTTCTTCCGTTAGGTCCCAATGCTTCAATATCTTCCTGAGGGCTGCCACAGGCAAATATAGCTCTCCCTTGAGTCGCTTCCATTGCATCAGCAAAAGTACATTCCATTTTTGATGTAGGGTTGGACATTGGGAAGATAATAGGTCGTTCATTGTTCTTTGCCATTATTCTTAATGCTTCCTCATTGAATAAACGACCAGCACCAGCTAATCCAATCAATGCAGTGGGCTTGGTGCGACGGAGAACATCCACAAGCTTCTCACCCTCGACACTGCCAGAATCTTTGCGCGCAAAGGGAGCTATATGTTCAGGCAAATCGGATCTTGACGCAGTAATTAAACCATGTGCATCTAGGATATGGAAACGTGAAGCAGCTTCTTCAGATGACATTCCATATTTGACTAGAGCCATCGCGATCATTCTCACAACTCCCATACCAGCACTTCCAGCACCAACTACGACAAATCGCTGTTCAGCCAAAGCTTCAGGCTTTTTTCCGAGAACAGCCATAGAACCCATCAGACCAGCTACAGCAGTTGCAGCAGTGCCTTGAATATCATCATTAAATACACAATGCACATGACGGTATCTCTCTAATAATACTTGAGCATGTTCAATACTGAAATCCTCAAATTGAAGCACAGCATTCGGCCACCTCCCCATGACTGCAGCCACAAATTCATCTAATACTTGAAAATACTCATCTCCAGTTAATCGAGGCTGCTTTAAACCAATGTACCAAGGGTCGTTCAATAAAGCGGTGTTGTTGGTACCAACGTCTACCACACAAGGAAGAATTCTGCCTGGATTGAAACCACCTGCAGTAACGTATAAATCCAATTTGCCGATAGGGATACCCAGGCCATTAGCACCTAAATCACCGAGACCTAGAATTCGAGACCCATCAGTAACCACAATAGCATCTACTTCCTCACTAGGCCAGTTCCATACAAAAGTAGCTATTTCACCACGATCTGCTGCAGTAAAAGTCATTCCACGTGGTCTTCGAAACAATCTATGGAAATAACTACAAACATAGCCTACAACGGGGGTATAAATAATAGGCGCCATTTCAACAAAATTTTGTTCAAGCATTTTGTAATACAATGTTTCATTGCGTTGATGAACTTCATCTAAAACGTGCCATTTACGCAGATGCTCGTGAGTAATACCACCTTGACTTTCCTCTTCAACTGATAAATAATCATCTCCGTGCCAATATCGCTCCATGCTGCGCTGAACTTGCTGCTCCATTGTCAAGACGCCAATAGGCAGCAAGCCTCGAAGACCCAGCCGTTCTCTTTCTTCGTGAGGATGTCCAGTACCTTTATTGTATACGGGATCATGCAGCACATCTAGTCCACGTCCACGTGCAATAGCAGTAGTATCTAGTCTATCTTGAGGCTGATAATCAAAAGACGGCAGACTGCAGCAAGTTGAGAAAAAGTGAGGCAGTGGGAAAACAGAACTTGGAAATTGCTTAAAGCGAACAGTATTATGCTGATAAAAGTAAGAATGATCATACCTAGTATTGCTATGTCCAGTGCTCTTTTTGTCGGATCTACTTTCTGTGCTGAAGAAAGTGAAAGCAGTCGGCCAGCGGGAATGATGGCAAGATGCCCTACGCCCCTGCCTGGTAATTAAAGAGATACAGGATTGAGAGAGCATTGTCCGCGCAATGGTTACGTTGGATTAAAGTTTTGCCTTTACAATCTTCGCCAGCGATTGTTTATTTCTCTTGATTATTTAAACTGATCATTCAGAAAAACTCGATGCCCTAGCGAAGGTAGCTACGTTCCTGCAATAACCTGTGATAAAAATATAAGTTATCAAAATTGACAGATTTGCTGGATGAACACTAATCCCGTGTTTCATAAAATAATTCATCTCGAATATTAAGCTCAGCTGTTGGATCTGCCGCTGTACGGTACAGCTCCAGGGGCTGCTACTAAATAAGCGTCGCCAAAAGACCAGAAGGAAGCTCCGGTAGCAAATAGAAGTGCTAGTATCCTCTGACTGCAGTCTGCATGGGTGCCATAATCATTTTTAAAAGTTTTTGAAAAGGTAACCCCATAACGTTAACGGCCAAACACTACCGACCGTAATTTTAATTTAATCTGCAAATGTTATTTTCTGCGTCCCTTACACTCCAAGATCTTTACAAATTGACGTCGGGTCTACTGGAGTGATTGATGCTTCCCAAAATAAGAAAATGAAACTTATTTGTATGATGGTTCTTAGCTACGAATAAGTGGAGGCAGTGGAGGCATTACCATCAGATGATCTGACGCAATTACGAATATTTCCGTATTACGGTTTAGTAACAATGCCGCAGCCTGTATAAGTCTTGTTCTTAATTTCAACTCGTGCAACTTGAAGGCCAATATGCGATCTAGTTGATGCTATCGGCCATGGAATCGCAATCTGCGCCAGCAGATGAACCATCGACGATAGCAGTTGGCTCCCAAAGAACTGCAAGTGATGAGCACGAGGAATATGGAGCGACCATGGTGTATAGAATATGCAGCGGTCGCGCAAGCGCACGAAATTCATAAGTTTAGGTTGTTCACTTATTCCTTTTCAATTAGTAATAGCACCCTTCAATCGATTATAAATAATTATTATCCGGCGCGGTGTCGAAGTCGCCATCTAAGAAGATAGCTTGCATTCCACAGGGCCGCTACATTAGTGATATCACTTTGGAGGATGTTCAGCAATAATATACTAACGTGCCTGCACTTGTCGCTTGCGAGCGGCTAGGGCTCGGACTAACTAGTTCAAGCGTTTATGCCGTTGGCTAGGCATCAGCGCATGGCCCTATAAGAAAGAAGACATCGACCCCTGCAATTGCACATGGATCAGAATATGGTGTTGGGGCGCTGAATGGTTATGCAAATGACAGTTTTGACTTGACATGGCCACCGAAAGTCTCCTCTGGTCGCTTTGCAATACCTTCAGCGCAGCCAGCCCCGGTATCCATCGCTTCAATTCCTGAGAATCTTGCATCAGCTGCTGCTCAGTTTGCTCATTCACCTCCATATTTAACTGAGCAACCGCAATGAGCTTTGCTTAATAATCTTTTACGGGACGCTCCAGCAACAAGTCTTGCACAATTGATGAGCCAAGTTAAGCAGTTTAGTTCTGAAACGAGACTTATACTAGGCGTAAGTATAATAAATGATGATGCAGTGGATTTAATTAAGGTTGCTTGTGCAGCATTGGATTCTGCAAATCAGACGCAATAACAACAACAACGACAAATACTACCGCCTCTGGAAAACAATCCAGCAGCTGCGCTGATGGCAATACTAGCTCAAATGCATGATTCGGCACAATTAAAGTGAGAAATACTGTTTTGTTTATAAATGGATGAAATGATGAGGGTCTGAAACGTAATAATTGCGTTTCTTATACTAGGAGTTTTCACCCGCCTGATGTTTTTCCCCTGATGTTTTCTTGCTGCCCATCTTCTTTTACGACTTCACTTGGGTCCTCGTGTTTTTTCCTTTTTGTTATATTCCATGTTTCTTTGATATTTCTTTTTAAATTCTCCCCGTTTAGCTATAAATTAAATTTTTTTTATTTCCTCTTGGCGGCAGTACTGCATTATTTTTTACGAGAGGGCACTGCCTTGGCAGGGCAGAGCAGCAGGAATTGCAAGAGAAAAGTTGACAGCCTTTTCCTGCTGCTGCACAGTTGTGGGTGAACGGTATGCTTTTCGTTTTTGTTGTTTATATTTGTAAAATTTTGGCATATCTAAAACATGGAGTGTTTTGCATTTGAAAGATTACATGTTGCTGCAGAAGCAGCGTTCCGTACACACATGGAGCAAGATCTGGACATATAATATCCTTTCAGCGTGTTTGATGGCAATATGGATGATAATTTCCCTTAGATTTAACCATAAAGCTTTCATCAGTCGACCAAACATAAAAATCATCAGGATAAAACCGGGATTCCTAAGGCCAGATACAGCTAATTTTTTATATTTCACATTCTGTTTACCGGGTATAATGATGCAATTTATCACAGTAACGCCTGCTTGCCCTCGGGCAAGTGTTCTTTTAAGTAGACAAATGATCACAAGCAGCAGAATTGCGGCTGTGCCAAGACCTGAACAGAGCTGCACATCTTTTGAAGGACCAGATAGAAGGAGTGCTATTCTCGCAATGATCGGAGCAGGAGCTCTGGCACTGACTGTAGCAAGTCCATCTTCTTCTTGGGCGGCCGAGGAAGGTGTCATAGCCGGAGTAGCACCCACAGTAGCAGCAGCAGCAGCAGCAGCCACATATGAGCACCTCTCTGAACCTACATTGGCCTACGAGTTTGACTATCCTGCAGTCACTTCTTCTGGTAGAAAGATCCCTCTAGTCTTTTCTCGCCGCCCTGAGAGGTATTCTTCGGCCGCCCCTCTTACGGCTGATGCTCGCCAGCGCATTGTCTGCGAACTGGCAGATTTAATTGATGCTATTACTGTAAGTGTGTCGGTAGGACCTCCTGCCGGTTCATTGCGCACAACGCCTCAATCACAGTGGACTGCAAAGCAGGTAGCGGCGGAAATTTTGGCTGATCGCTCTACAGCTCGTGTAACCTCAGGACAGCGTGTCAGCTTAAATACCATAGAAGAAGCCAATTCAGTAGAGAAGGATGGAACTATATACTATATTTACGAACATATCTCCCAGGGATCCCCTACCTTGGCCACCACTTCAAGGGAGACGTATCGTCATTCATTGGCGGTGACTGCTGCAAGGCCAGGTTTGGAAGAAGGTAGTCTGTTCTTGTATACCCTTAACATGGCTTGCCCTGAAGAAAAGTGGACTGAGCTTGAATCTGCATATAGACACGGAGTTGGGTCCTTTACACTGGTTGCAAATCCAGGAACAGACTATGTGGCGCCAGATCAGGACTCTTGGAGGTTTTTTTAAATACATTCGATGGTTATGTTTGATTGTATTGCATGTAAAATAGTGGATTTAGTTGTTAGTTGGATTTATGTAGGAAAGTTAATGGTTTAGAGTCGCATTCGAACCTAGATCAAAATGATTTTGAAAATCAGTTGCAATCAGAGAGATATTGAGTATTCAGCAGATTCCGAGGACTTCGACGCTTTGAAGTAATCGACAATGTATTGGAGATATATTTGATCAGCTGAAAGAGCTTTATTTAGTCTTTTATGCATTTTGTTCAAAGGCAGCCGTGCGGAGTTGAAATTATGAGAGCACTAACAAAGCTATTTGTTGATGCAAGAGCGTGTTTATCTCATTTAAAACTAACGTCTTGAGCTGCCATTCAACGAGCTGGCATGAGGTCTAGATTTTCTTTCAAGCCTAGAACAGGTCCAAATTATATGCAATCACAGCAGCCTACTACCTTCTTCACCACAGCGTTATAGATTACGCTGATAAAGTCTCTGCATTGGATAGGTATGTATTATATTTACATAAGAATCGGCGGGGGTTCAGAGTGATACCTGCATCAAATAAACTTTCGTTCATCTAATTAATTGATCGCAGGCTCCAGCATCGAGCGCTTACCGAAGTTCGGACGGTCGTTTGGAATACCAAGTATAGGAGTGATATATGTGGGCTAGAAAGAAGCGGAGAAGAAAGCTACAATATTTCAAAAATGCCATTTAGCTGACTTTGTGTGCCGCCGTGGCCGAGTATTTTCTTGCTGGTGGCTATTTTCGCTGGTTCAGAGGAATACAAGAGCTGATATTGCTTGCCGGGTTATGAGAGTTGATATTGGTGAGGATAAAATTCCCGGAACTGTTGTCACTGTACCAGAAATAGCCCCTAATGCAGTTTGCAGAGCGGTAGTGATCAGATTGAGGAATTGCCGACCAATTTTCGAAATTAAGGTTGCTATATGGCGGCGCAGCCATTAATGAGTGGGAAAGAAGGCGATGAGTAAAGATATGCAAAAATACGTGCTTCAAAATGCTTGCCAGGTAGAAATTGATGGCATTTTCTCTGGTGGAAAAGTTGCAGTGTTTCCCGTCAATTTTTTGGAAGGTGCTTGAGAAAGTTCAGATGGTCTGCCAGACTGCATTATTGTTTGCTTGCTTTTGTAGAGGTTGACATGGACTAGGATGAGAACTTCTGCGTTGAAAAAATGGTCGCGAGAGGTCTCAAATGGTATTTACTTGAGCTTGTATGGTGATGGCGTCGACTTGCAGCTGCACGTTTGCGGTGGTTGTTTTGGGGCGAGTATTTGGTGTTTTAGAGAAGGTTTCAAAGATGAATTTGTTTTAGAGAGAAGTAGAGTGTTGAATTTAGTCGCAGAGCGTAGCTGGATAGTGTAGCTGATAGCGATCAGCAACGGAAAAACATGGTGAGCGACGCAGCACAGCAACAACGCTCGGTCGTAGTTGGTTATTTTTGCAAGGAACGGTCTTCTTTCGAGCACCTTTTTCCAAGGCATTCTCTTTTCATAGCAAGGTAGTTTGTTATGTAATCTAGCAGATAATAGTATTGATAGAATTATCTTGGGAAGTATAGAATGAAGAGCCTCTTGGTAGGATAAAGACAGCATAAACCAAAACTTCAAGTTGTGAGAAATTGCAGGGGTAGGGATCTATAAGGTCTTGGAGCCGCATCCGCTGGCGCGCATTTTGCCCAGTCTGGAGCCAGATCGGCTTTTTAGTGGACAAATCCTTGCTCTTTTTGCCATATTTAATTTCCTTTAGATACCTATTATGTAGAGCTATAGTTTAAGCCCCTAGCAGGGCCTCCCAGGCTGCAGCTGGCTTTGTAAAGTTCAATTGAAATCCTCTCTATAAGGTCTTGGAGCCGCATCCGCTGGCGCGCATTTTGCCCAGTCTGGAGCCAGATCGGCTTTTTAGTGGACAAATCCTTGCTCTTTTTGCCATATTTAATTTCCTTTAGATACCTATTATGTAGAGCTATAGTTCAAGCCCCTAGCAGGGCCTCCCAGGCTGCAGCTGGCTTTGTAAAGTTCAATTGAAATCCTCCCAATTCGGGTAATGCCAAAAAATACCGGTATCCAGGAATCTAAACCGGTCGAGGGCCCATTTTCTGGAATGTACATACATCAAGTAAGTCTGTTGACCGCGAAAGAACCGGTCCTCGCTTTTCAGCTGGGATTTCTGCCCATCCAGCACAAATCGTTAGCTGCAGAAAGGCTCTCTAGGCCCCCTAGCTTGCCTTCTTTATGTTCTACATACTTTCATGACCGATAATTCAGCGCTCTCTCCCGGTATTAATGTTCTGACCCACCAGCTTTTTGATTTCCCTGTGCGCAGATCAAATCCCAGTCTTTGGTTCTCTTTGGATTCAAAACCGGTCGAGACCCTCTTTGGAGTTACTGCCGTGATATGTGGGTGACACAGCTGCGGCGGCAAGGCAGCACTTCCTGCTCACGGCTTCAACTTGCCTCATGCTGCAGCAATTCCTGGCTTGATCACCAGGTAAATGCAGCTGCTGCTGCTGTGCAGCGCGCTAAATGGTCGTTCCTATGTGTCAGTGAGACTATAGACCCGCGCAGCTGAGCTGTAATGCCATTTCTGTGCATTGATAGTTCAACAGCTCCAGCACCATTTCCACTCTCTTCAATGTTTGGTGCAGCTCGTTATTAATTCTGCTCCAGCCTGGTCTTCAGACCGGTCATGGAGCCGTGATTACCGGTCATGTAGCTATAGTGGATGTGTAGGAGAGCGTGCATGGTATTCCCAGCTGTTTTCAGTTGAGCCAGGTCACCCACCTTGGAGATTGTGTCGAGACGCTCACTGTGGTGATGGCCATGCCACCAGCTGCCCCTCCAGCCTGGTCTTCAGACCGGTCATGGAGCCGTGATTACCGGTCATGTAGCTATAGTGGATGTGTAGGAGAGCGTGCATGGTATTCCCAGCTGTTTTCAGTTGAGCCAGGTCACCCACCTTGGAGATTGTGTCGAGACGCTCACTGTGGTGATGGCCATGCCACCAGCTGCCCCTCCAGCCTGGTCTTCAGACCGGTCATGGAGCTGTGATTACCGGTCATGTAGCTATAGTGAATGTGTAGGAGAGCGTGCATGGTATTCCCAGCTGTTTTCAGTTGAGCCAGGTCACCCACCTTGGAGATTGTGTCGAGACGGGCACTGTGGTGATGGGGCATGCCACCAGCTGCCCCTCCAGCCTGGTCTTCAGACCGGTCATGGAGCTGTGATTACCGGTCATGTAGCTATAGTGAATGTGTAGGAGAGCGTGCATGGTATTCCCAGCTGTTTTCAGTTGAGCCAGGTCACCCACCTTGGAGATTGTGTCGAGACGCTCACTGTGGTGATGGGGCATGCCACCAGCTGCCCCTCCAGCCTGGTCTTCAGACCGGTCATGGAGCTGTGATTACCGGTCATGTAGCTATAGTGAATGTGTAGGAGAGCGTGCATGGTATTCCCAGCTGTTTTCAGTTGAGCCAGGTCACCCACCTTGGAGATTGTGTCGAGACGCTCACTGTGGTGATGGGGCATGCCACCAGCTGCCCCTCCAGCCTGGTCTTCAGACCGGTCATGGAGCTGTGATTACCGGTCATGTAGCTATAGTGAATGTGTAGGAGAGCGTGCATGGTATTCCCAGCTGTTTTCAGTTGAGCCAGGTCACCCACCTTGGAGATTGTGTCGAGACGCTCACTGTGGTGATGGGGCATGCCACCAGCTGCCCCTCCAGCCTGGTCTTCAGACCGGTCATGGAGCTGTGATTACCGGTCATGTAGCTATATTGAATGTGTAGGAGAGCGTGCATGGTATTCCCAGCTGTTTTCAGTTGAGCCAGGTCACCCACCTTGGAGATTGTGTTGAGACGGGCACTGTGGTGATGGGCATGCCACCAGCTGCCCCTCCAGCCTGGTCTTCAGACCGGTCATGGAGCTGTGATTACCGGTCATGTAGCTATAGTGAATGTGTAGGAGAGCGTGCATGGTATTCCCAGCTGGTTTAGTTCGAGCCAGGTCACCCACCTTGGAGATTGTGTTGAGACGGGCACTGTGGTGATGGGGCATGCCACCAGCTGCCCCTCCAGCCTGGTCTTCAGACCGGTCATGGAGCTGTGATTACCGGTCATGTAGCTATATTGAATGTGTAGGAGAGCGTGCATGGTATTCCCAGCTGTTTTCAGTTGAGCCAGGTCACCCACCTTGGAGATTGTGTCGAGACGCTCACTGTGGTGATGGGGCATGCCACCAGCTGCCCCTCCAGCCTGGTCTTCAGACCGGTCATGGAGCTGTGATTACCGGTCATGTAGCTATAGTGAATGTGTAGGAGAGCGTGCATGGTATTCCCAGCTGTTTTCAGTTGAGCCAGGTCACCCACCTTGGAGATTGTGTTGAGACGGGCACTGTGGTGATGGGGCATGCCACCAGCTGCCCGTCCAGCCTGGTCTTCAGACCGGTCATGGAGCTGTGATTACCGGTCATGTAGCTATATTGAATGTGTAGGAGAGCGTGCATGGTATTCCCAACTGGTTTAGTTCGAGCCAGGTCACCCACCTTGGAGATTGTGTCGAGACGGGCACTGTGGTGATGGGGCATGCCACCAGCTGCCCCTCCAGCCTGGTCTTCAGACCGGTCATGGAGCTGTGATTACCGGTCATGTAGCTATAGTGAATGTGTAGGAGAGCGTGCATGGTATTCCCAGCTGTTTTCAGTTGAGCCAGGTCACCCACCTTGGAGATTGTGTTGAGACGGGCACTGTGGTGATGGCCATGCCACCAGCTGCCCCTCCAGCCTGGTCTTCAGACCGGTCATGGAGCTGTGATTACCGGTCATGTAGCTATAGTGAATGTGTAGGAGAGCGTGCATGGTATTCCCAGCTGGTTTAGTTCGAGCCAGGTCACCCACCTTGGAGATTGTGTTGAGACGGGCACTGTGGTGATGGGGCATGCCACCAGCTGCCCCTCCAGCCTGGTCTTCAGACCGGTCATGGAGCTGTGATTACCGGTCATGTAGCTATATTGAATGTGTAGGAGAGCGTGCATGGTATTCCCAGCTGTTTTCAGTTGAGCCAGGTCACCCACCTTGGAGATTGTGTCGAGACGCTCACTGTGGTGATGGGGCATGCCACCAGCTGCCCCTCCAGCCTGGTCTTCAGACCGGTCATGGAGCTGTGATTACCGGTCATGTAGCTATAGTGAATGTGTAGGAGAGCGTGCATGGTATTCCCAGCTGTTTTCAGTTGAGCCAGGTCACCCACCTTGGAGATTGTGTTGAGACGGGCACTGTGGTGATGGGGCATGCCACCAGCTGCCCGTCCAGCCTGGTCTTCAGACCGGTCTTGGAGCTGTGATTACCGGTCATGTAGCTATATTGAATGTGTAGGAGAGCGTGCATGGTATTCCCAGCTGTTTTCAGTTGAGCCAGGTCACCCACCTTGGAGATTGTGTCGAGACGCTCATGGATGGAGCAAGTCATGTGGAAGGGCAATCAGAGAATACAAGATACGTATTTTTGTAATTTTCCAGTGCTCACGCCACCTTGGCGGTTGTGCTGAAGGATGGGGGGGGGGGGCGTAGCCGAAAGCCTATGAAATAGCATCGCCCCAAGGGCTTGGAGATTTCTTCCAGCGCCGGCGCTCAGCATGATGCTGAAAATTTGACTAGATTGATCCAAGCTGGTGAAGCGAGTAGATCAACCCACCAGCTCTTTTTATAATGTACTTTGTGATATATTTCCAAGTCTACGCTAGACGCTGTTCATGAAAATACGCTATTAAAGCTCTGATCTCTGTTCACATGCCTGTAATTTGCTGATCACTTCGATTTCCGAACGCAATTCGATTAGCTGCGCCCTCTTTTCTATTAACATAGACGCCTTTTTCACAGTCCGCTAGATGGCAACTTGCAATTAACCTGCTGTATGTGCTTGTTCAGATCTGGGCCCCAGTCAGCCAGCTGCAGTTGGAACGAAGAGGAACGAGACCTCTCGTTAATGCATTATTATTTATTATTTAAAATGAATTACTTCAGGTGTATGCTCTAGTTCATTGGGGTGTGTGCTCCAGCTAAACCTTCTTGATTCTTTTGTTCTTGATTCAGTTGGAATTTCGGTTGAGATTGTAGAAACTCTCTTCGCTTGAATATTGCACGCTCTAATCTTTATCAGCGATTTGGCAGCATATTTTTATACCCGTTCTAGCGAGCTGCAGCTATGGATGTCGCTGCTGATGAAAGCCAGACCCATTCCCAGTTCATTACAGAGTCGATGGCTTCCAATAGAGATGAACTTCGCGTAGCAGCGCTCAAGGAGCTGCAACAGAGAGCCCTTGATAAGTGGGTTGCGCAAAATGGGACGTCAGCTGGGGTGCAAAACTACAAACTCTATAAAAGCATTTCTCAGGAGTTGGCGGAGACGGAGCAGGGGTTGGATGGAGGCTACCTGTATCCCATGCTGCGTGGACCTGCCCGTGGCAAGCACCTGGTTTTGGAAGATTTACCAAATGCTGGTGGATTTCGTGTTGACCCCAATATGGATACCATCTCAGCTGTCTTCCCTTCTTTGCTTCAGCTCAGAAATTTGACCGTCGCCCCGCCAAGAATTATAAAGTAAGTCCACTAAAACAGCCCTTTCTGTGCACGGTGGGTCTAAAAATTAATCGAATACCTGAATACTTGGTAGCTCACATCTCTGCACCTTCTCTTGTGTTTCTCCAGGGCTTCTCCTGTTCTGGACTCCAAGATCAAGATTGCAAGGAGACTCCGGCCAGATTCAAATGTCTATACCTACTGCAAATCCAGTGGGGCCAACGAGTACAGCGGGAAAGGTATCTTCAGGCGCATGGGACCTCATACACTGATTGGGAGCGTAGCTACTGAAGCTGGTGGCACCGTACCAGTCTACATGTGCTCGGCCTGGGCTGGGCCAATGGACGCTGGTGGCTCTATAAGGTCTTGGAGCCGCATCCGCTGGCGCGCATTTTGCCCAGTCTGGAGCCAGATCGGCTTTTTAGTGGACAAATCCTTGCTCTTTTTGCCATATTTAATTTCCTTTAGATACCTATTATGTAGAGCTATAATTCAAGCCCCTAGCAGGGCCTCCCAGGCTGCAGCTGGCTTTGTAAAGTTCAATTGAAATCCTCCCAATTCGGGTAATGCCAAAAAATACCGGTATCCAGGAATCTAAACCGGTCGAGGGCCCATTTTCTGGAATGTACATACATCAAGTAAGTCTGTTGACCGCGAAAGAACCGGTCCTCGCTTTTCAGCTGGGATTTCTGCCCATCCAGCACAAATCGTTAGCTGCAGAAAGGCTCTCTAGGCCCCCTAGCTTGCCTTCTTTATGTTCTACATACTTTCATGACCGATAATTCAGCGCTCTCTCCCGGTATTAATGTTCTGACCCACCAGCTTTTTGATTTCCCTGTGCGCAGATCAAATCCCAGTCTTTGGTTCTCTTTGGATTCAAAACCGGTCGAGACCCTCTTTGGAGTTACTGCCGTGATATGTGGGTGACACAGCTGCGGCGGCAAGGCAGCACTTCCTGCTCACGGCTTCAACTTGCCTCATGCTGCAGCAATTCCTGGCTTGATCACCAGGTAAATGCAGCTGCTGCTGCTGTGCAGCGCGCTAAATGGTCGTTCCTATGTGTCAGTGAGACTATAGACCCGCGCAGCTGAGCTGTAATGCCATTTCTGTGCATTGATAGTTCAACAGCTCCAGCACCATTTCCACTCTCTTCAATGTTTGGTGCAGCTCGTTATTAATTCTGCTCCAGCCTGGTCTTCAGACCGGTCATGGAGCCGTGATTACCGGTCATGTAGCTATAGTGGATGTGTAGGAGAGCGTGCATGGTATTCCCAGCTGTTTTCAGTTGAGCCAGGTCACCCACCTTGGAGATTGTGTCGAGACGCTCACTGTGGTGATGGCCATGCCACCAGCTGCCCCTCCAGCCTGGTCTTCAGACCGGTCATGGAGCCGTGATTACCGGTCATGTAGCTATAGTGGATGTGTAGGAGAGCGTGCATGGTATTCCCAGCTGTTTTCAGTTGAGCCAGGTCACCCACCTTGGAGATTGTGTCGAGACGCTCACTGTGGTGATGGCCATGCCACCAGCTGCCCCTCCAGCCTGGTCTTCAGACCGGTCATGGAGCTGTGATTACCGGTCATGTAGCTATAGTGAATGTGTAGGAGAGCGTGCATGGTATTCCCAGCTGTTTTCAGTTGAGCCAGGTCACCCACCTTGGAGATTGTGTCGAGACGGGCACTGTGGTGATGGGGCATGCCACCAGCTGCCCCTCCAGCCTGGTCTTCAGACCGGTCATGGAGCTGTGATTACCGGTCATGTAGCTATAGTGAATGTGTAGGAGAGCGTGCATGGTATTCCCAGCTGTTTTCAGTTGAGCCAGGTCACCCACCTTGGAGATTGTGTCGAGACGCTCACTGTGGTGATGGGGCATGCCACCAGCTGCCCCTCCAGCCTGGTCTTCAGACCGGTCATGGAGCTGTGATTACCGGTCATGTAGCTATAGTGAATGTGTAGGAGAGCGTGCATGGTATTCCCAGCTGTTTTCAGTTGAGCCAGGTCACCCACCTTGGAGATTGTGTCGAGACGCTCACTGTGGTGATGGGGCATGCCACCAGCTGCCCCTCCAGCCTGGTCTTCAGACCGGTCATGGAGCTGTGATTACCGGTCATGTAGCTATAGTGAATGTGTAGGAGAGCGTGCATGGTATTCCCAGCTGTTTTCAGTTGAGCCAGGTCACCCACCTTGGAGATTGTGTCGAGACGCTCACTGTGGTGATGGGGCATGCCACCAGCTGCCCCTCCAGCCTGGTCTTCAGACCGGTCATGGAGCTGTGATTACCGGTCATGTAGCTATATTGAATGTGTAGGAGAGCGTGCATGGTATTCCCAGCTGTTTTCAGTTGAGCCAGGTCACCCACCTTGGAGATTGTGTTGAGACGGGCACTGTGGTGATGGCCATGCCACCAGCTGCCCCTCCAGCCTGGTCTTCAGACCGGTCATGGAGCTGTGATTACCGGTCATGTAGCTATAGTGAATGTGTAGGAGAGCGTGCATGGTATTCCCAGCTGGTTTAGTTCGAGCCAGGTCACCCACCTTGGAGATTGTGTTGAGACGGGCACTGTGGTGATGGGGCATGCCACCAGCTGCCCCTCCAGCCTGGTCTTCAGACCGGTCATGGAGCTGTGATTACCGGTCATGTAGCTATATTGAATGTGTAGGAGAGCGTGCATGGTATTCCCAGCTGTTTTCAGTTGAGCCAGGTCACCCACCTTGGAGATTGTGTCGAGACGCTCACTGTGGTGATGGGGCATGCCACCAGCTGCCCCTCCAGCCTGGTCTTCAGACCGGTCATGGAGCTGTGATTACCGGTCATGTAGCTATAGTGAATGTGTAGGAGAGCGTGCATGGTATTCCCAGCTGTTTTCAGTTGAGCCAGGTCACCCACCTTGGAGATTGTGTTGAGACGGGCACTGTGGTGATGGGGCATGCCACCAGCTGCCCGTCCAGCCTGGTCTTCAGACCGGTCATGGAGCTGTGATTACCGGTCATGTAGCTATATTGAATGTGTAGGAGAGCGTGCATGGTATTCCCAACTGGTTTAGTTCGAGCCAGGTCACCCACCTTGGAGATTGTGTCGAGACGGGCACTGTGGTGATGGGGCATGCCACCAGCTGCCCCTCCAGCCTGGTCTTCAGACCGGTCATGGAGCTGTGATTACCGGTCATGTAGCTATAGTGAATGTGTAGGAGAGCGTGCATGGTATTCCCAGCTGTTTTCAGTTGAGCCAGGTCACCCACCTTGGAGATTGTGTTGAGACGGGCACTGTGGTGATGGCCATGCCACCAGCTGCCCCTCCAGCCTGGTCTTCAGACCGGTCATGGAGCTGTGATTACCGGTCATGTAGCTATAGTGAATGTGTAGGAGAGCGTGCATGGTATTCCCAGCTGGTTTAGTTCGAGCCAGGTCACCCACCTTGGAGATTGTGTTGAGACGGGCACTGTGGTGATGGGGCATGCCACCAGCTGCCCCTCCAGCCTGGTCTTCAGACCGGTCATGGAGCTGTGATTACCGGTCATGTAGCTATATTGAATGTGTAGGAGAGCGTGCATGGTATTCCCAGCTGTTTTCAGTTGAGCCAGGTCACCCACCTTGGAGATTGTGTCGAGACGCTCACTGTGGTGATGGGGCATGCCACCAGCTGCCCCTCCAGCCTGGTCTTCAGACCGGTCATGGAGCTGTGATTACCGGTCATGTAGCTATAGTGAATGTGTAGGAGAGCGTGCATGGTATTCCCAGCTGTTTTCAGTTGAGCCAGGTCACCCACCTTGGAGATTGTGTTGAGACGGGCACTGTGGTGATGGGGCATGCCACCAGCTGCCCGTCCAGCCTGGTCTTCAGACCGGTCTTGGAGCTGTGATTACCGGTCATGTAGCTATATTGAATGTGTAGGAGAGCGTGCATGGTATTCCCAGCTGTTTTCAGTTGAGCCAGGTCACCCACCTTGGAGATTGTGTCGAGACGCTCATGGATGGAGCAAGTCATGTGGAAGGGCAATCAGAGAATACAAGATACGTATTTTTGTAATTTTCCAGTGCTCACGCCACCTTGGCGGTTGTGCTGAAGGATGGGGGGGGGGGGCGTAGCCCAAAGCCTATGAAATAGCATCGCCCCAAGGGCTTGGAGATTTCTTCCAGCGCCGGCGCTCAGCATGATGCTGAAAATTTGACTAGATTGATCCAAGCTGGTGAAGCGAGTAGATCAACCCACCAGCTCTTTTTATAATGTACTTTGTGATATATTTCCAAGTCTACGCTAGACGCTGTTCATGAAAATACGCTATTAAAGCTCTGATCTCTGTTCACATGCCTGTAATTTGCTGATCACTTCGATTTCCGAACGCAATTCGATTAGCTGCGCCCTCTTTTCTATTAACATAGACGCCTTTTTCACAGTCCGCTAGATGGCAACTTGCAATTAACCTGCTGTATGTGCTTGTTCAGATCTGGGCCCCAGTCAGCCAGCTGCAGTTGGAACGAAGAGGAACGAGACCTCTCGTTAATGCATTATTATTTATTATTTAAAATGAATTACTTCAGGTGTATGCTCTAGTTCATTGGGGTGTGTGCTCCAGCTAAACCTTCTTGATTCTTTTGTTCTTGATTCAGTTGGAATTTCGGTTGAGATTGTAGAAACTCTCTTCGCTTGAATATTGCACGCTCTAATCTTTATCAGCGATTTGGCAGCATATTTTTATACCCGTTCTAGCGAGCTGCAGCTATGGATGTCGCTGCTGATGAAAGCCAGACCCATTCCCAGTTCATTACAGAGTCGATGGCTTCCAATAGAGATGAACTTCGCGTAGCAGCGCTCAAGGAGCTGCAACAGAGAGCCCTTGATAAGTGGGTTGCGCAAAATGGGACGTCAGCTGGGGTGCAAAACTACAAACTCTATAAAAGCATTTCTCAGGAGTTGGCGGAGACGGAGCAGGGGTTGGATGGAGGCTACCTGTATCCCATGCTGCGTGGACCTGCCCGTGGCAAGCACCTGGTTTTGGAAGATTTACCAAATGCTGGTGGATTTCGTGTTGACCCCAATATGGATACCATCTCAGCTGTCTTCCCTTCTTTGCTTCAGCTCAGAAATTTGACCGTCGCCCCGCCAAGAATTATAAAGTAAGTCCACTAAAACAGCCCTTTCTGTGCACGGTGGGTCTAAAAATTAATCGAATACCTGAATACTTGGTAGCTCACATCTCTGCACCTTCTCTTGTGTTTCTCCAGGGCTTCTCCTGTTCTGGACTCCAAGATCAAGATTGCAAGGAGACTCCGGCCAGATTCAAATGTCTATACCTACTGCAAATCCAGTGGGGCCAACGAGTACAGCGGGAAAGGTATCTTCAGGCGCATGGGACCTCATACACTGATTGGGAGCGTAGCTACTGAAGCTGGTGGCACCGTACCAGTCTACATGTGCTCGGCCTGGGCTGGGCCAATGGACGCTGGTGGCTCTATAAGGTCTTGGAGCCGCATCCGCTGGCGCGCATTTTGCCCAGTCTGGAGCCAGATCGGCTTTTTAGTGGACAAATCCTTGCTCTTTTTGCCATATTTAATTTCCTTTAGATACCTATTATGTAGAGCTATAATTCAAGCCCCTAGCAGGGCCTCCCAGGCTGCAGCTGGCTTTGTAAAGTTCAATTGAAATCCTCCCAATTCGGGTAATGCCAAAAAATACCGGTATCCAGGAATCTAAACCGGTCGAGGGCCCATTTTCTGGAATGTACATACATCAAGTAAGTCTGTTGACCGCGAAAGAACCGGTCCTCGCTTTTCAGCTGGGATTTCTGCCCATCCAGCACAAATCGTTAGCTGCAGAAAGGCTCTCTAGGCCCCCTAGCTTGCCTTCTTTATGTTCTACATACTTTCATGACCGATAATTCAGCGCTCTCTCCCGGTATTAATGTTCTGACCCACCAGCTTTTTGATTTCCCTGTGCGCAGATCAAATCCCAGTCTTTGGTTCTCTTTGGATTCAAAACCGGTCGAGACCCTCTTTGGAGTTACTGCCGTGATATGTGGGTGACACAGCTGCGGCGGCAAGGCAGCACTTCCTGCTCACGGCTTCAACTTGCCTCATGCTGCAGCAATTCCTGGCTTGATCACCAGGTAAATGCAGCTGCTGCTGCTGTGCAGCGCGCTAAATGGTCGTTCCTATGTGTCAGTGAGACTATAGACCCGCGCAGCTGAGCTGTAATGCCATTTCTGTGCATTGATAGTTCAACAGCTCCAGCACCATTTCCACTCTCTTCAATGTTTGGTGCAGCTCGTTATTAATTCTGCTCCAGCCTGGTCTTCAGACCGGTCATGGAGCCGTGATTACCGGTCATGTAGCTATAGTGGATGTGTAGGAGAGCGTGCATGGTATTCCCAGCTGTTTTCAGTTGAGCCAGGTCACCCACCTTGGAGATTGTGTCGAGACGCTCACTGTGGTGATGGCCATGCCACCAGCTGCCCCTCCAGCCTGGTCTTCAGACCGGTCATGGAGCCGTGATTACCGGTCATGTAGCTATAGTGGATGTGTAGGAGAGCGTGCATGGTATTCCCAGCTGTTTTCAGTTGAGCCAGGTCACCCACCTTGGAGATTGTGTCGAGACGCTCACTGTGGTGATGGCCATGCCACCAGCTGCCCCTCCAGCCTGGTCTTCAGACCGGTCATGGAGCTGTGATTACCGGTCATGTAGCTATAGTGAATGTGTAGGAGAGCGTGCATGGTATTCCCAGCTGTTTTCAGTTGAGCCAGGTCACCCACCTTGGAGATTGTGTCGAGACGGGCACTGTGGTGATGGGGCATGCCACCAGCTGCCCCTCCAGCCTGGTCTTCAGACCGGTCATGGAGCTGTGATTACCGGTCATGTAGCTATAGTGAATGTGTAGGAGAGCGTGCATGGTATTCCCAGCTGTTTTCAGTTGAGCCAGGTCACCCACCTTGGAGATTGTGTCGAGACGCTCACTGTGGTGATGGGGCATGCCACCAGCTGCCCCTCCAGCCTGGTCTTCAGACCGGTCATGGAGCTGTGATTACCGGTCATGTAGCTATAGTGAATGTGTAGGAGAGCGTGCATGGTATTCCCAGCTGTTTTCAGTTGAGCCAGGTCACCCACCTTGGAGATTGTGTCGAGACGCTCACTGTGGTGTTTTTAGGGTTTTTTAGGGTTTTTAGGGTTTAGGGTTTTTTAGGGTTTAGGGTTAGGTTCTTATTTAGGGTTTTTTAGGGTTTAGGGTTTAGGGTTTAGGGTTTAGGGTTTAGGGTTTAGGGTTTAGGGTTTAGGGTTTAGGGTTTAGGGTTTAGGGTTTAGGG